>MU564352.1:7803900-7827321 GCA_024362625.1 Silurus asotus | reverse complement strand
CACACACACACACACACACACACACACACACACACACACACACACACACACACACACACACACACATCTGGACAAACTGCTCAGGAAACAACTGCTTCACTTCACTGCTGTCATCACCTTTCTCTCTCTCTCTCTCTCTCTGTGTGCGTGTGTGTGTGTGTGTGTGCGTGTGTGTGTGTGTGTGTGTGTGTGTGTGTAGAATGTCTGCATTAGCCCCACTCAACACGTTTGGCTGTAATTAAGGTTGAAACTCCTTTCCCTCTACAAATGTACAAGACAGCCCTGTGGTGGAAGTTGTGAAACTGTGTGGCTTCCAGATGGCTTCAAGGTGAGAGGCTTTGTGTAAATGTGTAAGTGCACCTGTGTGTATACCTAGACACGTGTGTGTGTGTGTTTGTGTGTGTGTGTGGGGTGGTGCTACTTGAGAACATGCAGACCTAAGGACTGTGTGAGTACACCATAAAAAACTGGCATGCCTGAGAGGGCTACTATGTTGGTAAGGAAATGTTCCAGTGCACCACATTCACACTTTTTCTGACAAATTCTTGACCAAATCATGTGAAGCAGCACTGCATTTTTATCAACACTAGAGGGCAGTGTAGGATGTCTGTGTTTACCTGTGCCCCAGACTGCGGGGGTCAATCAGAATTTCGTGTCCATCAAATTCAGTGTTATTTTGTAACATACATAATTATACACCGTATGGTATCGAGAAATACTTTGTACATTTGTCTGAACCAAGAAATAAACACATTTAAATTAAATTACAAAAAAATAAAAAAAAATAAAGTAAAATGTACAATTAAACATATATATTTTTTATTTAATTCGTTTATTTCTATAGTACTTGTCGACTGTATAACATCATGTAAGAATTATAGAACAAAAATTGAAATAGGTGAACTTTGTGTATTTATCCCCAATTAGCATTTAGCCTATATGATTTATAGCTTTATATCCCCTTCATATTTTTTTAGCTTCAAATCACCAGTTAGCTTTATATGTTAGTTACATATAATTGTAGCAAAATGTGATTAAACATACAATAAAAAAATAAACAAAAAGAATATATAGCCCTAAAATTGTTTAAATCCTTACGCTCACTTATTCATAAAAATAGTGCTACTGTCTGTAAATATTGTCTCCGGTGTTGGTGCTTTGGAACAGTTAGTTTGTGAAATGTTTTAGATAAACCCAGGTAATAATAATTTAAATTATAATAATAAAATAAGAGCGATTTGCTGTTTCCAGCTGTTATAATGCAAGTGATAACAGGAACTACATTCTTTCATGTAATGTTTTACATCTTCAAATAAAATGACAGAATAAAGAGTTTACAAATAAATCCTTATTCGATCTAACTATACTTTTTTGCAAGTATGTTTTTGAGCCCTTACACTGCTTGGATTATTTGAATTTTTTTATTTATGCAGATGAATCCAAACATTAAATGAGACTCCAATGTGATTTGTATTATAAGCTGAGCAATAGCCTCTTAAGTCATCCTTAAGTCAACGTTCTCTTTTTGTGTTTTTGATTTTCAGCAATGGAGGGTGAATACAGATTTGCACTCGGTGCCTGTCTGCGCTTTGACCCCAACCTTGAGCATTTTGGATCAGTCGTTATAAAGAGCCTTTGCACCTCCGTCTTGGTGCCTGTGGCTCCCATGTGTTACAGCATTTATTTGACAGAAGGCTCATTATTCTTCATTAGCACATGTGCAGAAACCTGGAACGTGATTCTGACTGGTGCGTTGCACCTACACAAGCTGCTACACAAAAACACTCTGAAAGGGAAGCAATCGTGTCCATGATCAAAATCTTGAAAGAGAAATTCGTATAATTGTATAATGCAACACAAGTTTTGTAACAATTTTTATAGTAGTGTGTGTGTGAGTGCATTCAGGAGGTCCACAAGAGTTTTATAAAGTTAATTGGTGTTAAAATATGCCTTAATGGATTGCTGGGGATTTGTTTCTTACAGAGCAGGAAGTGGACCAGAAGTTTTTCTGCACTATTAATTAGACCGCATGGTGTTATGCCAAAGCCTCCGGGCTGGAACGCATTTTTGGGGATGAATGCAAGACGTATTTGCTCTGTATGTATGTGTGTGCACATGTGTGTGAATGCTGGCTTTCCCCTCATTCCCCTTTTTTAGGCCATAGATATAAAATTTGGATTTGGAGTTGAGGCAGTAGAGAGAACGTTGAGAGAGCCGAGTTTCCTCTCACTCACACATAGTTTTCCTCTCTATTTGCTGGCATTGAGATGCTTGTTTAGTCCCTGGACTGTATTGCTGTAACTCCTAATAGGCCTACCTCTGAGGGACATCTGACCTGATCCACAATGTACTGTAGCTCCACAAACTGTTTTCGAACTTTAGAAGTTCTCCCACAACGTCTGATTGCTACACTCCTGGTAGCTCCCACATCATATTTAAAACACTAACTCTCATCTACAAAGCCAAATATGGAGCTCCTTTCTCAACACTCATCTCATCCTGTACTCCACCATGCTTCCTCCAATCCTTAACCAATGCCCAACTAGTCACACCATTTATCAGAGATTCTGCTCTGTTCTGGAACTAAGGAGGTAGAACAAACCTTTTTCAGCCCTCGTCCACTTACACAGCTAGTCATTAGCAAACTTCAAACAACGTTTTTCATCCAGAAGTACTTAAACGTGCATTTTTCATAAAAAAAAGACTTTTTCTAACTATTATTTTCTCCCAACAGAGTTCTTGGATGTAGATTAGTCCTAATATGGTGCCCTATAAAAAGAACCAGTATCAGAACAGAGAATTCTGTGACTTCAAACCACATTAAGAACTGCCCAGTGCCATTTAAGCAATTAATTCATCTGAATCCGCTCATATAAAAGTATATTAGAATAGTGACAGCGTGCAATGATGTTATCTCTTAACTTATAACACATACATATAACAGCAAGCAGAGCCTGTGCAACCACCAGACTCCCTTTTTCTCTTGCCTTTTGAATGAGACCAATTTGCTTTTAGAGGGGTCACATTCCTCTTTCTTTATCCCCTATTCACATCTACAGCCAAAGAGAAGACAAATGCACAATTTTCTGTTAGGATTATTTGTAGGGAAGTGGTAGCTCAGTGGTTAAGGCTCTGGGGGTTCAAGCCCCATTATTGCTATAAGTATAAGTATAAGCTGCCACTCTTGGGCCCTTGAGCAAGGCCCTTATAACATTCTGTTCTCCAGAGGTGCTGTATTATGGCTGACCCAAGCTCTGACCCTAAGCTTCCTAACATCCCTGTGATATGTGAAGAAAGTATTTCACTGTAATGCACATTTATAAAACATGATACAGTTTTTTTTGTGTACAGCAGTGTGAACAAAAGACATTATGTAAGTAATGCACAAGCCACTGTTGATGAAGAAAAACTCCTCAAGATTATTATTTCATGTACTATATAAGACAGTGTAAATTTAAGGAATAAATTATATAGAGATCTTGATTTTTACCAAACTAATTATCTAGCTAGCATATCATTGGCATGCTAAACTGGCAAAAAAAACATTTTCTATTTGGATAAACATTTATTTTAGCATTGTGGGAACAAATTTCACCCAAGCTACAAACTTTGGATGTCCCAGAAATGTGCATAAAATCTTTATCTAGCATTAAAATCATTCTCATGGCTGGATTGGGTGGCTGTTGCAAGATTACAATAGACCACAATATTGGAATTGTTGCGGTCGAACCGAGAAACGGCCATCCAGAACCATCCAGTAACGAAGGCATCTGATGCAGCTTGCAATGTTCTGAAGAAAACTACATTTGCTAAATTTGACCGTTATAAAACACCTAAAATGACATCTGAACGCGATACAGCGGTAACGCAAAACATTTTCTTCAAAAATGCTAAACAAACGTCTCGCCTCTGAACAGATTTATGTATGTTTATACTGTTTATAACGACCCTCATAAAAACCTGGACGCTGTCTTATAATAACCAGGAAATGAACAGAAAACCGTTGTGCATTTGTCTTCTCTCCTCCAGTAGATGTAAATAAGTGATAAAGAAAGAGGAATGTCGCCCCTCCAACCCCTGATACACCTTAGTGTTATGCCCATATCAACCATTCCCTGCATCTTGATTTCATACCTTGCATTCCTCAACTGTTTGAAACATGCCCTTTCGGTAATCTACACAAATCTCGGAAGTATGCATCAGCTACATCAGATGTGTGTGTGTGTGTGTGTGTGTGTGTGTGTGAGAGAGATTGTCAGTGCCAGATTCTGACACTTCTACAGCTGTATCTCCTCCTACCCTCCAGACTTGCTCAATCTATTTGGATGTCTGGTGTTGGAAAGGATCCCGCATGGACACATCGATACCCTGAAGATTTGCGGTTGAGTTTATAGTGGAAGCTTCAATTTTGTTGTAGCAGATAATTTCACCTAATTTATCCAGAGCTGCTGCTGCAATCATAAGAAGCTATGTTTATTAAATTTATTACATTTATTGAATTTTTGACATTTGGCAGAATCCCTTATCCAGAGCGACTTATATTTACTTCATTTATACACCTAAGCAGCTATGAAGTTAAGGTCCTTGCTCAGGGGTCCAGAAGTGGGAGTTTGATGTGGCTGGGATTTGAACTCATGACCTTCAGATTCAAAGCTTTTACCCCCTAAGCTACAACGTTACCATCTTGTGTTTATCCCAAGACTCCTTCACAAATCTGTTCCTACTCAAATTCTTTTTAATGCACTTAATACTTTACACCTGTAAAAAAATTTACTTGGGGGCTTGGGGGGTTCCTTGCCACTCTGCCTACTGTTAAACTCCTTTGCGACAGTTATGAAGTGCCACACAAATACATTAAATTTAATTAAATAGTAGATTCCTTATTCAACAGGAGTGCAATCATTTTATACTCCATTTCACAGTGATACCTATTTGTATTGATAAGTGCTGAACCAGCCCTGAGAGGAGTTCCTTAGCCCTATATAAGTTTGTTTTGGGGAAGTGGAGGAAACCTGATTAACCATTGGAAGCACACTGGAATACAGAGAGAATATGAGATGAGACAGTGCACAGTAACCAGAGCTCAGGCTCAAACATCGGACCCCAGAGCTGTGTGGCATTGCTCCACCATCAAATCAGGCATTTTGCAATATTTTTGGCGAACAAGTCACAAGAACAATTGACTTGTACTCTAGTCTTCTATCTAAAGAATCTTATGTTAAATATAGTAAAACTCAAGCACAAAGAGATTAATTCTTTGTAACATCTACCATCTTCTATACAGTAATTAACTAAAAGTTATATGAAGATCCTACAATGGATCACATATTTCCAGCTGCACTGGATTTTCGTTAAACAGCATAATGAATTTCCAATATAGAAATATTGAATCCTGCGTTTTGTTTATTAGGTATTACAGAACCTGATCTATCTGACCTAGTTTTAATAAATGGTCCTTCTTGAAGATCGTTGTCCTCATTCTTTTTATTTCTCCTTGTATGTGTTTGGATTTTATGGGATCTCGAGCTTTTAGCTACGCTTTTAGCTATTTTTATAATTACTCTTTTTCTACATTCAGATCTCATTTCAAGATGCTAAATCTTTTCAGGCAGGCATATTAGTGATACTGTGTGCAGACGTCTTATTGATTGTACAGTGTTTTATTATTTAAAATTGTTCATTGCGTTATGTGCTTTAACTGTATGTAAGTTATCCTTAAGTGTATGTAAGGTGCACATCAAATAATTATTATTATTATTACTATTAATAATAATAATAATAATTATATTATTATATATATATCACCTTATACGGCTCACATCTCTCCGGTTCTTCAGCAGTTACACTGGCTTCCAGTAAAGTATAGAGTAGAATTTAAAATCTTGCTACTCACTTATAAGGCACTTCATAATCTTGCACCACAATACCTTACTCAACTTCTTCATGTCTACCCTCCTTCACGCGCACTTAGATCTTCATCTTCAATTTCTCTTGTGGCACCTCGGATTCGACTGACTACCATGGGTGCCAGATCTTTTAGTTATGCTGCCCCCCGACTATGGAACTCTCTTCCCCTTGATGTTCGCAATAGCGAGTGCATGTTGACCTTTAAAAAGCGTCTTAAAACATATCTTTTTATACAGGCCATATATATATATAATTATTGTTATTAATACTACTACTACTACTACTACTACTACTACTAATACTAATAATAATAACAATTATTATTTTTCATTATTATTGATATAATTTTTATTATTAACAGTTGAAAATTTTGGACCATTTAATAATCTCTACGATAGAAAATTAATCACCGAATTCAAAAGTATATATTTCCGACAAATAAAAACCCCCAGCATGGATTCACAATATCAAGCTTCTGAACCGCAGCCCAACATTGATGTTGGACATTAATATGCATTTTTTGCATTAAATATTTTCTTAGCTGGATTTGCATTTATTTTTTAAATAGTGATCTCTGTAGAATAATAAGTTGTACAATGATTATAATAACATTTGCTGAGCTTCATGTTTACAGTAACGTCATACGGAACAATTGAGACATTTTCAATAAATTAATACTGTTTGTATTTGACAGCATGGATATGTAACATTTGTTCCCTAAATAGTTTCTTTTTGGAAAACAAAATACATTTTAGCACTGTGGTAACAAATTTACCCCAAGCAACAAACTACAGGGGATCCCAGAAGTTTGTATTAAAATGTTATTTCCCAGTTTTGGATTTGATCAATTAAAACCAATTTGGTGTTGGAGGAGTAAAATTTCTCTTTCGTTTACATTTGCAGCATTTAGCAGACGTCCTTGTCCAGAGCGACGAATGCACAACAATTTTCTATAATTTTTCTTTGTAGGACGTTTTTAACACAGTAGTTATGGCTCTGGGTTACCAATCAGAAGTTTGGGGGTTCAAGCCCCATTATTGCCAAGCTGCCACTCTTGGGCCCTTGCGCAAGGCCCTTAAAACCCTGTGCTCCAGAGGTGCTGTATCATGGCTGACCCTGGCTTTCTAACATTGCTCAGCTATAAAGAATTTTACTGTGCTTTAAAATATAAAGCACAATTACCTTTCAGTTTATTGCAAAAAATACAGAAAAAATACAGATTTTTATTAAGGCTATTATTATATTATTTTATTTACCATTTTATATACTAATCTTGATTTTTCTCAATTTAATAATCCAGCTAGTGTGTCATTGGCATGTTGAACTGTCATACAATTGATCCCCATTTGGATCAGACATTTATTTTTGCACTGTAATCATTTTCACCCTAGCAAACAAACTACTACTACTTATTTCACATTATAAATCAGTGTCATGGTTTTATTGGGTAGCTGGTGCAAGGTTACAATAGACTTAATCAGAAGACATGCAATATGACACTGCTGTTCAAAAGACTGGAACCGTTGCAGACCAAAATTAAAATGCTTGTCCACAAATATCACTAACTAAAACATAACCACTATGGTTCCTTCAAACCAATTTCCCTTTATATATACATTTTACTATATTCCCCGTATCAGCCATCCAAAAGGAATATTTTCTGTGCTTCAGGATACTTTGAAGTCTTAAAAGGTTTTTTTTTATCTCGACAGTCAGAGTGCAAATGTGTTTGCTTTTTTGTCACTCTGAGTGGTTATGAATTTGTTGGAGAACATTCGAGAAATTGAGAACCGTTGCTGTTGTTGGCTGAAGCAACAGGCAGAAGTCAGTGAGCTGTGTCTCATGTGTGCTTAAAAATGTCTCCGATCGAAACACTTTAGGGTTCAGCGTGTCGAATTCAGAGAGCTCGACTTCAAAGTCGAGCAAAACCCCTACTGTGAGAGCGAGAAAAAGAGAGAGAAAAAGGGAAGAGAAGGAAGGAGGAGTGCCAAGTGAAGAACACCAAAAGTGTTGGGAGGTGAAAGTTGAAAGAGAGGTGAAGATCATTTTTATCAGAAGGTAAAGGATTGTGGCAGCTGTCTCTGACAACGTGTGTGAACATTTTGTGTTGGTTTAAGCGTCTGTCTGGCTGTGTGTGTGTGTGTGTGTGTGTGTGTGTGTGTGTGTGTGTGTGTGTGTGTGTGTAAGCAGGGGTTATTATGGTATTGTATGTCCTCTCTCTTCACTGGCTGACTGCACCTGAGACCAGATACAGTTAATTATCCACCACACACACAGCCACACGCATTAGGAGTGCAGGAAGCAACCAGACTGACAGAGGAACCTTCCCCTGGAGGAGCACAAGTACACTGAGACGAAGGACAGGAGCGAAGATGAGATATGGGGC
This sequence comes from Silurus asotus, assembly GCA_024362625.1. NCBI lineage: Eukaryota > Metazoa > Chordata > Actinopteri > Siluriformes > Siluridae > Silurus > Silurus asotus. The sequence goes on along the minus strand of MU564352.1, from coordinate 7,819,028 downwards.
ACCAACTAAAGAACTGATTCTCAACATTAAAGCATACAGAGAAGATGACATTGCATCAACATTTTCTTGAGTGTTTTTTTTTTTTTACTCAAAAATTCATAACTAGCTTCAACAGGGGAATTCAGAAGATATCACCAGATGTTTAAATCGGGTCTATCACACATGCTTGGTGATCATTTCCATTCTCTATCTGATTTCATCGTTTCTGTCGCCAGGAGGACAGACAGGAGCAGGTGGCATCATGCCCACTCCAGTCAAGTCGTCTGTAGACGGTGTGACGTGTGACTCAGGGGAGCTGGAGCAGGTGGAGAGGACACTTCCTGCAGGTCTGGGGAAAGTGCCCAGAAACTTAGTGAGAAACTTTCCACACACTAAACGTGTGGGAAGCTACCTGGTGGGCAAAATGATCAACAAAGGCTCTTTTGCTAAGGTGATGGAGGGTATGCATATCGGGACAGGAGAGAAGGTGAGACACACACACACACACACACACACACACACACACACACACACACACACACACACACACACACACACACACAGCTGTCAATCAACAGCATAGCATCACACACTAAAACATGCCAGTCAATGCTATGTTGAAGGACTGTCATCCATTTTTTATGCTGTCTCTCAGTTTACGGTGTGTGTGTCTCCTATCAAAGATGAAAAGTGGTTGCACTGTGATACAGTAGAACAGCACTATTTAGAATATAAATTAAAATAATTTTATGGATTTGGTTATTTAAAAAAAAAATAATCTTTTTAATAGATTATTAAGATTAACCTCAGACAAAGAAGCTGTCAAGATTTCCAACTAATATGAATATATATTATATACATAAAATTTAAGTTGGAGGATGCAAACAATTTATATCAAATGTCTTTGAATGTGGTAGCATTGAATTTTCCCTTCACTAACTAAGGGACCCAATGAATAACAATGTTCCTGTGCACAAAATTAGCTCTCAGAATATATAGCGATATAGCTCAGTAGAAAGGCATTGGACTCTGGATCGGAAGGTCAAAAGTTCAAATAGAAACACCACCAAGCTTCCACTGCTCGGCCCTTGAACAAGGCCCCCAACTCTCATTTTCTCTGTTGTAAGTCGCTCTGGATAAAGGTGTCAGCCAAATGCCATAAATGTAATTGTAGTTTACATTTGTTGAAGTAGAAGATCTTGTGTGGCTTGCTATAAAGCTCTGACCTCAACCTTTATTTAACACATTTAGGATGAATGTGAATCACTAATCCTATGTCAATGCAACTAGTCATTTTATTTTAAATTGATGTAAACTTTAAACCTATAATGTCACCCACTTCCTGTTTGTATGTTGTGACAAATTAAAATTGTCATGGCAACATCAATTAAACATAGCATGAATTCCCTTTGCATTTTCAACCATTTTGCATTAGGTAAAGTGGCTTAATCCATAACTTACTATGAAATATAGGGTCATATATTTGAAGTCAGCAAATGTTGGAAATAAAAGCATTTTTATATGACTTTTAAACATTAAAACAAACAAACAAAAAAAAACCTATTTCGTATATATGTATTAACAACAATATTAAAATTTGGTTCTTTCTTTGCCTGTTACATGATTGTATATCACCTGTTTTTTGTGCTTTTTTGACATACTTTTTTCCAAAAATGCATAGAAATAATTATCGTTAAAACTATTAACCTAGGATGGGTGACAGGGTAAATCCAAACTTGTTTAGTATAATTTTTTACATACAGATATATGCAGTGTATACAGGGCAGGATGCTTAGATGTCTTGTTTTGTTTTCTAATTCACAGCATTTTAGTCCTCTGTTCTCTGAGATTATGTGTTTTGACATTTTTATTAGTTTTTATTCGTTTTTTCCTTGTATTTCTATTATAATATTTTGATTAGTTACCAAATCTGACTTTTAGACAGTAGCTGTAAAGTAAATATTGGAGCATGTCTCCACAACAGGCCGTGTCAGGTTTCACTCAACCTGGTCGTATCAGAGGACAAATTCTTTGCCTACAGACTAGTTTCATCAGCCTAGTATGATTCTGCATAAAAAGCTAAAACGTGGGGGAAAGAAACTGTAGTTAAATGGACAGTAGCATATTTGTGGTTAACAACTGTGGATATTTTGTTTCATGAGGTGACCTGAGGATTATTTGCAATTGGAATAAATCAATAGGCATTAAAACACTAGGTCTCCCCGTGTCAGGAAAAACGTTGCACAGTGTCACACAGGAACTTACAACTTGTCCCACATTTGGTCTGGTGTACGTCTGGCCAGAAATGGATAACAACATGGTGGATCGAGTTACCGCAAGAGTAAGAGCATTCGGGTGTTTAAGTCTAGGTTCAGGAACAGTGCAAGTGTTTTGTTTTTGTTTTGGTGGTGTCTTTTTCCCTTAAGCTGTCTGTAATTTTGGTTTTTCGGAAATATCCGTAGCTACCTTTTGGGTACAGAAGTGTCAATGGAAAAGATTGGAAACAAAAACATAAAACTACAACTAGACCAGGTTAGAATTGTACATAGATGCTGGAGTTTAATCAATGGGTTTGCAGTAGTTTATATGTTAAAGTGGGAATAAATGAGCAAAAAGAAAGTTTAATGGGGACCCAGTGTGGTGTCTTTTTTCCCTGTATGCTGTTTGAAATTTTGGGTTGCAGCTTCCTTTGGACACAAAAATGCTGAGCATGCATTAAAAGGATTGGAAATTAAAATATAAAACAATAACTAGGCAGGGTTAGAAGGGTTGGATAAATGCTGTAGTTTATTCATTGGATTCGCAATAGTTTATATGTTAAAGGGGGAATACACGAGTAAAGAGAAGGTTTAATGGGGACCCTGTAAATTGGAAAATCCAGCCAGTTTACTGATCTGCAATTTACATTTACATTTACATTTACATTTACATTTACATTTGCGGCATTTAGCAGACGCCCTTATCCAGAGCGACGTACAAAAGTGCTTTGGTGTAGATTGGCATTATGTAGAATAAAGGAAGTCAATTAAAGGAATTTAAATGTAGAATATTTCACTGCTACTGTTGAACACCAAAAGTAATGTGTGTGTGTGTGTGTGTGGTGTGTGTGTGTGTGTGTGTGTGTGTGTGTGTGTGTGTGTGTGTGTGTGTGTGTGTGTGTGAGAGACACAAATGAGAATGCTATGTCTGCTCACCTTGGTGATCAACTCTTTCAGGGGTCACCGAATCCAGTCAATTTGATCCATTTGTGCATGGGCCTGTCTGTTCGTCCAGCTTTCGTTCGGGTCACAGAGTCCGCCCTGACCATTTTTGTTTCGCTCCTGAAGTTGCTATAGCGATGACCAAGAGTCTGATTAAATAGCATGCATCAACTCAGTCTTTGCCATGTGGGCCTCTTTCCCCATCGCTGCTCAGTGCCCTTCATTAGTATCACACTAACAGTGACACAGATGGAGAACGGGACGGCGGATTCATCACAATTTAACATTTAAACATTTGGACTAAATGTCCAGACTGTTGAGTCTGGGAAGGTTTGGTTTGCCCTGACAATGTCTCTTTGCTCAATTATGAAGCTGTGTTTGTTCTTTCCCCTCAGTGTCTATGAGAACTCTACTTTCACGCTTAGATTCAAATTTATATGTATTTCTTTGGCAGATGTCTTTCTCCAGGGCTACTTACGAAAAGAGCAGAATTTTATTACCTTAGCAGTGTAGACTATTGGAATTAGAAATGAATGCAAGAAATTGAAATAAACTATTCGGATTCATCAGTCATCTACACACAATTAGAAAAATGCTAATCAAATTTTTATTTAGATTTTATTTGTCAAATTCACAATACACAGTATTATGTGCTGTAAAATTCTTTTTTTGTATTTTGTTTCATTAAAAAAATGCAGACGTAAAATGGAATAAAAAAAGGATAAGAAATTCAGAGTAGAATTTTCATTAGAAAAATATAGAATTTCAATACCATAAAACATTTCATAAATAAGATGATTAAGATGGTTTGGACATGTGCAGAGGAGGAACATGGGGTATATCAGTAGGAGAATGCTGATGATGGCGCCACCAGGAAGGAGGAAAAGAGGAAGACCAAGGAGGAGTTTTATGGATGTGTTGAGGGAAGACATGCAGGTAGTTGAATTGAAAGAGGCAGAAGTAAAGGACAGGGGGTATGGAGACGGATGATCCGCTGTGGAGCCCCCTAATTAAAGCAGCTGAAAGAAGAGATTCAGATGAGATGATATACTGTATGATAAATAATTCATTAATTTATTCCCTTGTCTTTATAATATATCCATGTTTCCATCAGGTGGCCATTAAAGTAATCGATAAGAAGAAGGCAAGGCAGGATGCATATGTGTTAAAAAATATGAAACGTGAGCCAAGGATCCACCAGATGATTCGTCACCCCAACATCGTCCTTCTGCTGGAGACCCTGGAGACAGAAAACTGCTATTACATGGCCATGGAGCTGTGCGCCGGAGGAGACCTGATGGACAGAATCTGTGAACGCAAACGGCTGGATGAAAGGGAGGTCCGCCGATACACGCGGCAGATCCTGTCCGCTGTCGATCATCTGCATGAACACGGCATAGTGCACAGGTAAGGGACTTGAGGGTTAGTCACAAACTTGGTTAGTTCATTGGTTTATTAGCTTTTTCTTAGTAGAAAAGCTTGACTCTGAAAGTTGTCCAAAACAAAAAAACAATTAAGGAAGTTTATCTAAACTATAACTTCTACAAAAAAAGGAACAGCCAAAGTGGTGCACAGATTTCACAAGCAATCTAAGGATAAAGCAATGGAGAGGAAATTTATCTGTAAAAAGATTCAAACTGGAAACTAAAATATACATAATGTTTTTATAGTCCATATATTCACGTCCAGCACAAATGCTCATTAAACATTTAAACATGTTTCTTCTACAGTGCAAAACTACCAGCTTTCCTGACCAGAACTGTTTCTCATTTGCTCAATTAGAAGTGAAGTTTGAGGCGTTTTAAAGTCTGGTTAAGCCCAAAAATGAAAGAGAATAAAATGACATTTAAAGCTGTGATGCAGGAACTGCTCGCATTTGCAAGCTGAAATTATAAACTGGAACTAATTAGGTTTAGATCCTTTTGGCAAGGGTGTGAAACTTACAACCTGGTCAGTGTGTGTAGAATTTTAGCTAGCAAAAGTAGATTTTATCTTTAGTCACACTGACTGCTTAATCCTTTTTGTTCTATAAAATGACTCTTTCCACTCTATTGGGTTTTTTGCTAACATTAGATTCTTCTGTGGAAAAATCTACTGTTGGCAAAACCCAGTCTTTTTGAGATTTTCGCCATTTTTTGAGATTTGGAGATTTGGAGATTTTCGCCATGGTGACATGTATGTGTTTCGCATTCTGCCACATGTAGTGTGGTAAATAGATAATGACTAAAAACAGTGTGCATTCAAGCCAAGCCTGAAGTCCTCAAGTTGTAAAGTACAGGAATATGCATTGTCTATTTGCAAATACAGAAATTATACAAAAATCATTGAGTCTTATTTCAAGGACACAAACAAAGCTAACATTAGATTCTTCTGTGGAAAAATCTACTGTTGGCAAAACCCAGTCTTTTTGAGATTTTCGCCATTTTTTGAGATTTTGAGATTTTGAGATTTTCGCCATGGTGACATGTATGTGTTTCGCATTCTGCCACATGTAGTGTGGTAAATAGATAATGACTAAAAACAGTGTGCATTCAAGCCAAGCCTAATGTCCTCAAGTTGTATACATCTCATGCCAAAGTACAGGAATATGCATTGTCTATTTGCAAATACAGAAATTATACAAAAATCATTGAGTCTTATTTCAAAAAGATAAACAAAAATAAGAATATCTGCACATCTGACTAAAACTGACTGAAACCCCTTTTCTATGCACTCCTTATTTTTAAATAAGTTTTAATTGAAGTAAAAAATATTAATTATAATATTAATAATATTAAAAATAATAATAATTTACTTGTATCAGGGTTTAATTTTTTTTACATTTGATTTTATTTACTATTAATGCTTTTTTTATTTATATTTATAATAAATTGTAATCTTTTATTATAGTATTTATTTATTGATTTCGAACGCCTTTGGGATAAACACTTTTTAGTGCTGACTGCACCCCAGGCCTCTTCACCTCTCCTACATCAGTACTGGACTTTACTAATACCCTTGTGTTGGTAGCTGAATGAATCTCACACAAATCTCTATAAAATCTAATGGAACATCTTCTCAGAAGAGTGGAGCTTGTTATAACAGAAAAATGGGAACTAATTGACGAATGATATGTTTAAAAAGCACATACCAGTCATATAAATATTGTCTATTTAGTGTAACTTCCTGTTGAAGATGTTACCGGTACTTGAAGATGGGTCGATTTTGTGGACCAAATAATAGATGATTTTTAGGAAAATCATCTTTTTAACCTGAGACATATTCAAAACAAATTCTGATTTCTTAAAGTATTAAAATTAATATAATTTAAAGGTCATTAACATTTTGTTTGAGAATTAGTGTAAGGAGCACACTGTTTCAAAGTCTGAAAGTTGTACAGAGAGATTGATTTGTTTGACTTTTTTTTTTCCATCATTATTTACACAGAGACCTGAAAATTGAGAACTTTCTACTGGATGAACACAACAATATTAAGATAGTTGGTGAGTGTTTATTGTGTAGTGTCAGGCTTTTATAGATCTGATATACTATAAGTGGATTATTATCCCCAAACTTTTTGATACCACCGACAGAATATGCAAAAGATGTAATAATAATAATAAAAAAAGCACTCATGTATATCTTATGTTCTCTCTCTCTCTCTCTCTCTCTCTCTCTCTCTCTCTCTCTCTCTCTCTCTCTCTTTTTCTGTCTGTGTGTGTGTAATCCAGACTTTGGTCTAAGTAACACTCTGAAGCCTGACTCTCTCTCCCCGGAGTTGTTAAACACTCAGTGTGGAAGTCCAGCGTACGCTGCCCCAGAGCTTCTAGCACACAAGAAATATGGACCGAAAGTGGACGTGTGGTCTGTGTGAGTGACCTTCTATATGTTATTGGTTAGAAAAAGTACAATAAAAGAATGCAGCATGTGTAAAATGGAGCTGTGGGAAAATATAATCAGTATGCTGTAAAACTTGAGTCTGAGTTTGGGGTTTAAATGTGATTCTGCAAATGAAGGGAGAGAGATATGACATGATTCCGGCTTTTCCATAGTAAAGGGACTGCAAAGGAAATAAACAGAAAGCTCAGAAACCTTGACACCTTATATATCATTCTACTTGATTACTTAACTATTTATTTAATAGAAAGGTGACCAACATATATACTCAGAGAATCTCCTTGTATAAAAATGCAATCTACATTAATACCATGTTTCATATAATACCAATATTTCATTATGATAATAGGAAGTGGGTTTGGAAAAAAATCCATAGAATATGGATTGCTGTCATCTTTCACCGGCATTGATTCTACTGCTACTACTTATGGATTATTATTATATATCTGGCATATGTGTGTATACAGGGGTGTGAGTATGTTTGCCATGATGACCGGTACTCTTCCCTTCACGGTGGAGCCATTCAACATAAAGCAACTTCATCAAAAAATGATTAATGGAGAAATCAGTGCAATCCCATCTGACATTAGTAAAGGTAACACACACACACACACACACACACACACACACACACACACACACACACACACACACACACATCCTCGTATTCATAATCCACATGTAAAATTTTATTATTGAAACTAATAAAAATAACACTATTTTATATAACAGCAGAGGTGTTTTTTCGATATTTCTTGTTTAAAATTCCCTCCATTTGGACAATTGAGTGCCTCTTGCGATATTTTGCTATTGTTTTTTCTTCTTTGGGCTGAGTGTATGTGTCTTTCAAATCAACAGTATATGAAGCCTTAGTATATTTGTTCAATGAAGAGATAAAATGTTTTTATTAGTGCATGGTCTGGTCAATACAATATCTTTTTTTAAGAATATTGTGATTTAGACAACCAGTTTGCGCAATTGGAGGCTCCAACCTCCCCTTGCTTTGCTCGCAATATTAGCTCCTGCAACACCAGTCCAAACTAGAGAAGACTTTAGCCAGTGGTTGAGTACAAATGTGGAAAGGAGATGGAGCAGACATGTAGTTTCACAGACACAGGTGAGAGAGAGAGAGAGAGAGAGAGAGAGAGAGAGAGAGAGAGAGAGAGAGAGATAAAGGCCACAGGCTAACTAGAGAAAGGGGGGGGGGGGGGGGGGGGGGGGGGGGGGGGGGTGACCTAGATAAGAGGTGCGGATAGTCACGCATTACAAACAGTTTTTCTCCTCACACTGATTATCTGATAATCTGATCCAGCACATTAAATATGGACAAGGCGAACAGTGGAGATTTAACAATCCCAGTCACTCAGACACACCCTTAAGCACCGTGCTGTTTATGTGACCACCCATGAGGAACACTCGGTCCGACACGCTAGCAAAATGCACAATATGTAACTGATAGCACTGTAGATCAACAAGAACTAATGAACATTTAGCATAGCTTTGTGTTCTCTCTTTTATACTCCTGTGCACTCCAGTAAAGCCTAAATGATTGTGATGCATTAAAAATGTATGCCATTTTTCTTAAGACATTAAAAAAATAAATAGGAAAATGGTGTATGTGTGTCTTTAAAGCACCAAAGGTGAAGCAGGGGCCCTAAATTAATGTTTAAACGCAGAGGTTAAATGAGGCCACTAAGCGAATGTTTAAATGTGATCGCTGCTGTCGAACGACACTAGAAACACCTCCACCGGAGCAAGCAAGGCCATGCACAAAGACGACCCAAACGCGCCCACAGGCCACGCAGTGCGAAGCCGACCTGCCAATCATCAGTCACCTCTGTGCCGTGAAGGTGGTAAGAAAGGGGAGAGTGCCATTTAAACTTGATCTCCTGACGATGTAAGCGAACTAAAACCAAGAGATCACGAGGTGAACGTGCATTAGAGAGACAACTTATAGGACTATATTTACTAATGCAGGAATGCTAATTGGGGCCAGTGTTGTGAAGTATAAGTTCATATCATATGTCAATTTTCTTTTTCTTTCTTTCTTTTTTTTTTTATTTAGGGGCGGTGCAGTTTGTTTTGTCTCTGCTGGAGCCAGACCCAATGAAGAGGCCGTGTGTTAAAGCAGCTCTTGAGGAGAGCTGGCTTAATGAGGGCTACACTAAAAGACCCGTACACACCATGGTCTACAAGAACAGGTAAAGTGCCTTGAAATAACCCACACTTTGTCCGAATTGAAGCTAACTAAAAATAATAAAGCAGAAACCATTAAAAAAAGCACTACAATCATTAAGTATCTTGCAAAAATGTTCAATATGAAACTCTTTGTACCGATATATATCTAATCTCGTTTGAAATGTTTATTTCCTTAGACTGCACCCGGAAGAGCTTAACTCAGCTGTGTTGAACTTCATGACTGAGGCTCTTGGCTATGGGCTCTCAGACATCATACACACAGTGATCAACAACAAACCTTCCACCATCTTAGCTACATACCAACTCCTGTTAAAAAAACTAAGCAGGCATCAGAAAGGATCCAAGAACATGAAGGTAACGCAGTGAAGCACAAAAACAAACATAGTGCAACACATAAAAAACCTTGTGATCATGGCAATATTTATTTTTTTATTTCTTTGAAGAAAACATGCCTGTGGTCTGAAGGATGAAGTGACTTTTATATATGTAAATCATTTGTAATACTTATAGCTCACGTTATGCAAACATAGTTGCATATTTTATTTATTGAAAATGTTCAGTTCTTATAATAAGCAATAGATTCTCACTATCTTTGTGCGACATTGTAAGTTTCAGGATCCCTCTCTAATTGTCAAAGTGCTGGTTTCAGCCCATTCAAATTAGACAGGGGTCCTCAAACTCAGGATACCACAAGGGGCTTGTATGGTTGTTGGTTTTTACTTCAACCAACTAGGATTATGATTTCTGATTCTAAAAGTTCCATTAGTTGATCTTGGTCTTTAAAAAATCCATTAGAGATAAAATCTATTTGATATGTAACTTTTAAAGGTGCTATATAAAATAAAGATGATTATTAGTATTGTTATTAATATTTTTGCTGAAATGAAAACTCACATCAGAGCTCTGATCTCAACTCCACTGAACAATTGGAATGTCAGTTGTGCTCCAGGCCTTTGATTCAACATTGCAGATTTGATTGCAGACCCTAGTTTTAAACCCCTGGTTTAAAAATATTTCTACTGACAGACTATAAATGTCACACCTCTGTTACACTGTTTAGCTGAAGTCAAATTAAATTTACCGGTACATTTATGGCATTTGGCAGACGCCCTTATCTAGAGCAACTTATTTTTACAACTAAGAAATTAAGGGTTAAGGACCTTACTCAAGGGCCCAGCAGTGGAAGCTTGGTGGTGCTGGGGTTTAAACTCATGCCCTTCTGTTTAGAAGTTCAACATCAACCATTGAGCTCCCACCAAATCAGGCTAGAAGCCATTTCTAACCATGAAAAAGTAACAAAAGGCAATACTTTGGTGTTATTCCCCAAAATTACTGCCCAAAAATCAATTGTGATGCAACAAACTTTTTTAGAAGCTGGAATCCAGTGAGTGGAACCTTCGAAATAAACCTGTGTGGAATGAGAGGGGCAACACTTCCGAGAGGAATCAGCAACAGGTAACCGATCCAACAATGATTAGTAATGTTCATGTGGCACCTTTGTAAATAGTGTTCCTTCCTTAGTCCTACTAAAAAGTTTAAATCTTAAGATATCCACTGTTTAGGGTTATAATATTACTGGTGTCTGGTGAACAGACCCATATGTGAGCTGCACTGTTACCACAATGTTTGCAAAAAAATGCCTTTATATACTGTAGCATTACAATTTCAAAGTCACTGGAACAAAGAGGAATGAAAATGGTCCACTATGACATTGTCCCCTGTGCATCAGTGATGTGAAAGTACATTGCAGAGATTTCTGTCCTTCATGTGAATGCCAACTGTATGCTTTTTCTCATTTGACATGTGATCTCACTAATGCTCTTGTGGCTGAATGAAAATCTGACCAAAGAAAAAACCCCACAGCCACCCTCAAAAATCTAGTGTCAAGCCTTACCAGAAGAGTGTTGAATTTTTCAGCAGCATTGGATGACTATGTTTTGAGTAGGATGTTCAGAAAGCACATATATATATGTGGTACACAGGTGTCTACAAAACCTTGTTTGGACATTCCTGTCAGTATTTTAGTAATGTCACATACTAACCAGGCATAACATTATATCCAATGACAAAAATAACATTTATTTCTTCATCATGACACCTGTTAGTGGGTCGGATATTATTAGGCAGCAGGTGAACATTGTGTCCTCAAAGTTGATGTGTTAAAATCAGGAAAAATGGGCAAGCAAAAGGATTTTAAGTGATTTTGACTAGTGCCAAATTGTGACGTCTAGACGACTGGGTCAGGGCAGCTCCAAAACTGCAGCTCTTGTGGGATGTTCACGGTCTGCAGTGGTCAGTATCTATTAATAGTGCTGCAAGGAAGCAACAGTGGTGAACCGGTGAGGGTGTCGTGGGTGGTCGAGGCTCATTGATGCACCGGGGGAAAGGGGGGGCGGGGGGGCGAAGGCTGCTCCTTGTGGTCCGATCCAACAGACGAGCTCCTGTAGCTCAAACTGCTGAAAAAGTTAATGCTGTAAATGCTCAAAGGGTCTGAACTGTTTTGGCAGCAAAAATGGAACCAACACAATATTAGGCAGGTAGTCATAATGTTATGCCTGATCGATGTATGTTCGTATGCAATACAGTTTATCTCAACAATTCCTTTTGACACTTAATAATTTGTTGTCAGATTGAGGCTAATGAAAAGAGCCAGAGGCAGTCGAGCAAGACAAAGAGGATCCCATCTCATGACAGAGATTTTTTGATACGGAGGCCAGATGAGGTGATCAGACAAAAGCATTCGAACTCTGATCAAAGAGCGTCTACCCCCACCAGTTACCCTGCAGACGTCTTTGCCAACAACGATGCTGCAATCAACATGGAAACAAGAGAATGCCTGTTTCCTGAAGGTATTTTTGCCCAAATCTAGTTTGTCTACTGAATACTGTGTGGAACCAACATAAATGGAGTAAATTTGCTTGATATTTTGTCTTTGTTCTGTTTGTGTGGGTTCAGTTCCAGTGCTCAGTGAGAGGGAACCGGTTCTTATGTCACCCCCCAAATGCCACTGCAGAGCAGAAAGCAGCTCGAAGTTCTGCAATTGCACTTCTTGTGATGCACCAATCATCCTGGAAAATAAAAAAGACTCCAGCAAAGCATCACCCAAAGCTCATGAGCTAAGACCAACACACTCTGAGAACTGTTCGAGAGATGATCCTGCATACCGACATGATGACAAATTGGAGAAGATACAGCTGTTTTACTCTGAAAAAGTGGTATCACCCAGAATGCATGTAGACAGTAAAGCAGGCCAGCGTTTTAAGGAACTATTACTGGCCATTGAGGAAAAGACTCACACTGCTCGTCAACTGAGCACCCTGGAATCCTCCTTGCAAACTGTCCCATTACCACGGTTACGTCACCGAACTCTCAAAGACATCTCTCCGAGAAAAGTGGTGTGGACAGGGCTTAAACATCACACTGGGCCATCCACAGGATCCTCCCCATTTCTGGTAAATGGCTCAAAACCACCAGTGTTTTTATCCCAAAGGCAGCAAGCCCTGGTTATTAAGAGTCTGAGGCATTCAAAAGAAAAAAGAAATACCGGACCAGGTGGAGGAAGAACAATGGGCATCCCAGAGAACACATCAAAAACCCAGCAATTTGCGCCGGTACAGACCAGTCAGCGCAGAGACACAGAACTAAACCTGCCCATGCTCCATTCCACCTTCCAGAGCAAGGAAAAGAAAACTGAATGTCTCCGATTGGATTTTAATTGAAAGGTTGTGATAAGTGATGGAGACAATAAAAAAATGTTAATGATTACATTAAGAGCTAATTCCAACTTTAGTCAAATACAAATACAATTTTTAAAGCAAGACTTTTCTTGAAAGTAAAATTTATATATTTTGTATATTTATACACTGTGAGTTCTGTGGGAAAACCAGATAAAGTTAGCTGTCTAACTTTGTTCACTTTAAATGTTGCTAGCATATTGTCAGTATTATGCAGATGATTCAGCATTGTAGCCATGCCTCTCCATTCTTTCCAAAGTATAGAAACTAAGCATGGGCGGGGCTTGGGATCAGTACAATTTTATAAATTTGTCAGTGAAAAAACTCTATTAAAAGGTAATTTTGGCTAAGACACTTCATTATCAAACAAGCATGCCAAAGTGACAAATTGCACTAGAAAAATCCAATTAGGAAAGAAGCTCATTTGCTGCTCTAAGATTATAAAGACAAGCAATTAAAAGCTCTCCTCTTCTACCCTCTCTTCTCTTTCTCCCTAGCAATCATTTACCCTTAAGCCAATGTAACTCTGTTTGTCCTTTATTGTGTGCTCAGGGTCTGATTGATGCCCATTGTGCTCTTAAGCCTGTATCATGTTGCTGTTTATGAATAAGCATCGCTGAATGAAATCAACCAGTTGTGCCAAAGGTTCTAATTGTTATTCCGAGACCTTGGATAATAAACAAGATTTAAAATTAAGTAGGCCATTGAGTACACAGGTGTCCACTGAACACTCTAGAAGCCAACTTTTGTTCCATAGCATAGGTTTCCAAAGTCTGGAAAGTAATCTCTTCCTTTTTTTGATTTGTTTGGCCACTTATTCACTTATTAGGCACTTATTCACAGCAATTTCAACTGAACAGTTAAGGGTTAGGGCCCTTGCTCAAGTGTTCAGCAGTGGCAGCTTGCTCATGTTGGGTTTCAATTATATGACCTTTTATACATTTTATATGATTCGAAGTCCAATGTATTAACCGTTGAGCTACCTCCCCTGAGTGAATATTCAGAAATGCAATGGTATATAGTAGATGAGGAAATGTGACCAGTATAGAAATGATTGTCAATTATATACACAATCACACACACACACACACACACACACACACACACACACACACACACACACACACACACACACACACACACAGTGTTGGGACAGCGACTTTACTTTTGTTTTTGTTTTTTTGTTTTTTTTACAGTTGGAGGCAAACAAATTGTATAGTATGTCTTTGTCTTTGGACCAAAACCTGTGCACAAAGCCAGCTCCAAAAATATAAGGTTTACATGAGTTAGAGTGGAATATCTCAACACTTTGGAACACCTTTGGGATGTACTATGCTGACTGTACCCCAGTACCTGACTTACTAACAACCTTGTGGCTAAATGAACACAAATCTTCACAAGCGCACTTCAACATCTAGTGGAACATCTTTCTACAACAGTGGAAACTATTATAATGGCAAATTGGGTGCTCAGGTGTCCACAATCATTGGTATAATTTTTGTTCTGGTCAGATGTCAACAATCTAAAATTAATTATACTTAAAACAGTTGGAGAAGATGTACAGTAGCATCACTCAAGATGATATCAATCACACATTAAGAAATCACATACCGTGGTTTTAGTGTGTGTGGGTGTGTGTTTGCATGAGTGTGTGTGCTTTGTGATGAGTGTTGCACATGAGCTCATAGCACTCCACTGGAAATAATAGACGGGTATAGGAATCTTTTGCTCTTTTCAGCCTATGAGAAGCTTATGAATAATTGAAAGTGTGTTGTGTCACAAGATACTGTGCTGAGTGGGCCTGGCACATGTGTGTGTGTGTGTGTGTGTGTGTGTGTGTGTGTGTGTGTGTGTGTGTGTGTGTGCATTAGGTTGTGTAAAGTTGATGACAGGTTTAGCCAAAGTGAAATGTCTGCATTTTATATGTATATATATATATATATATATAATTTACAGGGCTGTGGTGAGACCTGAGATGTTGTATGGTTTATTATTATTTTTTTTTTACATTTGCGGCATTTGGCAGACGCCCTTATCCAGAGCGACTTACAACTGAGCAGGGGAGGGTTTTAGGGCTTTTGCTCAAGGGCCCAGCAGTGGCAGCTTGGTGGTGGTGGGATTTGAACCTGTGATCTTCTGA
>MU564352.1:7754046-7803581 GCA_024362625.1 Silurus asotus | reverse complement strand
AAGTTGAGGACAGATTTAGACAAAGTGAAATGTCTGTATTTTATATATATATATATATATATATATATATATATAAATATATTACAAAAAAATCCAATCCAATGATAAATGTACAAAAAGATACATTGGTATTCAGGAATTGTCTTTGGATCAAGATTGTGGCCAGGATTTGAACCGGACAAAAACTTGCTTGCAATGACGATATTTTACACAATCGGCAAATATGGAGAGAGAACCATAAAACATTGGCGGTATTATGAACAACACAGAAGTAATTATGTCCATTGCTGGTTTAGATAAAACTCTACTGTTTCCACATTATTGTAACTTGTGAAATAAGTACTCCCAACTCCCACTTCAAACAATAGTTTGCATTCATTTGAAAGGTTGATAGAAAAGAAAATTCCTTTATAGCATTCAACAGTCTGGACACACAAATAGACAAGTAATAAAGTAGTTACAGTGCACGCAATGCAAGCAACAGTTTGAGTTGTGAAAGTTGTCCCTAAAGGCAGTCATTACATCCATTAAAATGTCAAATCATAGTGCAGAACCCCCTAAAAGGCCTCTGATGTGCAAAAAGCTGTAATATGTGTTCCTCGAAAATAGAGCACCAAATGTTTTAGATAATCTACTGATAAAATAATTAGGGATGACATTTGTAAGCTTAGCCAAGTCGTGTGATGAAAGCCAAACACTATTTTGGCAAAGCAAGCAGATTTAGAGCATGTACAGTCATTTTTTTTTTTTTTTTTTACAGAGAATTTATCATTGAATACAAAATAAAGCCCCCCTACCAAGTTCTGTTGGAGCTCACATGGTGTAAAGATGGTTCATCTAATTGGAAAGCTTTATCTAGCATTTAGGTTTATTCTACCTACATAAAGTTTATTCTAACATGTAATCTAACATTTCTTTTGGTCTTCAAATGTAGAACGTGTTTACAATTTCATTATTGGTACGTCATTTTATTATATGTATTTAAGGAACTTCAAAAAATCTATTTTTAGCAACTACAGGTAGTCCTCGGTTTACGATGGAGATGCATTCAGATGACCCCATCGTAACTTGAAAATATTATAAGTCAAGATGTGACCTAGCCTACCCAGAATCTTAAAAAATGGTAATCAGTATGGTATGATCAGTATTTTTTTAAATAATTGAACTAATTACTGTACATAATATAGCAAAACAGAACAATTTACCATAATATATATACTGTACAGCATATGTTTGAGGAAGTGGGCACGGTGGAAATTTAGGAATAGAGGGCGGAGCCGGATAAAATGAGCGATAAGATGCACGCCTGTAGCTGATTAAACTAATCAGTGCACTTTGTTTTAGTGTCTGTGACGCGAATAAAGAGATAAAACTGGGCTTCGAAACACCAAAAAACACAGAATAAAATATGCTCTCTAACACAGAGACAACAGAACCCTGCCGAGAGTAAGGCATCTCAACATAGCGTACCACATATACGCTGATAAGTTTGCCTGCTGTGCAAAACTTCATCGAAAGACTTCTTAAGTCAAACTTAGGAACTACCTGTATATCTATCACATTGTATGTTAGATCGTTATCCAAGGAAATATGCACATTTACTGTGAGCAAATGTGAATCAAACTAGCAAACACCTTATACCTAAGACATTGCCAGTGTGCTGGCATGAAGTCATCCCATAAATGTTTACATATAAGAACAAACATGACCATTGATACATTTCTTTTGGAAAATTAGTCAGATGTGGCATTGCACTACGAATCCTGGCTTCTGTCTACAATCTTATTTTAACTTTATTTCAACCCCCTACCTGACAAAAATCCATAAATTATCACCTGGACATAAAACGACTTTACAATGAAATCTAAAATAACATTAGGCAATGACTATCATCTAAAAAATAGTGGTGATGACACAGCAATGGTCTCTGGGAGTTTGCAATGGTCGTTGTAAATGATAATGACTACTAAACACTATAAAGTATTATTATTTATTGGCTTATCTTAAAGCGATTGATTCATTTTTTAAGTCACCATGGCGATACTAATGATGCAACTACATGAGGAATGTACTTTCCAGTGGGCTCTATGACTCAAATATCCATTCTGTAAGGTCTAACAGATCTGTTGACTGTCTGACAAAGTGACCAGGGCATGTCTGGACCTGCCTTAGCACGTCAAGGAATTTAAAGAACACCAAAGCTTATATATTAATCATTTAATGGGCAGCATTCAGTGCAGTGGAGATTCTGATACTCATACATGTACATTTTTTTATAAACTATGACCACAGATATATTCCAAAAGTTAAGTAAAGTATACTGCCAATGAAAGTATACTGAAAATATACTGCCAAATAAATAAACCAATTGAAAAGCTTATTTAATTGGTTTGCTACCTTTCTGAATTGTTCTAATTCCTGTGTACCATGCCAATAAATCACAGGGATTATCGGGAGACATCACTGGCTAGATCCAGGTCACTGTTCGAGGGTCTACTTCTTATTTTTAAAGTCTGTGTGGCATTTAATATGCTCTGCAGAGTTTCTCCATGTTTTTCTCTCTGGTTACTTCCACCTTTCATGTACATGCTAGAAAGTGGATTGATTACGCTAAATTGCCTCAAGGTGTGAATAAGTGTGTAAATTACTAAGTGGCAGCTCAGTGGATAGGATATTACTTCTGTTCGGAAGGTCATGAATTCAAATCCCACCACGAACAAGCTGCCACTGCTGGAACCTTGATCAAAGTCCTTAACCCTCAGTTGCTCAGCTGTATTCCTGAGATAAATGTAAGTCACTCTGGATAAGGGTTTCTGCCAAAAAAATTTGAATGTAACATGTTTGCACTTGATGCTCATGATATACAATCTGCGACTGATACTGAGACCATAAATTCTGTCCTAAATAAAAGATGAGGCTCAGACCTCAGCGTCATGTACAAGTGACACCAAGTGATCTCTGCTTGAAGCTGAAAACCATTTAACGGATATAATACAATAGAGAACATTTAATAGCTCTCAGCTATGTTAAGTCATTCTGCTCAAATCAGGCAACATGCCTTACAAGTTAATTTAGTGCTCATCTACACTGGTTATAGAAGCATTCTCTTCTTGTAATGTAAGATGCACATAGCAGAAGACTGTCATTGCCTCGCCCTGACTCGCATTTCCCAGGAAATAACTGAACCAACATGCAGTCTCTGGTTTCTAATAAAGCTCATGTATTATTGAACAAGCCCTCCCGTGTAGCACAGTGTGATGCTACTGGGGACCCACTGGAGGCTCCTGGTCAATGTAACATCTTAACCTACAAGATGAAAATGGAGTTAATTAATGCAAACGAATTAATGCATTTTGTTACCAACATTTCCCACTAACACACATTTAAATACCATAGAGTTTGATTAGAGACCCACATGCTACAACCTATACTGTACTCATAACAAAATTTTATGTGCGGATACTGTATATGATTATTGTGACCCTTAGTCATAATGATCTGCCATGACTGCTTTTCCATGTCTACCCTATGGTAGGCTTACTTTGGCTTATTTAGTGGATTTCCTGCTTTATTGTTTGCAGTGTTGGTTTGTGATTTATCCAGTCTATCAAGGTCTGTACGCTGCTCTTTGGAGTTGAACATGCCGGAGACAGACCTGCTAGTGACTGCATATACAGGGTTAACACTTACATTGAAAAGTCAGCTATTGAGAGCCCAGGTGTTCCAGCTCCACAAAAGAGCCATGGAAGATTGGGGTCTTCAGAAGTAATATCACTGCAAAACCAAAAGATGCTACTAACGAAGAAAGGCAAATTGACTGTAAGTAGTTCTACCAGAAATGGATCCTCAGTCTAAAGCAATTATTGGTGTTATGCTTCGTGTTTTATATATACTCCAGAATTATTGTTATAAGCAATGTTCACCCTTAGCTCCTTGTTTCCTTAATGAATTAGGGAAAGCTGTATTTAAAAGATGGCCTTGCAGAATGGGTCCAACCAGAACTGGCCTGCAAAGACTTCGCCTATCCAGTTGGTTATTCACACTGACAATGTCCTTCATGCACGATAACTGTAAATCAGTTCTGTCTCCTGTCTAACACCAATGACAACAACAAAAAATTAAATGATGGATGTAATTAGAAATAAACTATAAAACCCAGTCAGAGGCAAGAGGTTTGTTGTTTCTGCACAGGTTAAAGATCACTTCCATCTGATCCAGATAATTATTCGTTGTCTTTCGACTCATAAATAGACTTAATCCCACTATATATTCCAGCCTTAATCGATTCTAGGGCTGCCCAGGAATGAGAATGTAGTGAAACTAAATATACTTTTAGTCCCCATAAAGAATCTCTCAAGCATCCAAGGGTTGGAGGGTGTTCTCCTTGGAGGTCATAAAGTGAAAGCTACTTACTTAGCCTTAACTATGCACAAAGGGCTTTTCCATTATAAAACCATCACATTTCTCTTTACCGAGGCTCCTAATAACCCTGCGGTAGTACGCATTCTCTGGTTATCCACTATGCAATCCAACAATCCCACAATGTCCAGGGGAGATCGGCGAACTCATTTTATACAGCCTGAAATGTTATGATAGCTGCATACCTCTGCCATGTTATACAGCCCATGTAGAAAAGCCAGACATAGATTTCTGCTTTATATATGGTACAAGCCAAATTTGTTCGGCAAAACACAAACAGTCCATTACAGATGTCCAGTGTCTCTCCAGCGTATATTGGAATCGATCTTTTGTTCGACAAGATTAAACCAATGAAAGGCTACAGCAATAATTTGCATGCATATCAGCCCTGTTATATATTCAATCATAACAGGCTTCACAATGTGCTCACATCGTGGTTTCTTGATCCCTTCCATGTGTACCATTAGTATTAGGAAAGTCCATGAAGATATGTTCTGGGCAAATTGTAATTCTAATCTTATCAGGATGCAAGAGGATGAGTGGAAATCTACCTTTAACACAGTGTCTGTGCAATACATAGACAGCATTTTTATATATTCTTTGTTCCAGCAAAAGACCCATGACGTAAACACAAACACTGTCAAGTTTGTTGTAAGAACACATTCTGCAGAAATCTCTACACACAAGTTTGGTCTTAGAGCGCCTCCTATTGTCACATGTTATATGTTATTTTTAAAAATGCTCATGCCCATATCATCCTATAACTGAACACCTCAACAGTGATGGCACTATAATGAATGAGGATGGTTTTTAGGTTCACAGTCACCTCTGGCTCGATCATTAGGGACTAACTATCAGACACGAATATACAAATTTTTTCTACAACTTTATTAATTAATTTAACTCTTTATCTGTGTAAAGCTATCCAATGTTAAAATAACTATTCAAATGAAAATTGATTGGATTGAAATTGAATATATGAAATCCATATAATGTATTGTATGTATCCATAATGTAATGTAGTGTATGTGAGAAGGATTGTTGCCATAGTGAAGCACCCTAGTTTCAGTTTTAGTCAGAACTTCTGACCTATGAAGTTTGCTCAAATTAAATTCTCTAACTGCTTAAATAGGAAAAAAAGTAAAGAGGAAAGATGTGAAGTGTCATCACATATTTTGGTTCTAAAACTGCAAGACTCCCTGATGTTATCACAAAGTGCTGCTTCCTGGACACACACACACACGTGTATATAAAACATAAAAAAAAAACATATAAAAAATAATAATGATAATATTAAATCAAATTCGAGTTTGTTGTTTTGTGTACAGGAAAACACACACACACACACACACACACACACACACACACACACACACACATCTTATCGCTAAAAACATAACAAAACAACTGAAAATAATATTTAATTAAATTTGAGTTTATTGTTTTCTGTGCAGGAAACAGTTTGTTACACCATACAATGAAATAAACAAAACTGAATATCGAAAATGCAGGACTCAAATAATATATTTACATTAAACCCAAAGGCACAAAACAATGTATTTGCTTTTGTTTGACATTTTTATAGACAAAAAGAATTTTTGGATTTTGGATTTCTTTTTTTTTTTTATCTAATGCTAAAGAGTTTTTTAAGTAGAGAATTTAAATCCTTGTATGCAGCAAACCTTACAACCCAGCCATTAGTGTTGCACAAGTCAGTGCACTCTCAGTGCCAGTCTCAAGCTCGGATAAATGGGGAGGGTTGTGTTATGAAGGGCATCCAGCAGAAAACATGTGCCAAATCAAATATGTGCATCACGAATCAGAAATTCATATCGGATCGGTCGAGGCCCGGGCTACCAACGACCGCCACAGATATTGTTAGCCAACAGGGTACGGGTGGAAATTGTGCTACTGGTTGCTGAAGGAGGAGAAGAAGAGGAGGAAGACATCTACAGAGACAGCAGGGAAAGGAGAAGTGTAGGAGAGTGGAGGTTCGGGTTGGTACTTTAAATGTTGGTACTATGACTGGTAAAGGGAAAGCGGGAGCTGATATGATGGAAAGGAGAAAGGTAGATATGTTGTGTGTTCAGGAGTCCAAGTGAAAAGGAAGTAAGTCCAGGAACATTGGAGGTGGGTTTAAACTGTTTTATCATGGTGTGGCAACTGAAAATAATATTTAATTAAATTTGAGTTTATTGTTTTCTGTGCAGGAAACAGTTTGTTACACCATACAATGAAATAAACAAAACTGAATATCGAAAATGCAGGATAATTTATTTACATTAAACCCAAAGGCACAAAATAATGTATTTGCTTTTGTTTGACATTTTTATAGACAAAAATTTTTTTGGGATTTTGGATTTTTTATTTTTTTTTATCTAATGCTAAAGAGTTGTTTAAGTAGAGAATTTAAATCCTTGTATGCAGCAAACCTTACGACCCAGCCATTAGTGTTGCACAAGTGTACCTAGGATTGAACGATTGGTGATTGGGGCAGACTTTAATGGGCATGTAGGTGAAGGGAACAGAGGTGATGAGGAGGTGATGGGTAGGTATGGTTTTACGGAGAGGAATGTGGAAGGGCAGATGGTGGTAGATTTTGCTAAAAGGATGGTAATGGTAGTAGTGAATATGTATTTTAAAGTTACCATAAAGTTAAGCCAAGGAAAAGGCATATGAGAAGCTGTATGTGAAGTTGGACACTATGGAAGAAGAAAATAATTTATACTGATTGGCCAGGCAGAGGAATGGGAATGTGTTGAATAGTGAGAAGAGTGTGTTGAGAAGGTGGAGGAAATATTTTGAGCAGTTGATTAATGCGGAAAATTAAGCTATTAAGGGGATGAAGAGTGGAAAGTCGGACAGGCAGACATTTCAGTAGAAGCGTGAAGATTTTTGTAGGACAGATTGCAGTGGAGTTTTTAACCAGATTGTTGACCACCAGTGAGCAACAGTATGGGTTCATGCAAAGGAAGAGCACTACGGACGCAATAGGAGAGTAGGGAGAAGGTTGAGAAGAGCCTGGAGAGGTGGAGGTATGTGCTGGAGAGAAGAGGAATAAAAGTCAGTAGTAGTAAGACAGAGTACATGTGTATGAATGAGAGGGAGGGCAGGTGTGGTTGCAGGGAGATGAGGTGGAGAAGGAGAAAAGGAGTTCAGGTACCTGGTGTCAACAGTGCAAGGTGGCAGGGTGGAGTGGGTGGAGAAGAGTGATAGAGGAGTGATTTGTGATAGAAGAGTATCTGTGAGAGTGAAAGGGAAAGTTTAGAGGACTTTGGTGAGACCTGAGATGTGGTATGGATTAGAGACAGTGGCATTGAGTAAAAGACAGGAGGTGGAGCTGGAGGTAGCAGAGCTGAAGACGTTGATATTTTCATTGGGAGTGATTATGAAAGACAGGATTGGAAATGAGTTTATTAGAGGGACAGAACATGTAGGACGTTGTGGAGACTAGGTGATGGAGGCCCGATGGAGATGGTTTGGACATGTGCAGAGGAGGGACATTGGGTAGATCGGTAGAAGAATGCTGAATATGGAGCCACCAGGAAGGAGGAACAGGGACAGGGGGGGTAATTTTTTAAAACATCTAGTTTAAACAAGTTAAAGATTACTGATAAAGAAATGTATGCAAACACCATTCTAATATATTGATGTGTACTGTGTAATCGTATATCTCACTTCTAAGAAAGACGATGTTGCAACTGCAGCACTTTCTCCTGGATTCAGATGTTATCACATTGTGTTGTTATTAAACTGATATACAGTCTCTTCAGATCTCTTTAGCTGATGCAAAGTTACAAACTAAAGTAGCTTGCATATTCACTTGTCACAATTCATTGCATAAAAAACTTACATTAGGAAGCAATATTTCTGAAGTATAGAAAATATATGTATGTTATGACTTGAATTACAGTTACGTATATTATTTAAATTAGGGTTATGTATATTATGACTCAGATTAGGGTTATGTATATTATAATTCAGATTAGGGTTATGTATATTATAACTCAGTTATGTATATTAAATTAAAACTAATTGGTATAATGTAATTCCTAGCTAGCATTACCAGAAGAATTTTCCAGTCTCTGGATTTATCAGCAAAAGAAAGTATTATGTGTTGGGAAAACACATCTTAATTTTAATCTAAAAAATTTAGCTTTTTGTTACTCAGTAGTTCAGAACTTCAGCATTCCGATGACTGAATGGAGTTGTAAACAGTGTTGACCTGAGTTTTAGGATTCAGATGCTCATACATTGAATGTGTTTGGTTTCTGGAAGGAGTCAGATCCAGAATCTCATACACCAGACCATTTCCATTATCAGAAGATTCCTGACGTAAGAAAATCAAATCAATGTTACATGTACATTATTGTCTTTACATTTACACCTTTAGCTCTGATGGGTCATTAGTTCAAATCCCAGCAAGGCCAAGATGCCACTGTTTGGCCCTTGAAAAAAGCCTTTAACCCTCAACTGCTCAGTTATAACATTGAGATTAGTGTAAATTGTTTTTAATATAATGGTGTCTGCTAAAATGTGGTAAAAGTAAATGCAATGTAATGCAGAAAGGCAACTTTTTCAAAAGGCCAGATAGTGTATCATGCAAACTAATACCGTGCTTCAAAGGCTCAAGATGCATTCCATTTACTACGAATGATTTAGAAAGTATGCACATCTGGGCAAGAAAATATAGTGTTCACTATTGTTTCTTTGAATGTTTTACAGGCTTGAGGATTTGAAAGTGTCAAGCTGTTCAGATTTGCATTCTTTTAAACAAAGAGATTTTTGTGCACATCTATGAATCTTCATCCTTTGCTCTCTGATCTCTTGCTTGTCTTTGCACATGATATCAATCTTTCTTACTGACACGGCCACTCATTGAGTGATCTCCACTGCTGATGAATAGCCACCACATGCAAATCTTTTAAGGTCCCCTAACCTATTGATCTCCTTGGTACACATATAAAGGACGGCTATGTATGAATGTATCTCATATGGTTTGTAGATATTTTTTTTATAAGCTAAGATTATATGCAGACACACACATACACACACATATGATAATATTGTTTTTATATTGTTATCTTAGACCTAGACTCTTACTGACATAATGTTTGTGTGATTTTAGAGACCTATTTCTTTCCCGTGCATGTCCTCATATTGCAACTAGACAGAATTAATTACTCACTTTGTTACTGGCATTGGGGTGTCTCCTGGATGAAGGTACTGAACCTGTCCACCAAAAAAAGTGACACTAAGTAACTAGTTAGTTCATGAAACAATCCTTTATATGAATAATCCTACAAACTTAGACAAATCTAGAATATCTAATTGATTTACTATATCCTATGCTGCCTGATATGAAGTACTGTCTACCCTGAACCTAAACATTTTTCTTAATATCAAGTCCCAAATTATTTTATTTGCCCTTTAAACCAGAGCATGTTCAACAATCTTTTAGTTTAGTTAATTATAGAATGATGTAAAATAAATTTGATTGGTTTGTAGTTGGAGCAAGTGATCTGGGATGTCCACAATACAAATATAAAAAAGCCTCTATTGATAAAAACAAAAAACAAAAAAACAACATAAAAATGAAAGAAAATGCACTTGTATTGTTACCGAAAAATAAGAAAGGGCAAAGGTAAGATGTTTATAAAACAATTCCAAAAAAAGTGGGATCCTGTGTAAAATATAAATAAAATCAGAATGCAATGATTTGTAAATAACACACAATATAACATAGGAAAAAAAAAAAAAAAAAAAAAAACATAAAAATGAAAGAAAAAGCACTTGTATTATTACCGAAAAAATGAGAAAGGGCAAAGGTAAGATGTTTATAAAACAAATCCAAAAAAGTGGGATCCTGTGTAAAATATAAATAAAATCAGAATGCAATGATTTGTAAATAACACACAATATAACATAGGTAACATATCAGATGTTTAAACTGAGGGAACTGTACCATTTTAAGGAAAAAAATAGGGTAGTAATTTTAAATTAAAATGTGTTTAAGTGGCAACAAAAGGCTTAAGTGTTACTAAGAAGAAACATAATACCATGAAAGGTTTCAGAGAATCTGGAGAAATCTCTGTGTGCCAGGGACAAGGGTAGAAATCAGGAGGCACTCCAATAAAAAACTGATATGGACAAACGTATTGGGACACCTGAACTTTCCTGTCATATGTCGTTCTTCTCCAAATTGTTGCCACAAAGCTGGAGGCACACAATTGTATAGGGTGTCTAAGCGGTATATTAAAATTTTGCGTTCACTTAAACTTGGAAACCCAAACTCGTTCCAGCATTTCAATGCCCTTGTGCACAAAACGAGCTTCATGGAGATATGGTTTGCAGGTGCTGGAGAGGAAGATCTTGGTTGGCCTGCTTAAGATCTTTGATCTCAACCCTACTCAACACCTTTGGGATGAATTGGAACACTAAGCGCACCCCAGGCCTCTTTACCTACATCAATACCTGACTTTACTAACACCCTTGTAGGTGATGAACACCAAAGTGTAGTGGAACATTTAGTGGGAATTTTTAGAGCAAATTAGGAATGCGATGCTCAAAAAGCACATACCATGTTTCTGACCAGGTGTCCACAAACATTTGGCAATATCGTGTATGATTCTGTAATGGAAATCACTTCATGGGCTAAGAAGCCCTTTAGAAATCATTTTCTGTGAATCATTGACTTTACTTTACAGAGCAGAAGTCCTACGTGAACATAATCTAAAATCAGTGTCGTCATCTGTTGGGTAAAGCCCATTTAATATGGAATGAGGTGAGTGGAAAACAGTTCTAGGGTGAGGCGAAGTGAAATAATGGTACATTTTCTCAGTTTAAATCTTTTATTTTTTCTATGGTAAATTGTGAACAGAACCAGTAAGCAACACCATAAATAATGTTGTTTTGTTGTTTAATATTATCACTTTCTTAATTTTTCCATTAAAGCAAGTCACATTGAGTTACCAATAAAAACAATGATATTTTTTAACTAGTATTTAAACAAACATATTGTTTTCCATACAGAACTATTGTCAACGCACCCATTACAACAATTGTTTCTTTCTTACTCATTAAAAATAAAAGAGTTGATCATTGCTGTGATAAAATAAACATATATCTTTTTTGCATGATGTACCTTCATTACCTTTATTCAAAGCTAATTTCACTAAGACATCGTGTTTTACCTTGTGCCGTCTTTCCTTTCAGTTTGTAGATCATCATTACAAATCCTGCAATCAGCAGCAAAGCGGCACAAACGCACACACTGATGATGACGAAGAAACCTGGAGAAAGAGACAGAGACAACACAAAACACAAACACATACATGAGTGCAGGGCTTGTGTGACACCAGTGATCCTCTTTAACATCCCTTTACACATAATTCTGTATAAAATGTTGTGCTTACTGTAATTCACTGAGCCAAAAGGAAGTGCTGCAGATGTCATTGTGTGGGTCTCTGAAGTTTTTGGTTGAAGAAATTTACTTATCCGTTCTGTGGTTTAAAGTAGACAAAAATCCATGAAAAATTGGAAACATGGTTTTGTAACTTTTAAAAAGGTCATAAATGAGACAAGACTTGATGTCTGAACAGCATTAGGGCTAAGATTTAGGCAGTGGTGGTCCATCAGGGTCAGCGAGATCTTCTCTGTGAGCTTAAACAGTAACCTTTCTTTCGGCTTCTCCCATTAATGGTCGCCAGAGCCGGACCATTCGCATGTTTGATTTGGCACATGTTTTTACGCTGGATGCCCTTCCTAACACAAACCTCCCCATTTATCCGGGCTTGGGACCGGCACTGAAGCTTGTGCAACCCTAATGGCTGGGGTTGGTTTCCTGACCGGGGATCGAACCCGGGACACAGCGGTGAGAGCGCCGCATCCTAACCACTAGACCACCAGGGAATAATAATCAGAATCACTGACTTATGTTTTAATATATTTTTGTCCATGAATTAAATTATTCCCAATAGTCTATGCTCTTCATTTCACAGCATTGCAGTTGGACACTCGTAAAAAAGCATTTTACTATATGTCATACTCTGTATAAAAAGGCATGTGACAAATGAAATTTTTATTTAAATTTCTCTCTTGGAAAGTGTAAATGTTTGTTCAATCGATTCGAATGGATTCTTAAAGTTTTATCCAATCAGATTTGACAGCGGCCGGGAATTGCCGTAAGACCATCACTGTGAGGCATCCTATTCATTCTAATCTATGCTGCTTGGAATAGCTGCTTTAACCAATCAGATTGCGAGTTGCTAACTCCAGAGCCTGCTAGCGGGTGTTGTAAATATGTCTGCAATTTTTACGTCTGTTTATTATTAAATTGCACAAGCTGCAACCTGCACAAAATATCAAATATATTGCTGTGGATTTAATATATTTTTTCTAATTCCACAATGGCTGACAGAGTTTAAGAAATGGATGTGGTCACAGATACTCTCACAAACACATTTACGAAACAAACTTTTTGAAGAAAAACTGAAGGCGTAGGTGTGAAACGTATTGACTTTAGGTTCTATTCCAAATATTAAAAAAATATATTTTTTTTACCTGCAATATTTAGCTGAATCTCTGCAAAAAAGGTTTTGTATCTGACAGCCCCCTCATCATGGTGCACTCCAAATAAGTAAACTAATTCATCAGCTTCTCTCACATTGTTGATGTTCACTCTGAGAACTTTAGCTTTTCGGTCATCGGAAATGGAGAATCTGCCGTTCTGAGGATTTTTCTTAGATTCAAGTATCTCTTTAAGAACAGTGGCATCATCCACAGTGTAGATCAATTTGTAGTTTTTCACATAAACATTTGGATATTTACAAGCGATGGTGATATTCTCTCCCAGATGAACAGTATTTATTTTCAGACCAGCAAAACTGTGACCTGTTAATTATATGAAGAAAAAAAACTATTTTTATTGTGTGGGTGATGCAAAAATTTCCAACCACAAACGTTTAATATTTACTCACTTGCATGAACTTTTAGGTTCACTGTGAAGTTGTTCTGATTCCCCAATCCAACTCTGTAAGTTCCAGCATCGTGTTTCTTCAGCTTTCTGATCAATACTAAAAGGTTTTTTTTTGTGCTTGAATACAACTTGAATCTTCCGTATTGAACTTTGTATTTGGTATCAACACGTATTATATCCCTGCAGCCTTGTTCTTTCACCTTACAAATATATTTACTATTGTGTGCGTGCCAGTTTATATTAGAGAATATAATGACGCTTCCTCCTGAGTAACCGATCACATCAGAGCAGGTTACTTGACCTGTCAAAAGAAAGAAAATCTTATTTATAATCCTAACCTCACTTAGCCTTAAAGATTTAGAGAATCATTTCATATACATCTCTTAAAGAAAAAAAAATCTGACCTGAAATCAGGTAGAAGGCGATGACAAGGAAGATCTTCATCCTGGAATGAAATTCAGCTTCACTTCACTTCATCTGATCCTTGAGTCCACTTTGTTGTCTGATATCGTGCTGCTCGTATAATTTTTATAAGTCTTGTAAAGCCATTTCCTACTTTTTGCTGTATTCTGCAGCGATGCTGATTTACATATAACCCACCCACAGATCTTACTGATATACACGTGTTTACCAAAAGAGGTAACATTACTATATTTGTTTGAAACAGGTAGTGAGATTATTTAACTGGTAGAATGCATCATTCACAAGAGAGAACTTTATTTACAAATAGCATTCATAAGCACATAAGTTATTTATTTATTTATTTATTTATTTATTTATTTGTTCATTTATTCATTCATCATCAGTGATTGCTTTATCGTGGAGGATCTGGAGCCGATCTTGGAAACACCTGGTGCGAGGTAGGATTACCACCACATCAGGTCATCTGAGGACACCATACACACAAATTCACACACTCGTTTACACCTACAAGAAATTTTAAGTAACAAGTCAATGTATTATATTTGGAAGGGAACCTCACAAAGACGTGCTACACAGTTACCCAAGCTCAGGATAGAACCAAACCTGTTCCAGCATGACAATGTGTGTGCAAAGTCAGCTCCATAAAGATATACTTTCCATGGGTGGAAGTAGAAGATCTTGAGTAGCCTGCTTTTATTTATTTATTTATTTATTTATTTATTTATTTATTTATTTATTTATTTATTTATTTATTTATTTATTTATTTATTTATTTATTTATTTATTTATTTATTTATTTATTTATTTATTTATTTATTTATTTATTTATTTATTTATTTATTTATTTATTTATTTATTTATTTATTTATTTATTTATTTATTTATTTATTTATTTATTTATTTATTTATTTATTTATTTATTTATTTATTTATTTATTTATTTATTTATTTATTTATTTATTTATTTATTTATTTATTTATTTATTTATTTATTTATTTATTTATTTATTTATTTATTTATTTATTTATTTATTTATTTATTTATTTATTTATTTATTTATTTATTTATTTATTTATTTATTTATTCATTCATTCATTCATTTATTCATTTATCAGTGATTGCTTTATCGTGGAGGATCTGGAGCCAATCTTGGAAACACCTGGTGCGAGGTAGGATTACCACCACATCAGGTCATCTGAGGACACCATACACACAAATTCACACACTCGTTTACACCTAGAAGAAATTTCAAGTAAACAGTCCATTTTACAGATATTATCATGCTTTTGGAAGGGAACCTCACAAAGACATGGTAAAATCATGTATAGAAATGCTACACAGTTCAAAACTAATAATAATCTTCTTCTTCTTCTTCTTTCGGCTGCTCCTATTATTAGGATCATCCGTCTCCATACCCTCCTGTCCTCTACATGTGCCTCTTTCAAACCAACTACCTGCATGTCTTCCCTCACCACATCGATAAACCTCCTCCTTGGCCTTTCTCTTTTCCTCCTTCCGGGTGGCTCCATCCTCAGCATTCTCCTACTGATATACCCCATGTCTCTCCTCTGTACATGTCCAAACCATCTCAATCGTGCCTCTTACTTTGTCCCCAAAACCTCCTACATGCCCTGTCCCTCTAATAAACTAATCCTGTCCATCGTCGTCACTCCAACAAAAACCTCAACATCTTCAGCTCTGCTACCTCCAGCTTCACCTCCTGTCTTTTACTCAATGCCACTGTCTCTAAACCATACAACATCTCAGGTCTCACCACAGTCCTATAAATCTTCCCTTTCACTCTCACAGATACTCTTCTATCACAAATCACTCCTGTCACTCTTCTCCACCCACTCCAACCTGCCTGCACTCTTTTCTTCACTTCTCTAACACACTCTCCATTACTTTGCACTGTTGACCACAGGTACCTGAACTCCTCCACCTTCACCATCTCTTTTCCATGCAACTGCACCACTCCACTGCCCTTTGTCTCATTCACACACATGTACTCTGTCTTACTCCTACTGACTTTTATTCCACTTCTTCTCAGCATGTACCTCCACTTCTCCAGGCTCGTTTTAACCTGCTCTTTACTCTCTAACACAAATCCCAATATTAACCGCAAACATCAAAGTCCATTGAGACTCCTGTTCTACCTCGTCCATCAGCCTGTCCATCACCATTGCAAACAGGAAAGGGCTCAGAGCCGATCCTTGATGCAGTCAAATTTCCACCTTAAACCAGTCTGTCGTTCCAACAGCACACTGCTGTCACACTGGCCTTATGCATGTCCTGCACCACCCTCACATACTTGTCTGACACATCAGACTTCCTCATACAATACCACAACTCCTCTCTCGGCACCCTGTCATACGCTTTTACTAAATCCACAAACACACAATGTAACTCCTTCGTAACTTCTCTAAACTTCTCTATCAAAATTCTCAAAGCAAATATTGCATCCGTGATGCTATTTACGAGGCAGAAAAGGGATTCTAAGCAAAGAGCCTTGTGTTTATCGATTGAAAAAATTACCCTATACTTCTAGTTATTTATTATGTACATGTATACACACACAAACTAAAATATTTGCATTCTATCTGTACCTCATTCACAATGTTAAGTTTACAGCATGCTTGTATTAGAATAATTTCTTAATAAATAACTAGAAGTATAGGGTATTTTTTTTTTCAATCGAAAAACACAAGGCTCTTTGCTTGGAATTCCTTTTCTGCCCCCTAGTGGTAAATTCACAAATTCCATCCAGTAATATATAGAAATAGCAATGTCTAGTCCTTTAAGATAATTTTTTTTAACGTATACATTTTAATTTAAGTATAATGAAAATAGAAAAAATCTACAACACATTCATTAGGTAACAACATTTTTAATGTGTTGTTTTTTTGTATATATGTATGTATATGTCTAAATTAAAATTCTTTTAAACGGCAATACATTTTACTAACACGTTATCAATTCAGCGCGCATTTCTGTTTTTACAATTTTTATAAAAAATATAAATACATAAATACATAACTAAATATAAAGAAAGCTAAAATAAAACCTTCAACAAAACATACATTTATTCACGACGTCCTTTCGTTACTTACAGTAGATACAAATAATTAAATAAACTCAACCAAAAAATATTTTAATTCAGTAAACTTTTGTTTTATTTATGCTCCAAATCTCAAATCAAACAAATTTGCCATGTTACACACAATTAACCCTCTGGGTGGCGTTTTACTGTCTTTAATGATCGTACATATAAAAACAATACATCATTCAAATCTGTTTATTTTTATTTGAATACACTCATAATAACAACAAAATGATTATGATTATGATGGTATGATTATGACAAAAGCTTCTTGACTTGAATTGAAGAGGTGCAGTTTCTCCGGTATCACCTGTTTAACTGTCCGTGTGGAAACAAAGCAAAGGTTCCGTTTGGTGTCCTGATGATTTATGTAATTTAAACCACCAGTATTACTTTAAAACTTTTTCATGTATGTTTTGTCTTCCTGCTCTATGTTGCATCCATATTTCTTAAACTTCTTTACTTTCACTTGAGTAAAAAAGTATAATCAGTACTTTAAAAATTGAGAATCTGTACTTCAACTTAAGTAAAGGATGTGTGTACTTTTGTCACCTCTGTGTAGAATAACTTGAATAAGTGATTTGGAATATTAGCTTACAGTAGTAAGAAGAAGAAGAAAAGAAAATGATTTTATTGCACCTTTATCAAACAAATACCACAAAAATTAATGATTAAATAATAAAACAGTTTACTTATGAAGCATCTCAGATCACAATAGACAATCAATCAATCAATCAATCAATCAAACAATTAAACAATTCAACAAGAAGGCAAAGGATCAGAATAGCGTGAACTTCTTCATTCTGGATGAGAGATGTTCAGGATTCAGACGAAGGACTGAAGAATGTGACTGGTTCAAGTAGTGATATTGTGCTGTCTGAGTTTTTATGAGATTTAAAAATATTATGTGAAGATAAAGAGCGGCAGTATTCACTCCACCTCACTTAACGTAGTGTTGTGTTATTCCATTGTTGATTGTTTTCCAGAATATTTCTTTGTGTTTTGCTCTTTATGTTATATAAATGGATAATATTCTAAAAAACAGAAATACACTTTCCAATACAATTCCATCGTTCGCCCATCCACATTGACACAATCACACTCACTCGTTCATTGTGTTTCCTCTTCGATGAAATTGCGGAAACTGTAATTGTACACAAAAAAAGACAAATTATAAACATGAATTATAGGCAATTTTTTGAAAGATTTTTTCATGTTACAGAAGACATTTTGAGGACATTAACTAAGCACTTTTTATACAAAAACAAACAATATAAAAAGAAGGGAGAGAGACAGAGAGAGAGAGAGAGAGAGAGAGAGAGAGAGAGAGAGAGTGAGAGAGGAAACACTACCTTGTACTTCTATGTGTTCTCTTGCATTTGAGTTTGTAGATCATCAATGCAAATCCTCCAATCAGCAGCAGAGCCACACAG
Source organism: Silurus asotus (assembly GCA_024362625.1). Lineage (NCBI taxonomy): Eukaryota > Metazoa > Chordata > Actinopteri > Siluriformes > Siluridae > Silurus > Silurus asotus. Next base: position 7,785,228 of record MU564352.1, on the reverse strand, counting down.
AAACACACACTGATTACAGCAGATGAACCTGAATGCAGAAAAAAAGACGATGCAGAACAGGAAAAGACCAAACATTTCATCTTCATACATGACCATAAACACATTCTATAGAGTAAATGTGTTTACAGTGAAACTGTTGGTCCAAACACATCATCTTTATACATGAACATTTCAAGTGAACTTATTTATGTATCAATGCACCAATCTTCTGACTGTAGCACAATGATTTAGCATGAATACTATAATGAATAAGTTCTTACTGGAGTATTCGGCACTAGATGGGTTTCCTCTCGGTGCTGCAGAGGTTGTCATGTAGGTTCCTGTTGTTCAAAAAAAAAATCTATGACACATTTCTGGTTAAATGATATTCAATCTAAAAAGGCAATGATTTGTTTTAGTGAAAGAATTCTACTTGTAAAACATCAAAACTTCTAAATCAGTTCACCTGTTACATGCAGTTGAATCTCTGAAAAGTAGGAGAAATACCCGACTGTCCCTGCTTTACTCCACACGCCAAATAAATAAAATACTCCATCGGTTTCTCTCACGTCGCTGATGTTCACGCTGAGAACTTTAGTGCTTCTGTCATCGGAAATGGAGAATCTGCCGTTCTCAGATATCGTTTGAGTATCAATCATGGGTTTGACATGAACCTCATCGTCCACTGTGATGATGTACTTGTTGTATTTCTCGTACTCCACCGGATAGTTACAGGAGATACTTATATTCTGCCCAAGATAAGTGTTCATTATTTTTGGCACCCCACAAGACGCATCTGTCAATTATACAAACAAGAAAGGAAATCAATTACTATTAAATTGATAAGCTCAACGTTTACGTAATACATTGGTATTATTATTATTATTATGACTTTGATGGGCAGAATGGTGTTATATATAGAGGTCGAACGATTAATTGGTTTTGCCAATTATTTCGTCAATTAGATTTGATGAATTAAAAATCTTTACCGAAAGTTTTTCTGACTTCCGGAATATATTTATTTCATTTAGCACATTTTAATGATTCAGTACTGTTTTTTTTTTAAATACATTTTAATATTATGTTACATAGAGTGTTACCTTTGTTACTTTTTTAAACTGTTGTTTGATTAATTAGTTATCAGCAAGTATGATCCAACCTAGCTATCAGTATCGGTCGACCTCGAGTCACAGATGTCTGAATGAAGCAATATATTTTCATACCATTCCGTACTTTAAGATTTACAGTGTAGTTGCTCTGATCCTCCACTCCAAATCTGTACATTCCAGCATCCTGTAGCTTCAGCTTCCTGATCAAAACTAAGAAAGATCCTGCTGTGTTCCTATACAACAAGAATCGTTTGTACCCGACATGGATACTTTGGCTGGTAAAACGTATTACATCCTTGCACTCATTTTGGCTCATCTTACAAATATATTTAGTATGGTTTGGATTCCAGTAAATGTCAGAGATCATAATGACGCTTCCTCCTGAGAAGCCGAACACATCAGAGCAGTGTACTGCACCTGCCAATCAAAAAAAAATCTCTTTCATGTCTTTCACCTCACTGAGATTTCAATCCAGGATGAATCCATTTACATAACATTATTAAATAAAAAACTGACCTGAGATAAGGAAGAGGGTAAAGATAAGGAGGATCTTCATCCTGAAGTAAAATTCAGCTTCTTTTGCAATTTTCTCTGTCTTTCCTTCTGTGGCTCGCTTTAACTTTCTTTCTGCTTTTATAAGTGGTTTCTTTAAATTAACTTCCTCTTTGGTAACAATGCTGTACTCATCAGCAATACAGATCTGCATCAAATCCAAACCTCTTACTGACAGTTGCCAGTGATTGTGAAATCTTTCTGTTTAAAACTAGATATGTGTGTGTGTGTGTGTGTGTGTGTGTGTGTGTGTGTGTGTGTGTGTGTGTGTGTGTGTGTGTGTGTGTGTGAATGCAGGCTGTAAACTCTTTTTATCTTCGGCAATTGTTTGGAACCGGTGCAAACCTCTTGCCATTTGTGGTAATGGAGCAGTGCAGTGGTGTGCAACAAGCTGTCACTGTAGAACATGTTCTAAGAATGCGTATAGTGTGAGTGCTATACAAAGGATGCAAAGTGAACTTTGACTCTTCCCAGAAATAGTCTATAAATTGTTTGTTGTTGTATTGTTTGTTGTTTTAATAATTTGCATTATGTCTTTGCTTTAACTGCAATTTTAAATATCATGCTTGTATGCCTGCCAGCCTGACTACAGGATTGTGAATCAGGGATTTTAATCCTGAAATGAAAGAAGAAAAACCTTTAGAAAGAGTGAATACAGAACAAAGGAATGACTAATTCCCTAACAGAAACAACCTCACAATATAAGCTAAAGAAATAGTGAGAAGTGAAAATAACAACTAAGCATATCACGTATCAAGTAGGTTTTAAAATATTAACCAGGTCAAAGACCATAGGATTGGAGTGTAACCCTGCCACTGATTTACTTCAGTTCAGTATTTTCGTTGTATCATTAATACACCCAGACTGTAACATATAACTACATAAATGTAGCTTTTAATCTCATGACACAAATTTATCCACCTACAGGCTTTGGATTTTATATCAAGAAGACAATCAATCAATCAGTCAATCAACCAATAAATTAATAAATACATAAACAAGTTCCACTGGAAAGTGTTTTTTTTTATCTAAAAGAAAATGCGAAATGATGTGCTGTTGTGCAAAGCAGACATATATGCACGCTGCTATAGTATCTAAGAAAGAAAGAAAGAAAGAAAGAAAGAAAGAAAGAAAGAAAGAAAGAAAGAAAGAAAGAAAGAAAGAATGAAGCTAATTATTTCATTATAACTTGAACAATAATTACACTATGATTGTGTAATACATTTCCAAATCATATGGAGTTTCATAAGAGGCCAAATACAAGAAAGGCCTGTGACCAGCATAATTTCTCACGTTAAGGTTGCTGCCAGTCATCGAAAATCCTAAATTATTCCTTTGTTCACATTTTTATCTAAAAGAAAATTTGAAATGATGTGATGTTGTGCAAAGCAGACACATATGTAATCTGTTATATTATATAAGTAAGGAAAGAAAGAAAGAAAGAAAGAAAGAAAGAAAGAAAGAAAGAAGCTAATTATTTCATTATAACTTAAACAAGGGTAAAACTATGATTGTGTAATACATTTCCAATGATATGGAGGTTCATAAAAAAACAAATACAAGAAAGGCCCATGGTCAGCATCATTTCTCAAGTTCAGTTCATCCAAAATTCACAATTATTCCTTTGTTCACATTTTTCACTTTCATTTAAAAAAATGGTGACAGAAGCAAAACTACTTCTACATTTGAACTCGACTCCTGCACCTTGTTCAGTCAGAGTTTGATAGAATGTGCCTATATTTTCTGACAAAGAAAAAATATATTATTTTTATTCCATTACATGAGAAACTGTGAAAAATCACTACATAAATAATTCTACTCCAGTAAAGAGATAATCATGACTAATAAATCAGATGTGTTGCTGACTCCATGGCCCTCTAGCAGCATTTTCACGTCCTGTCATTGGATAGTCGGGGCTCTCAAACTACATCTTGAGCAAACTACACAAGCTCAAATATATTTATGTGGATTAAATAGCTGTTTTGGCTGATAGAGGAGAAGAAATTGAGTTGATTGCGGATAGACTTACAAGGGTACTTGTAAGTTGGACTTTTCAAGAAAAGCTGGACATTGTGAGGAAAGGGGTTGACCGAAACAGTTCAAAACAGTTGTTAAGCTTTTTTTATGAACAATTTATACTTTTGTTTTCTCTTTTCTGTAGAATTGAAATAAAAACATGTCCGGCCACTCAGAAAATGTGCATTAAGTAGCAGGTAAAAGAATAAGAAAAAAAAAGAAATAAGAGAAGATGTGGGAAAATGTATTATATAGGGATAAGGTGGTATTTAAAAAATATATTTAGGTGTGCAAATATATTTAGAAGGAAGTACAACATGTAAAAAAAAAATCATTTCAGGGACCAAGCTGTCACACTCGGATCAAGAGTCGGAGAACAGAATACAGTCAATACACTTTATTAGCCTTAGTACAGGAGACAGAAGCTTTTGGTAGAAGCACAGACTGAAAAACGGGTACAATCCGTAACATGGGAAGTCCACGGATGATCGCTAGTGTGAATCGTAGATCAGACGGTGAGCGAGTGGAAATGGGGATTTATAAAGGGAAGAGTAGCTTAGAGACAGGTGAAGGTGATTAGTAGGAAGGCGAGGCTGGGCGAGTGTGCTGCGTGCAGGAGGGAGGTGTGGCTGGTGGTTCCCTGACATTACCCCCTCCTCTATGGGTGGCTCTCAACGCCCTAACTCTGCAGGAATGCCCGTGGCCCCGGGTTAGGGTGGCTGGCATGTAACAGAGTATACTGACGGCTGGTCCAGCATCTCCGGGGTAGGAGGATCTATGATGACTCCAGGGTGCTCTGTGGTAGGGGGGTGTGAAGGGTTTCAGGAGTGACACGTAGAAGGTCGGATGACAGTACTGAGAAGGAAGGTCGAGCCGATAGGCCACGTCATTGACCCCTTGATGATCTGAAATGGGCCGAGAACCAGGGGCTGAGTTTCTTGCAAGGTAGCCGTGCAGATCTTGGGTGGACAACCAGACCTGATCATCCAGCTGGTAAAGGGGGCCTCCGACCTGGAAACCTCTGGGTGGTTCTGACTCATTCAGCCAGTGACACCACTCTTTGAGCGCCAGTTTGATGGCCATAAGTTCCCCGGTTCCCAATGTCATAATTCTGTTCCATGGGGGGGAGCTTCCTTGGCGGAGCCATGGAGGGTTCCCTGACTGTTGAGAGGGGAGCAGGGTGGTGACTGAAGCCCCTAATAAACCATCGGTAGGAGTTGGCAAACCCTAGGAAGCATTGAAGCTCCTTGGTAGTGCCCGGATGGGGTCAATCCCGCACTGCCTTCACCTTCCCCTGGTCTATCCGTATACCTGACAATCTGATTACATATCCTAGGAACTGCACCTCCAGCCAGAAGATCTCACACTTCTTTAGATGGAGATAGAGGCTATGTTCCCCTAGCCGCTCCAGGACTTGGGTGACATGGCCACAGTGTGCCGTAGGGTTTTGGAAGAAGATGAGGATGTTGTTAATGTATACGATCATGAACCGGTGGAGGAACAATCTGAACACTTCATACATGAAGTTTTGAAACACCACAGGGGAAATAGACAGACCATACATTTTTATTTCTAAATAATTTCTACCAACATTTTCATGTATTAACTGCTAGAAACTGTTTGGTGGGTGGAAAAGAGCTGAATAAATTGATTAGATCTGACTTACTGAACAGAATTGGAATGACCAAAACTATGAACGAAACAGCAAAAAGCAGCATATTTTCTCAAAAACAGCAGAGTTCACAATTTTTCACAGGAATATTGAACCGTCTCTTTTATTTTTTCATTTTAGACAAAGTTGCTGAAAAAAGCAAAACAACTTCCACATTTGTCTGCTGACCTGCAAAAAAAAAAACCTCACTTGGTTAAATGTTTTACATGTTCTACTACAGGTAGATGTGACATGAAATCCAGTAAGCAGTTTGTGTGTTTGTGCACTTAAGCCACAACTACAAATAAATGAATTTTCTGTATTAGAAAAGAACATGTGTCTTGAAACACACAGACAGGCAGCTGCATATGCAGTTCAAACAGTTCTTTATTATTAGTCAGATAAATTCAAATCAGCAAATCCCAATCATCACTAGCACTTCTAGTTTGGGTAATTAAATTAATTTTCATAGTGAGTGTGTGTAACTGAGCACACCTTTCTCAATCTGTAGAAAGGAGACTGCATGTGTCTGTTGGGAACTGGAGTTAATGGCTGCTATGTTTGTAGGCCTCATTGGTTTTTGGGATCTGTAGTCGCTACCTGGATTAAATCTGTCCCTAATTTAATGGCAAAAGTACTTCTATTTAGGTTTTACTAAAAAAAATAATTTTTATCACTAATATTCAACAAGAATATTGTCAACTGGTGTTATTAGATTAAACTAAGTTATTTACATGTAATAAAAAGAGAAGGTCTCAAGACTAAAACATTACAAGGTATTACAGTTTTTCTCAGTTGCTTTGGAGCATTTCTCGAATCATCCTTAAGATTTGCAAATCAGTAAGTGCATTCACAAAACAATGTGTACAAACAGCACAATACATTGGATTTCTTGCAAAAGCCTCTTTTTTGCTCAAAATCCTTAGTACTTCAATCAAAAGTAAGTATTTGTGTCAATGAACAATCATTGCCATCAAAATAACAAGTCCTTTTTATCATTGTTTACGAACAAGATAGTCAAAAAAAAATTTCAATATGACAATGCTTTATTTTAGTATTTCCTGATGTAAACAATGTTTTGGATTACAAGTATTGAAAATGCACGAGGCTGACTTGCCAACTACGAATGAACAAATGTACACATTACTGTATGTGGGATATTGATTGTAAGAGACTGGACAGAATTCACACTTTTTTATTGTTCTTTACGAGTAAACTGACAAAAAATTACAATATAATGTCATTGTGATAGAAAATTTAAAGACACAAATTTAAATTTCAAAAGGTAAACATAGGAAACATTTCTTAGGCAGAACTGCACATGCCGCACTATATAGTGCAATCTGTCTCTACCCCCTGACGTCCCAGTCTGTTGGGCCTCAGATTTTCATCCACATCACAACAGATATCCTCCCTTGCAATACCATTGTAAGGCCATGATTGACAACATGGTCCACAATAGTGGCTCTAATTTCATCTGAAATGTGTCTATGTTTATGTCTCTGGCCTCTTCTTCCTCTTCCTCTATTTTGCCTCCTTACCCTTCCAGCATGCATCCTTATTCTTGGCTCTTGACCATGTTCATTTCCTAGTTGTTCATCTATTTTCAACAATTGAAAATCTGTGTTTTGCTATTATTATATACACTCGCCAATTACAGTAAAGGTTAACGAGATTTAGCCTTGACCTATTTTAGAGAACTAGTTGATTATTGGTTGATCTGAAAGGGAACACGTCCCTTCATTATTGACATTCAAGGTTCATCTGCATAATTCATCAAGACACATTTACCAAAAAAGTTTCATAGAACTGTGAAGGAAAAAAACTTGACAAATTTTGACAACTGGTTTAAACATTTTGCATTTAATGACTTATGCAATGAACTGAATATATATAAAAACAATTTTTTGGTAAAATGACAAAAATTATTATTAGTATTTGGGTACTTTTTTTTTTTTTTTACAAAAAACATTGAAAAAAATACAAAGATAAAAAATTTTTCTGCTATCTGTTAAAATCTTACTAAAATTAACTGTTTAAAATTGATCCAGTTAGGAATTAAGCTCCATCTGGTTGAATCTTCTCTGATTTTAACATTTAGCAGACCAAAATTCTCTCTTTTAATTGATGGAAAAAAAGCAATGCAGAATAATTTTAAGAATATCATTTTAATATTATTTTATTTTCCTTGTTATCAACTTGGTTAGTAATGCAGTTTCATAATTCAACTGTTGTACTACATCTAAAAACAGCGCATTATTCAGCATGGTAGCATCAAATAACAATGATAAATGATTACAAATATATTTTTAAAAAGCACTTTTATCACTAATGTCATTATTCCACAATAATAATGATTCGTTGATTTAATGTTTCACAATAGCTTTTTCATAATCAGCATGAATTTATATAATCACAAAATTTTAAAATAAAATAAAAACAAAGACAGAAAGAAGAGAGAGAGAGAGAGAGAGAGAGAGAGAGAGAGAGAGAGAGAGAGAGGAGAGAGAGAGAGAGAGAGAGAGAGGGAGAGAGAGAGAGAGAGAGAGAAACAGTCCTGCAAATGTGATTTAACATGAATTGATTTGAGCTCATTGGGGTTTTTTTTAAGTCACAGTTTTATAAAGAAGTGAAGAGCTCAAGTGCTTCTTGTACTGTTACAGTTTCATAGTGAGTTCACACTGTTTTCATACACATTTTCTGAACCAGTATTAAAGTTAGAAGTTACCTGAAAGCACAAGAATATAGATTATTGTCACCTAATGCTTTCACAGCACTGTTTTCAGTTTAACATTATTTTTTATCACATTATAGCATTTGATCATTTTCCAAATGAGCTGGGCAGTAAAGAAGATAATGTTACACAATATCTTGAAAACACAAGAAAATACACAGTAAAATACAAACACACAACACACAAAGTTACTCACTGGTTTGTTTGCTTTACTCTTGAATGAAAACGTGTACTCTGTAATACACAAAATACATAAATCACCTGTGTGTGGGGGGCAGTGAACAAACCATGTACTTGAGAAAAAGTATACATACATACATTATATATATATACAGTGAGGAAAATAAGTATTTGAACACCCTGCTATTTTGCAAGTTCTCCCACTTAGAAGTCATGGAGGGGTCTAAAATTGTCATCGTAGGTGCATGTCCACTGTGAGAGACATAATCTAAAAAAAAAATCCAGAAATCACAATGTATGATTTTTTAACTATTTATTTGTATGATACAGCTGCAAATAAGTATTTCAACACCTGAGAAAGTCAATGTTAATATTTGGTACAGTAGCCTTTGTTTGCAATTACAGAGGTTAAACGCTTTCTGTAGTTTTTCACCAGGTTTGCACACACTGCAGGAGGGATTTTGGCTCCTCCACACAGATCTTCTCTAGATCAGTCAGGTTTCTGGTCTGTCGCTGAGAAACACGGAGTTTGAGCTCCCTCCAAAGATTCTCTATTGGGTTTAGGTCTGGAGACTGGCTAGGCCACGCCAGAACCTTGATATGCTTCTTACAGAGCCACTCCTTGGTTATCCTGGCTGTGTGCTTCGGGTCATTGTCAGGTTGGAAGACCCAGCCTCGACCCATCTTCAATGCTCTACCTGAGGGAAGGAGGTTGTTTCCCAAAATCTCGCAATACATGGCCCCGGTCATCCTCTCCTTAATACAGTGCAGTCGCCCTGTCCCATGTGCAGAAAAATACCCCCAAAGCATGATGCTACCACCCCCATGCTTCACAGTAGGGATGGTGTTCTTGGGATGGTACTCATCATTCTTCTTCCTCCAAACACGTTTAGTGGAATTCTGACCGAAAAGTTCTATTTTGGTCTCATCTGACCACATGACTATCTTCCATGTCTCCTCTGGATCATCCAAATGGTCATTGGCAAACTTAAGACGTGCCTGGACATGTGCTGGTTTAAGCAGGGGAACCTTCAGAATTCTAGCTGATAGACAGGGGTTCAAATACTGATTTGCAGCTGTATCATACAAATAAATAGTTTAAAAATCATATATTGTGATTTCTGGATTTTTTTTTATATAATGTCTCTCACAGTGGACATGAACCTACAATGACCATTTCAGACCCCTTCATGATTTCTAAGTGGAAAAACTTGCACAATAGCAGGGTGTTCAAATACTTATTTTCCTCACTGTATATATATATATATACCTGTATGTATACTTATATAAGTATACATACAGTGCCTTGCAAAAGTATTGACCCCCCATAGCATTTTTCCTATTTTGTTGTCTGGAATTGAAATGGATTTTCACATCGAGCCACTAGGATTTTTGCCCATTCTTCAAGGCAAAACTGCTCCAGCTCCTTCAAGTTGGATGGGTTCCGCTGGTGTACAGAAATCTTTAAGTCATACCACAGATTCTCAATTGAATTTAGAGGTCTGGGCTTTGACTAGGCCATTCCAAGACATTATAATGTTTCTCCTTAAACCACTTAAGTGTTACTTTAGCAGTATGCTTAGGGTCATTGTCCGGCTGGAAGGTGAACCTCCATCCCAGTCTCAAATCTCTGGAAGACTGAAACAGCTTTCCCTTAAGAATTTCCCTGTATTTATCGCCATTCATAATTCCTTCAATTCGGACCAGTTTCCCAGTCCCTGCTGATAAGAAACATCCCCACAGCATGATGCTGCCACCACCATGCTTCCCTGTGGGGATGGTGTTCTCGGGGTGATGAGAGGTGTTGGGTTTGTGCCAGGCATAGCGTTTTCCTTGATGGGCAAAAAGCTAAATTTTAGTCTCATCTGACCAGAGTACCTTCTTTCATATGTTTGGGGAGTCTCCCACATGCCTTTTGGCAAACACCAAACGTGTTTGCTTATTTTTTTTCCTTTAACCAATGGCTTTTTTCTGGCCACTCTTCCATTAAGCCCAGGTCTGTTGAGTGTACGGCTCCTTGCCTGGTCCGTGAGTTTTGGTGGGTGAACCTCTCTTGCCAGGTTTGTTGTGGTGCCATATTCTTTCCATTTTTTGATAATGGCTTTAATGGTGCTCCGTGGGATGTTCAAAGTTTTGGATATTTTTTTATAACCCATCCCTAATCTGTACTTCTCCACAACTTTGTCCCTGACCTGTTTGGCGAGCTCCTTGGTCTTCATGGTGCCGCTTGCTGGTGGTGCCCCTTGCTTAGTGGTGGTATATATATATATATATATACTGAGATCATGTGACACTTAGATTGCACACAGGTGGACTTTATTTAAGAAATTATGTGACTTCTGAAGGTAATTGGTTGCACCAGATCTTTTTTTAGAGGCTTAATAGCAAAGGGCATACATATGGACGCACCACTTTTCCGTTATTTATTTAAAAAAATTTTTGAAAACAAGTAATTTTTTTCTTTTCACTTCACCAATTTGGACTATTTTGTGTATGTCCATTACATGAAATACAAATAAAAATCCATTTTAATTCCAAGTTGTAAGGCAACAAAATAGGAAAAACGCCAAGGGGGGTCAATACTTTTGCAAAGCACTGTACATACATACATTTATTTATATATATAATTCTTAACCTTTGAATAATTTATAGCCAGATTATATTTAAATATAATTTTATACTTTATTTTATTTACTTTGTTGGTTACTTTACTATTTTTATTTTTATCTTTATATTGTATTGCTTCTCATGTTTACAAGTCGGACAGTCGGCATTTCACAATATGTCATAATCTGTATAAATGTATTCATGACAAATTCAATTTTACTTTTAATTCTAAAATTGTTGCTTTAAACTTTTAATTCAGTAAAAGTACAAAAGTATTGGGGGGCAATTTAACCTTGTGTTCTCTTGCGTCTCAGTTTGTAGATCATGCATGAAAATCCTCCAATCAGCAGCAAAGCCAAACAGACACATACAATGATGAGGGTAAAAGAACCTGGAGACAAAAACAGAGAAAATACAAAACAGAAACAGACCAAAATACATATTTTATAATGCATGTATATACAGTAGGGCTGCTGTTTTGTTTTGTTTTAGCTCTGAAACTTTAAACTTCCTGATGTGAAGGAATAAAACACTAATCTCCTGACTGTAACACAATGATTCCTTCACTACCACATATTTAATAAGTATACAGAATAAAAGAATGAATGATGTAGAATGAGTGAGTTCTTACTGAAACACACTGTAGATGGGATTCCTTTCTGTGATGATAATCTTGTCATGTTGGTGGACCCTGTTGTTGTTGTTGTTGTTTGAATGGTTGTGCTCAATCCCACTGTATTTAAAATATCAAATGGCAATATTTCATGATGCATTACCTGTTCAAGGCCAGGACTAAAACAAAATTCTTATTCTACACACACATGTTTAGTGCTTGTGCATGTTTAAAGCGAGTTTTGTATCAAATTGAATGCCCACTGAAATACACTGCACCAGTCGGAGTTTCTGTCAGTGCTGCTGATGTCATCGTGGTGGTCGCCTGCGTTGTGGGTTGAGGAGTTGTGCTCATTCTTTTTGTTGTTTTTAATACATGGCACATGAATACTTGTTAAAAGATCATAAACGAGACGAGGGTTTAGGTGGTGTTTAAAGTTATTACAAAAATAAGTTTCACCTGTAATGTAAAGCTGGATCTCTGCAAAGTAGGTAAAATATCTGACTGCCCCGTCTCCATTCCACAGGCCAAGTAAATAAAATACTTAATCAGTTTCTGTCACATTGCTGATGTTCACGCTGAGAACTTTAGCACTTTTGTCATCAGTAATGGAGAATCTGCCGTTCTGAGATTTTGTGTAAGTGTTAACAATGTTGTTAATATTATTGTCAAAGTTCAGTGAGTCAATATATTTGTAGTTTCTCTCATACTGCACTGGATATTTACAGGTGATGGTTATATTTTGTCCAAAATATGCGCTCATTATTTTTGGCACCCCCACAAGATGCACCTGTTAATTATACAAACAAAGAAAAATAAATAAATAAATTACAGTTCATTTAATAGATGTGTGATAACCAACACAGTTTATAAACATACAAGCTCTATAATTATTTAATAATGCTTAACCTGCATGTAGGTAATGATAACACCTATTGGTTTGTACTAGTAATGAAAAATAGATTAGAATTTTCCTCACTATTATAAACTTTTAGGTTCATAGTAGAGTTGTTCTGATTCCCCAATCCAAATCTGTAAGTTCCTGCATCCTGTGGCTTCAGCTTTCTGATTATTACTAAGAAGAGATCATTTGTGTTTGAGTACAACTTGAATCTTCCATCTTGAACTTTGCTGCGTTTGGTGTCGGCACGTATTATATCACTGCAGTCATTTTCTTTCACCTTACAAATATATTTACTATCATGTGTGTACCACTTTATATTAGAGATTATAATGACGCTGCCTCCTGAGTAACCGATCACATCAGAGCAGGTTACTGGACCTGTCAATCCAAAAAAAAAAAATCTCATTCAAGACTGAATCATGTTTTCGATATTCTCACAATGCAGAATAAATAATTTTAGAGAATATCTGACCTGACATCAAGTAGATAGTGAAGATTAGAAGAATCCTCATGCTGGAATGAAATTCAGCTTCACTTCACTTCTTCTCTGTTACTTCTGTTGGAGTTTCCTCTGTCTATCTGTTTAAATATTTGTAATCTGAGGTCTTCCTCCTTTTATAATTCGCTCTTTAAATCATTTCCTGTTTTGTTATGATGCGGGATTCATTAGCAAATCAGATCAGCAGATCAAATACTGTTCTCTTCATTAAATCATGTATTATTAAATCCTTTTATTTTGACTTAAAACTTATTTATCTCTCTGATATTTACAAAACAGTTGGTTTAAAACAGTTTTTTGCTGATATTGTTAAAAGATACATATAATGTTAAAGAATCTGATTACGTATTGCATTAATATGAACCAGTCAGTGAAATTGTTTGCATTAAAATTAACTATACAAATGTTTTATACTGGGCAGGATTGTTGTGGGTCTGAAGCTTCCCTGGGTGTGGGGCTTCTGTGTTCCCTGGTTGTGAGGTAGGAATACATGCTTCACACCAATCAGGCCTGATGTAAATAACACTGATGAACTCTTCATCATGGCACCTGTTCGTGGATGGGATACATTAGTCAGCAAGAGAACATTTTGTCCTCAATGTTAATGTAATCGGTAGGAGAATGCTAAGGATGGAGCCACCAGGAAGGAGGAAAAGAGGAAAGCCAAGGAGGAGGTTTATGGATGTGGTGAAGGAAGACATGCAGGTAGTTGGTGTGAAAAAGACAGATGTAGAGGACAGTGGGGGTATGGAGATGAAGGATTCGCTGTGGCGACCCTTCATAGGAGCAGCCAAAAGAGAAAGAAGTAGCAGAAGAAGAAGAGGTCATAATGTTATATCTGGTCAGTGTAAATCAGGAGTGTCAAACTCAGGACTCAGTAATTATTTTTGCCCGCGAGATCATATCAAATGTGTATTAGAGCTGCTCGCCAGTGTATAACGCATACACCGCTAATACTACAAATCCCAGAATGCTTTGTTAGTGCGCGAGCGCATCAGTCGAGACCGCTGAAAAACTCAGCGTACTCAGCGCTGAATTTACCCGGAGATTTACCGACTTTAAATCCCAGAAATGCAGATTTGATCTGCTCAGTAATCCGTTTGTGGTTGACGTGGAAAGCGCATCAACCAACCTCCAAATGGAGCTGATTGAACTCCAGTGTAGAGACACGATCAAGTCAAAGTACGACTCTGTGTGTGCTGAACAGTTTCCATGTTTCCTCCCCGACACACTGCTCCAACTCCGTGTCCAAGCTGCTCAAACACTCTCTGTGTTCACCAGCACATATCTGTGTGTGTAACTGTTCTCTTTAATGAAGATGAACAAAACACCACTCAGGAGTCTCACTGATAAACACCTTCACTCAATCCTGAGGATTTCCTCAGCTCCGAGCCTAAACCCAGACATGATGCTCAGCTCAGAGCCTAAACCCAGATATGATGCTCAGCTCAGAGCCTAAACCCCAGACATGATGCTCAGCTCAGAGCCTAAACCCAGATATGATGCTCAGCTCAGAGTCTAAACCCAGACATGATGCTCAGCTCAGAGCCTAAACCCAGACATGATGCTCTTGTATCTAAGAAGAGATGGAGTAATCTGGCTTTAACTAATCAGAGTAAATCAGAGTGTAGAAAAATGAGCTGGAATGAATGTAGTCTTTATGCACTTTTTCTACTCCAAGGCATGAACTGTTAATAGTTGAGTGATTGCTTTTTTTTTATTGGAAGGAAATTATTATTTTTGGTTGTTTTGTTGTTGCCCTGTGAAAAAAGGATTTAGAAAGTCTAGAGAGAGAGAGAGAGAGAGAGAGAGAGAGAGAGAGAGAGAGAGAGAGAGAGAGAGAGAGAGAGAGAGAAACATAATAAGAAACGAATACCACTGATGTGTGCTTTATTTCAAATTAAGTTTCTCATGTGTTTATAATATTAACTTAGTTGTACTATAAACTTTAGTTGTTACAAATTCAATGTTTATGCAAAACTAAAGTTTGTTTCCATATGAAAAGGTTTAACATTAGAGATCTGGAGAGACAGAAAACATTTTTTTTTTACATTTTTCAATAAATATTGAGTTTGGAAGTGATCATTAAATATGATTGAAGATGTTCGTATTCACTCCTTTAATCTGTTTTGGCCGGCTTTTCCTTATGGTGTCCAGCTTGCCATGACACCATATGTCTTGTAAACATCTTTGTAAGTGTATCTGCGATTATATCAGTATATTCTCCTCGGTCAGCCATTGTGAAATGGAAAAAAAAAAACAAAAAAAAAACAACCTTTTTCATCCACACGAATATATTTTAGTTTGTGCAACTAAAGCCTGTACATTATAAATAGTTTTGTTATTTTTAACATTTACATTTTTTTATGTTGTTTATTAATTATTATGTATAGTTTGAATTAAAAAGAAATTTACTGCCACCAAGTGAAAAGGACACGCAGTACATCCTGTAACGAACAGAAACAACATGTTTTTATTTTTCCGAATATGATTTAATTTATTATATATTTTTGTTTACATTACATTTTTATGGATCTGTGTTGTCTTTGCAGTAACCATACAGTCAAATTATAAAATGGAAACTGAGAAAAATGTAATTGTTTTGAAAGTTGAAAGGTTTATTTAAAGGTTTTATGCTTTCATACAAAAAAAGCAGATAAAGAAAAAAACATGAAAGAAACATGAAAGGCAACAAATCCTTAATTGCTTTGTAATGTGCAGGTATTTATGTTTTAATGTACTATAGTTAATTCATGCGAGCATAGAAATTGAAGGCTCCTGTTATCCCTGAAAGATGCACATACAGCAGTTAAATTCCCAATTATTAGTCATTGAACACACTTCAATATATATATATATATATTCATAAAAAAATAAATACAGTAAAATAAATACATCTTTCACACAACATTTGCATCAAAAACTACACTTACTAATGCAGAAATTCAGAAACATTTATGGACAAGAAGAAAAACACATTTCTTTTGCAATTATTTACAAGACATACAGTTCTGTGCAAAGGTTTTAGGCAGTTGTAAAAAAAATGACCTGACGTGAGATTGCTTTAAAAAATAATTGTTTGATTTTTTTTTTTATAAAAAAAAAGAAAGTAAACAAACAGAATAGAAATCTAAATTAAGTTAATATTTGGTGTGACCTTTCGGCTTTTAATTCTTACACTTTTCGTAGGATCAGTGTCAGGTGTGTGATTAACTAATTATACCAAGCATTAACTTTTAAAATTATTCGGACTTTGCAGCATTTTTTCATAAGTGTTTAAATCTTTTGCACAGCAATGCATTTTTGAGACAAAATGTCTGTGTTGTTTGCATAAAAAATGTCAACTATTGCAGAAAGAAGTTATCTGTAAATTCTGTGTACAAGAGGTTCAGGTAAACTGTATATTAATGTAATTAATAAATGCAAATAAAAAAAATTCTATGTGCTCTCAAATCAATTAAAGACGTTATGATGTTGCAATATTTATATTTCAATTCATATTGTGCTGTTATTAAACTGAGATACATTGCAGTCAGCTGTTTTCAGTGGCTAATGCATGCACAAAAAGAAGCTAGTCATTAAAACTAATTTGCATATTCACTTGTCATTTGCATATCATATTTACGTTACGTAATGGAGAAAGATTTTCAGAAGAATGAAACAGAGTACGGATGAACACATAGCAGATTGTGCTGTTGCATGAAAATAAATCCTGACAAATGTTTGCCTTGATTTGGATTGAATCATCAGGACTCACTTAAACCTGAATAGTGTCATAAACAGAGGTCTGCTGTGTTTCTGGATTCAGACACTCATAATCAGCCTGATTATTCCCAGGATCAGAATGAGCCTAAAATCAGAGAAGTGAATCAAAATGACGTTTTTCAGTGCAGTGATTTTGAAGATTTCTCTCTCTCTCTCTCTCTCTCTCTCTCTCTCTCTCTCTCTCTCTCTCTCTCTCTCTCTCTCTCTCTCTCTCTCTCTCTCTCTCTCTCTCTCTCTCTCTCACACACACACACACACACACACACACACACACACACACACACACACACAGACATCATCACAGGTGATACAATATTATTTTTATATTTGCAGTATTCACTTCATTATTCAGCAGTTACTTTGTTGGATTCTCTCTGTATTTTTCATTTTATTCCTTGTTTGTTTCTGCTTCTGTCTGGCTGTCTCTGTATTGCTAAAATATGCGGCTGTGCTTATTTTTATTTGATTACATTTTCAAACCAAATTTTTACTCATTAAAAACATGCTAATGAAGCATATTATAAATATGTAAATGGGTTCAAATTAGCCTCCAATCATTTCAGTTTAGCATGTTGAGCTCTAATTTATTTTAGTTAAGTTTCCATTTGTTCCAGTCATTATTTTATTTAAGTTTTCAGTCAGTAAAGTTCGATAAAAGTGTAACTCATGTGTGTTGAGGTTACAGCTTCACCTCTTATTGTTACAAAACACTGACACTGGAGACTCACTTTGTTAAAGGCCTCGGGGTGTCTCCTAGATGAAGCTCTTGAACCTGTGCAGAAATATATACATACACATTTACATTTGCGGCATTTGTGTGTGTGTGTGTGTCTGTGTGTGTGTGTGTGTGTGTGTGTTTAACCTTGTGTTTTCTGGCATCTCAGTTTATAGATCATCAGGGCAAATCCTCCAATCAGCAGCAGAACTGCACAGACACACACACTGATGAAGTCTCTCTCTCTCTCTCTCTCTTTTACACACACACACACACACACACACACACACACACACACACACACACACACAGACATCATCACCGGTGATACAATATTCTTTTTATATTTGCAGTATTCACTTCATTATTCAGCAGTTACTTTGTTGGATTCTCTCTGTATTTTTTATTTTATTCCTCGTTTGTTTCTGCTTCTGTCTGGCTGTCTCTGTATTGCTAAAACATGCGGCTGTGCTTATTTTTATTTGCATATTTATACTTTGGTATTATAAAAAATAAATGTTTTTTTTTTACTTGATTACATTTTCAAACCCAATTTTTACTCATTAAAAACATGCTAATGAAGCATATTATAAATATGTAAATGAGTTCAAATTAGCCTCCAATCATTTCAGTTTAGCATGTTGAGCTCTAATTTATTTTAGTTAAGTTTCCATTTGTTCCAGTCATTATTTTATTTAACTCACTTTGTTAGAGGCCTCGGGGTGTGTCCTGGATGAGGTTCTTGAACCTGTGCAGAAAAATAGCACAGTTTCTTAAATCACTGTTTATTACAGTTAAAGTGTGTTTGTGTGTGTGTGTGTGTGTGTGTGTGTGTGTGTGTGTGTGTGTGTGTGTGTGTGTGTGTGTGTGTGTTTTCTCATTTACATTTACATCTGCGGGATTTAACAGACGCCTGTGTCCAGAGCAACTTACAAAAGTGCTTTGAGTCTCTAGCAATGAATAAATCTACACTGGTACGGTAGATTGTGTGTGTGTGTGTGTGTGTGTGTGTGTGTGTGTGTGTGTGTGTGTGTGTGTGTGTGTGTGTGTGTGTTTAACCTTGCGTTTTCTGGCATCTTAGTTTGTAGATCATCAGAGCAAATCCTCCAATCAGCAGCAAAGCCATACAGACACACACGCTGATGAAGGCAGAGGAACCTGGAGAGAGAAACAGAAAAAAAACAGAACAAAAAAACATCATTCTTAGCCAAAATATATATTTTTTTTGTAGTGTTGATGTCTATTGTAGAGCTGTTTTTTTTGTTCTAGCTCCCTTTTGGCACATCATAAACATCCTGTAATCCTGAAATCAAACCCGGAATTCCCAGTTCCTGACCTCATAACACACTGATCTCCTGACTGTAACACACTGATCCCCTTACTGTAACACACTGATCCCTTACTGTAACACACTGATCCCCTTACTGTAACACACTGATCCCTTACTGTAACACACTGATCTCCTGACTGTACCACACTGATCCCTTACTGTAACACACTGATCTCCTGACTGTAACACACTGATCCCTTACTGTAACACACTGATCTCCTGACTGTAACACACTGATCCCTTACTGTAACACACTGATCTCCTGACTGTAACACACTGATCCCTTACTGTAACACACTGATCTCCTGACTGTAACACACTGATCCCTTACTGTAACACACTGATCTCCTGACTGTAACACACTGATCCCTTACTGTAACACACTGATCTCCTGACTGTACCACACTGATCCCTTACTGTAACACACTGATCTCCTGACTGTACCACACTGATCCCTTACTGTAACACACTGATCTCCTGACTGTACCACACTGATCCCTTACTGTAACACACGAACCTCCTCACTGTAACCCACTTATCCCTTACTGTAACACACTGATCTCCTGACTGTAACACACTGATCCCTTACTGTAACACACTGATCTCCTGACTGTAACACACTGATCCCTTACTGTAACACACTGATCTCCTGACTGTAACACACTGATCCCTGACTGTAACACATTGATCCCTGATTGTAACACATTTAACATGGATACAGAATGATATACAATGAGTTATGTAGAATAAGTGGCTGCTTACTGAAACACATTGTACACTGTATTTCTGTCTGTGACGATGATGTCATCATATTGGACCCTTAACAAAAGGGTAAAATATAGAAATTTCAAGATTTCAGGGCATTATTAAGACAAAATTTTAAACTGATACACACATGTTTATTGCCATGTTTAGTTCTGATCTTTTCTTACCTTTAATGTGAAGCTGAATCTCTGCAAAGAAGGACCAGTATCTGACTGCCCCCTCCTTGTTATACACGCCAAGTAAATAAAATACTTCATCAGTTTCTGTCACATTGCTGATGTTCACACTGAGAACTTTAACACTTTTGTCATCAGAAACTGAGAATCTGCCATTCTGAGATTTTGTGTCAGTGTTAAGAATGGTGTTAATTTTAGTGTCAAAATCCAAGGAGTCAAAATATTTGTAGTTTTTCTCATACTGCCCTGGATATTTACAGGTGATGGTTATATTCTGTCCAAGATAAGCGTTCATTATTTTTGGCACCTCACAAGATGCACCTGTTAATTATACAAAAAATAAAAATAAATAAATAAATTACAGTTCATTTAATAGATGTGTAATAAACATACAAGCTCTATAATTATTTAATAATGCTTACATTTCATGTAGGTAATAATAAAACCTTGTGGTTTGTGGTGGTTTCTTATGGTTTGTACTAGTAATGAACAAAAATATTAGAATTTTACTCACTATTATGAACTTTTAGGTTCACAGTAGAGTTGTCCTGATTCCCCAATCCAAATCTGTAAGTTCCTGCATCCTGTGGCTTCAGCCTTCTGATCAATACTAAGAAGAGTTTTTTTGAGCTTGAGTACAACAAGAATCTTCCATCTTGAAGTTGGTGGCGTTTGGTGTCGGCACGTATTATATCACTGCAGTCGTTTCCTTCCACCTTACAAATATATTTACTATCATGTGTGTACCAGTTTATATTAGAGATTATAATGACGCTGCCTCCTGAGTAACCGATCACATCAGAGCAGGTTACTGGACCTGTCAATCAAAAACAAATCTCACTCAGGACTGTAATCTCATGTTTCTCACTTTCAGAATAAATCATTTCACATGCAGTTACTAAAAGAGAATATCATACCTTTTGAAAATTTAGGGTTTTTTTAGACCAGGTTTTTTTATGAACACTACAGGTTTTTAGCTAAGAAATCTTTTAGTCTCACCTTGTAGTAAAATTATGTATTTATAATTTGCTTGCTTTGTATTTTCACATTTAACAAAATAATCCCTTGTTTGTATTAGTAGCTCAATCAGCCAATTTGAACTACATTCTAAATAGACTGGAAATGGAACTAATATTTTTATATTAGCCAGCGAATTACTTGCATTTGCAGTGTGGTTTTCTAATATGTGTAACTATTGTAGAACTAAAATACGGATGGGGTTTTTCTCTGGTCATACATCTCACACTTACTTCATAATGAACTGTATAAGCTTGCAGACACAGGAAAGATTCACACCTCACTTGCTAACCTCTTTTTACTAAACGACAGTTGGCCACAGTCCTGCTGCTAAATATACATTCACTGAAAAACTGCTAAATAATTTAATGTTAAACAATGTATGACTGGCCTCCCAGTGTAGGAAATGAAATGAAATGAAGTTTTATATCTGTGAAAACAGGAAGACAACTCAGGCCTTTATAGTTTATTAATTAAAACAATGTTAAAAGGTGTGTAGATACAGTAAATGAACTTTTCTTTGCATTAGTTAATTAGATGACAAGACAAAGTGAATATTGTATTTGTGTTGTATAACAAGCAATTTAATTTTTAGTGGTGCTCTTAAAAACATAAAAAGAACTGATTTTCCCCATAAGAATGAATGTAAAAGCGATTTAATCCGTTCCGACACCTCATTCGATCGCTTATTTCTGCACTTAAAAAAGTATTTGTAGCCTATTTTAACAAACAAATACACCGCAAATTACCGTAATGTAAACATAATTTAACACTTCCTCATGTGGTAGTGGTTGATCGCGAGTGTGAGATGCGCACCACGCTCGTAACCTTCTCGGTTTCCATGGTAATTCTATTCACTTTTGTTTTCACAGCATCATCACTGATTTTCTTGGGATACATTGTTCAAGATTTCTAGTGAAATAAAAATATAAAACTAAAAAAAGTTATGTTTTGGCTGCACTGAACAACGACACGTCATCAACTAAGTAACTGATGCGGCCCTCTGCCGAAAACGGGGAACCGGCAGCGTGGGTTTGCTCGTGCCTTCGAAATTTGCTCGTGAAACAGGGTAAAATTTTGCGAGCGAGGTCGCTTGTATCTCCGTTTGCTCGTACTATAGGTTGCTCGTACAACGGGGTTTTACTGTAACACTAATTATCTCTTGATCATGGTACCTGTTAGTGGGTGGGATATATGAAGCAGGAAGTAAACATATGGTCCTCAAAGTGGACGTGTTAGAAGCAGAAAAAATGGATTTGAGTGAGTTCCATTCCAGAATAAATCATTTCACATGCAGTTACTAAAAGAAAATATCCTACCTGAGACCAGGCAGAAGGTAAAAATGAGGAGGATCTTCATTCTGGAATAAAATTCAGCTTCAATTCACCTCTACTCCTTTACTTCTGTTGAAGTTTGCCCACTGAGGAAAGTTCTACTGGTCTTCTGCTTCTACTTTGTGGTCTGATGCATTACTTTCTCGTTCTCCGTTTTTAGTTTTCTCATTTCCTCTTTTAACACATTAGTCAGTGGTTCAGCTCTTCAATGATATTCTATAAATCTAGCTGTTAAACCAACAGGAGACCAATGTGTATCATTTTAAGCAGCTTTTACTCATTCAGCTAACGCAAACCAAACATCCTTTCACTACTGTACACTGCATACTGTAAGTACAAGTAAAAGAACTCAGGCATTTACAATAAAAACTTTATTTTGTTTTTTAATTAATACAAGTTTATATTCATTCAGATGTTTATAAGTCCTGTAGCTGAACATTGTTTACTCATAAACATTTAATGCCTTTGTCAGTTTTTAATTCAATAATGTCAATCCACCTCTTAATCCTGTCATTATGAGGCCATGGCTATAAAAACCATCAAGATGAAAAGTATCAATGGTTCACAAAAAAGATGACCAACAAAAACCTGCAGTGCTCACAATACCAGTGAGATTCACTTTTTATCTGGCTTCAACCAATCAGAGTAAATCAGAGTGTAGAAAACTGAGCTGGAATGAATGTAGTCTTTATGCACTTTTTCTACTCCAAGGCATGAACTGTTAATAGTTGAGTGATTGCTTTTTTTTTATTGGAAGGAAATTATTATTTTTGGTTGTTTTGTTGTTGCCCTGTGAAAAAAGGAAATTAGAAAGTCTAGAGAAAGAGAGAGAGAGAGAGAGAGAGAGAGAGAAACATAATAAGAAATGAATACCACTGATGTGTGCTTTATTTCAAATTAAATTTCTCATGTGTTTATAATATTAAACTTTAGTTGTTACAAATCCAATGTTTATGCAAAACTAAAGTTTGTTTCCATATGAAAAGGTTTAACATTAGAGATCTGGAGAGACGGAAAACAATTTTTTTTTACATTTTTCAATAAATATTGAGTTTGGCCCGCGACTTTGTCCCAGTTTTTAATTTTGGCCTACTGTGAATTTGAGTTTGACCCCCCTGGTGTATATTAAGTCACTTGGAAAAGTATAATGTTTGTTATATTTGTCTCCCTCTTGTGGCTGTGATTTTAATTGCCGTCATTTTTGGAAGTGATCATTAAATATGATTGAAGATGTTCGTATCCACTCCTTTAATCTGTTTTGGCCGGCTTTTCCTTATGGTGTCCAGCTTGCCATGACACCATACGTCTTGTAAACATCTTTGTAAGTGTATCTGCGACCATATCAGTATATTCTCCTCGGTCAGCCATTGTGAAATGAAAAAAAATAAAAAATAAAATAAAACAGCTATTTAATCCACACGAATATATTTCACTTTGTGCAACTAAAGCCTGTACATTATAAAAAGTTTTGTTATTTTTGACATTTACATTTTTTTTATGTTGTTTATTATTTTTATGTATAGTTTGAATTGAAATTCAATTTTATTTTTTCTTAGAATTAAAATATTAAAATCTATTTGGTGTATTAAAGGTCTTTACTGCCACCTAGTGGAAACGACACGCAGTGCATCCTGTAACGAACAGAAACAACATGTTTTTATTTTTCCGAATATGATTTAATTTATTAAATTAAGTTAATATTTGGTGTGACCTTTCGGCTTTTAATTCTTACACTTTTCGTAGGATCAGTGTCAGGTGTGTGATTAACTAATTATACCAAGAATTAACTTTTTAAAGCATTCAGACTTTGCAGCATTTTTTCATAAGTGTTTAAATCTTTTGCACAGCAATGCATTTTTGAGACAAAATGTCTGTGTTGTTTGCATAAAAAATGTCAACTATTGCACAAAGAAGTTATCTGTAAGAGGTTCAGGAAAACTGTATTGTAATGTAATTAATAAATGCAAATAAAAAAATTCTATGTGCTCTTAAATCAATTAAAGACGTTATGATGTTGCAATATTTATATTTTAATTCATATTGTGCTGTTATTAAACTGAGATACATTGCAGTCAGCTGTTTTCAGTGGTTAATGCATGCACAAAAAGAAGCTAGTCATTAAAACTAATTTGCATATTCACTTGTCATTTGCATATCATATTTACATGTTACGTAATGAAGAAAGATTTTCAGAAGAATGAAACAGAGTACGGATGAACACATGGCAGATTGTGCTGTTGAATGAAAATAAATCCTGACAAATTCTTGCCTTGATTTGGATTGAATCATCAGGACTCACTTAAACCTGAATAGTGTCATAAACAGAGGTGAGCTGTGTTTCTGGATTCAGACACTCATAATCAGCCTGATTATTCCCAGGATCAGAATGAGCCTAAAATCAGAGAAGTGAATCAAAATGACGTTTTTTAGTGCAGTGATTTTAAAGATTCATCTCTCTCTCTCTCTCTCTCTCTCTCTCTCTCTCTCTCTCTCTCTCTCTCTCTCTCTCTCTCTCTCTTTTACACACACTCGAACATCATCACCAGTAAAATATTATTTTTATATTTGCAGTATTCACTTCATTATTTAGCAGTCACTTTGTTGGATTCTCTCTGTATTTTTCATTTTATTCTTTGTTTGTTTCTGCTTCTGTCTGGCTGGTAAAAAAGTGTAACTCATGTGTGTTGAGGTTACAGCTTCACCTCTTATTGTTACAAAACACTGACACTGGAGACTCACTTTGTTAAAGGCCTCGGGGTGTCTCCTAGATGAAGCTCTTGAACCTGTGCAGAAATATATACATACACATTTACATTTGCGGCATTTGTGTGTGTGTGTGTGTCTGTGTGTGTGTGTGTGTGTGTGTGTTTAACCTTGTGTTTTCTGGCATCTCAGTTTATAGATCATCAGGGCAAATCCTCCAATCAGCAGCAGAACTGCACAGACACACACACTGATGAAGGCATAGGAACCTGGAGAGAGAAACAGAAACAAAACAGAACAAAAAAACATCATTCTTAGCCAACATATATATATATATATTGTAGTATATGTGTGTATAGCAGAGCTGCTGTTTTGTTCTAGCTCCCTTTTGTGTAATGCCAGCAACATCCTGTTATCCTGAAATCTAACCTGGAATATCCCAGTTCCTGATCCCTGACTGTAACACACTGATTTCCTGATGGTAACACATTGACCCTGACTGTAACACACTGATCCCTGACTAACACACTGATCCCCTGACTGTAACACACTGATCTAATGACTGTAACACACTGATCCCTGACTGTAAAACTTTGATCTCATGACTGTAACACACTGATCCCTCTCTGTAACACACTGATCCCCTGACTGTAACACACTGACCTCATGCCTGTAACAAACTGATCTCATACTGTAACACTCTGATCTCCTAACTGTAACAAATTGATCTCATACTGTAACACACTGATCCCCGACTGTAACACACTGATCCCTGACTGTAACACACTGATCCCTGACTGTAACACACTGATCTCCTGACTGTAACACACTGATCCCTGACTGTAACACACTGATCCCTGACTGTAACACATTTAACATGGATACAGAATGATTTACAATTAAATATGTAGAACAAGTGGCTGCTTACTAAAACACATTGTAGATTGGATTTCTGTCTGTGATGATGATGTCATCATGTTGGACCCTGATGTTGTTGGTTGAATGGTTGTACTTGAGCCTATATTTAAAATATAGAAATTCCAAAATTTCAGAGGATGATTAAGACAAAAATTTGAATCCATACACACATGTTTATTGCCATGTTAAATTCTGATCTTTTCTTACCTTTAATGTAAAGCTGAATCTCTGCAAAGTAGGTAAAATATCTGACTGCCCCGTCTCCGTTCCATGCGCCAAGTAAATAAAATACTTCATCAGTTTCTGTAACATTGCTGATGTTCACACTGAGAACTTTAGCACTTTTGTCATCAGTAATGGAGAATCTGCCGTTCTGAGAGTTTGTGTTAGTATCAACAATGTGGTTAATATTATTTTCAAAATTCACTGAGACAAAATATTTGTAGTTTCTCTCATACTGCCCTGGATATTTACAGATGATGGTTAAATTCTGTCCAAGATAGGCGCTCATTATTTTTGGCACCTCACATGATGCACCTGTTAATTATACAAACAAAGAAAAATAAATAAATAAATTACATTTCATTTATTAGATGTGTAATAACCAAAACAGTTTATAAAAATACAAGCTCTATAATTATTCAATAATGCTTCAATTTTATGTAGGTATTACAGTTTTTGCCCATTGCTTGCACACTAAATCCGAATGCTTAGACCAAAGCCTCAATAACTAAATTTTTTGTAGCATATGCTTAAACACAGTGTAACCATAGCTTAAACACATTATCAACTTTGCACTTTGTTTGCAATTCTGTAGCACACTTATTGCGAAACACTACACACGTTTTCTTACATTAGACACATTTTTCAAAAAAGAAATCACCTATTATCATTGGGAAAACACTCAGTTATAGACACTTACATACACACCTGAAAACACTTGTACAGAAAACAGGACACCAATCGGTCTGAGCCTTAGCACTACAAATAGGCCTCAAGTAAGACATTCTGAGAACTTTGCAAGCATGGAGGCAATGCGAGCAAGAGTAAGAGGAGGAGAAAGAGAGAGGGGAGTTGGACGTGGACATGGAAGAGGACAAAGACGAGGACCAGTGCGGAGACGTGTATCGGATGACATCAGGGCTACTCTGGTCCAAGATTGGTTCACCAACCATAACAATTTTACACTTTTATACCTGCCCCCTTACAGCCCCTTTCTAAATGCAATCGAGGAATTCTTCAGCATGGCGGTGAAAAGTCTATGATCGGCAACCACATGCCGGCATGCCTCTTCTGCAAGCAATGGAAGAGGCATGTGGAGACATTGAGGTGGGATCCATCCAAGGGTGGATTAGGCACACAAGACGATATTTTCCCCAATGCCTAGCCCGTGAGGACATCGCCGATGATGTCGACGAGGTCTTGTGGCCAGATCCGAACAGAAGGCGGGATCCATAAGACCCCCCCCAGGCCCCCACCACACACATACACGTGCACACACACAAACAACAAGTGTGTTTTTCCCCACAATAGCAGTTTATCCAGTATTTGTTTTGTTTTTTACTTTTGTTTTGTTGCTACATGTAATGACTTGTGATTCTATTTTTCTTAATTTTTTTAAAGAATGTTTTTTTATTGTAGAAACTCTTGTTTGATTACTGAATACATTTAAACAAAGCAATCATTAAATAAATTTACTTTTCAGTTTTACAAGTCTCAGTTCAAGAAAATTACAATATAAATATAAACACAAAGACTGCAGTGTTTTATATAAAGCGCATCAGTGTGTTGCTGGTGATTTGAAAGAGTAATTCAAATGGTGCTTGTGTGTATGATTTTGTTACAAGAATTTAATTTTTAGAAAGGAGTGTTAAGTTTTAAATGTTTTATTTTGGCATAGATGTGAGTTGTTAATCTCCATGTGCTATATCTGATTGGCTTGTGTGTAGAGTTTTGACATAATGAGCCAAATTCTGCAAAATGTGTGTAAGCAATAAGAATAAAACTGTAATAACCCCTTGTGGTTCATGGTGGTTTCTTATTGTTTACAGTTTTTTCTGAATGCTTAAGCGCTAATCTTGAATCTTGTAGCACAATTTCTAAAACTATTAATACGTACAGCAAAACCACTCACTGAATTTGCAAAACTAAAAGCACAAACACTGCTTTGCACTTAGTTTGCAATTTTGTAACACACTTTGCAAAACTGTTTTCACAATTCACTGCACAACACTCTTTTTGCAGAACTTTAAACACAACTCACTGCTAACACTCAATTACCAAATTTCCAACACACTCCTAGCAAAATTATACACATGTATGGCTATGATTAACACTATTTTGCCAACTGTCTGGCACACTTTCACATGTGAAAACTGTTTTAGATAATTAGTTCACTTTGCAATCAGCCTAAGCACTATAAATAAGCCACAGGTAAGCTGTCTGTGTGGAGTACAATGGAAGGAGCAGTAAGAGTGAGAAGAGTGAGAATCAGAGGAGGCCGAGGAGGCTGAGGGAGAGGATGTGGAGGTGAAGAAGTGAGAGGGTTAGAGGAAGTTAGAGGAAGAGGACAAGGAGGAGCAAGAAGAGGACGAGGAGGCCGAGGGAGAGGACGTGGAGGTGAAGAAGCGAGAGGGTTAGAGGAAGTTAGAGGAAGTTAGAGGAAGAGGACAAGGAGGAGCAAGAAGAGGATGAGGAGGGGAAAGAGGAAGGGTAAGAAGAGTAAGAAATAGAATAATTGATGACATCAGAGCTACAATAGTGGACCATGTCATCAACCATGGGATGACCCTGAGGGAAGCTGGCCAACGGGTTCAGCCTAATTTGAGCCGCTACACTGTGGCAAGCATCATTAGGACATTTTGAAATGAGAATCGGTAAGTACTTTGTAGCACTGCCATACTCTAATGAAAAACACAACAGTACCATACGTGCAAAAATACTGAAATTGTTACTTTACAGAATTGCTAGACGTCCAGATGTTGGGGGCAGAGGAAGAATGTTCACTCCAGAGCAAGAGACCCATATAGTGAACATGGTGATTGCCAATAATGCAAAAGTCTGCGCGAAATACAGCAGCGCATAATTGATAATGACACCATCTTTCAAAATATACACAGTGTAAGCATTTCTGCACTAAGTCGTGTACTTGCGCGCCACAGAATAAGAATGAAGCAAATTTACAGAGTTTCTTTCGAGAGAAACACAGAACGTGTAAAGCAACTGCGATATGACTATGTGCAGGTAAGCTATAGTGTCATTGGTTCTGAATTTGGAAGGGCATACTGTAGTGCTGTGCATGGGCCTGATGTGTTGCATTTGTTTTGTCTTGTCCAGAGAGTGGAACTAGAAGCAGATGCAATGGGACATGAGCTACTTTTTGTAGATGAGGCCGGTTTTAACCTCAGTAAAACCAGGAGACGTGGCAGGAACATTATTGGACACCGTGCTATCATCAATGTCCCAGGACGACGTGGTGGTAACATAACCATGTGTGCAGCTATAAGCCAAAATGGTGTTGTTCACCATCATGCAACCATAGGCCCATACAACACTGCACACATTATTGCATTCCTGGACACCTTACATGACATGCTAACTGTTCAGAGACCAGAGCATACCCGATATGTCATCATATAGGACAATGTTAGTTTCCATAGGGCTGCTTTGGTTTACAGACCACCCATCCTTCATGGCACTCAACCTCCCTCCATACTCTCCATTCTTATATCCCATCGAGGAGTTCTTCTCTGCCTGGCGCTGGAAAGTGTACGACCGTCATCCTCATCAACAGGTAGCCCTTTTACAGGCAATGGAAGAGGCATGTGGAGATATTGACCAGGCATCATGTCAGGCCTGGATACGGCATTCAAGGAGATATTTTCCCTGGTGCCTTGGACTGGAGGATATTGCATGCGATGTGGACGAAATTTTGTGGCCGGACCCAGAAAGACGACATGATGTAGGATGATTGTGTTTTTTTTTTTTATTATTTTGTTGAAATTACTATTTTGTGTTCTGACTCTGTCTTGGTTTTGATGAGTGTGAATAAACACCAATACTTGAAGTTTGGATCCTTATGTTTACATGACACTATGACAAAAGTATGACCTCAAATTGACATCTGTACACAGAGAAAGCAAAAGCCAGATGTGTTTTGTATTCATACCATCAGTGTGTCGTTGGCACATTGTGTGCTTAGTAGATGATGGCTTGTGTTTACTGTTTGATACGAAAACACAATTTTTACGAAGGTGTGAAGAATTAATCTAGCTGTGTTCGCTTTTGCAAGAGAACTACAATGTTTTGATAATTGGGCGAAAGGTTTTGCAAAAATAGCCAATAGTTACAAAAAATGTGCTTAAGCAATCAGAAAAAACTGTAACAAAAAATTATTTTGAATTTTACTCACTATTATACACTTTTAGGTTCACAGTAGAGTTGTTCTGATTCCCCAATCCAAATCTGTAAGTTCCAGCATCCTGTGGCTTCAGCTTTCTGATCAATACTGAGAAGAATTTGTTTGCGTTTGAGTACAACAAGAATCTTCCATCTTGAACTTTGCTGCGTTTGGTGTCGGCACGTATTATATCACTGCAGTCATTTCCTTTCATCTTACAAATATATTTACTATCATGTGTGTACCAGTTTATATTAGAGATTATAGTGACGCTTCCACCTGAGTAACCGATCACATCAGTGCAGGTTACTGGACCTGTCAATCAAAAACAAATCTCACTCATGACTGTCATCTCATGTTTCTTACATTCCAGAATAAATAATTTCACATGCAGTTACTAGAAGAGAATTTCCTACCTGAGACCAGGCAGAAGGTAAAAATAAGAAGGATCTTCATTCTGGAATAAAATTCAGCATCAATTCACCTCTACTCCTTTACTTCTTTTGAAGTCTGCCCACTGAGGAACGTTCTACTGATCTTTGCTTTACTTTGTGGTCTAATGCATTTCTTTCTTAATCTCCGTTTTTAGTTCTGTTATTTCCTCTTTTAACACATTATTGAGCGGTGCACTGCATGAAACTCACCCGGGGATATTACTAATATTGCGTCAAAAGTTGCCAATGTGTATCATTTTACAGTTTTTTCTGATTGCTTAAGCACATTTTTTGTAACTATTGACTATTTTTGCAAAACTCTACACACAAATAAGAAAACCTTTCACCCAATTATCAAAACATTGTAGTTCTCTTGCAAAAGCGAACACAGCTAGATTAACTCTTCACACCTTCGTAAAAATGGTGTTTTCGTATCAAACAGTAAACACAAGCTAAAATTTACTAAGCACACAGGGTGCCAACTACACACTGATGGTATGAATACAAAACACATCTGGCTTTTGCTTTCTCTGTGTACAGATGTCAATTTGAGGTCATACTTTTGTCATAGTGTCATGTAAACATACAAGGATCCAAACTTCAAGTATTGGTGTTTATTTACACTCATCAAAACCAAGACAAAGTCAGAACATCATGTCGTCTTTCTGGGTCCGGCCACAAAATTTCGTCCACATCGCATGCAATATCCTCCAGTCCAGGGCACCGGGGAAAATATCTCCTTGAATGCCGTATCCAGGCCTGACATGATGCCTGGTCAATAT
>MU564352.1:7699037-7753230 GCA_024362625.1 Silurus asotus | reverse complement strand
ACCTCCACGTCCTCTTCCTCCAACTTCTTCACCTCCTTCACCTCCACGTCCTCTCCCTCGGCCTCCTCTGATTCTCACTCTTCTCACTCTTCTCACTCTTACTGCTCCTTCCATTGTACTCCACACAGACAGCTTACCTGTGGCTTATTTATAGTGCTTAGGCTGATTGCAAAGTGAACTAATTATCTAAAACAGTTTTCACATGTGAAAGTGTGCCAGACAGTTGGCAAAATAGTGTTAATGATAGCCATACATGTGTATAATTTTGCTAGGAGTGTGTTGGAAATTTGGTAATTGAGTGTAAGCAGTGAGTTGTGTTTAAAGTTCTGCAAAAAGAGTGTTGTGCAGTGAATTGTGCCTACAGTTTTGCAAAGTGTGTGTTACAAAATTGCAAACTGAGTGCAAAGCAGTGTTTGTGCTTTTAGTTTTGCAAACTCAGTGAGTGGTTTTGCTATATGTATTAATAGTTTTAGAAATTGTGCTACAAGAATCACGATTAGCGCTTAAGCATTTAGAAAAAACTGTAAGCAGCTTTTACTCATTCAACTAACGCAAAACAAACATCCTTTCATTACTGTACACTGCATACTGTAAGTACAAGAAAAATAACTCAGGCATTTACAATATAAACTTTATTTTGTTTTTTAAATAATGCAAGTTTATATTCATTCAGATGTTTATAAGTCCTGTGGCTAAAGATTGTTTTCTCATAAACATTTACAGTTTTACAGTCGGAATACACGCTAATCGTGATTCTTGTAGCACAATTTCTAAAACTATTAATACGTACAGCAAAACCACTCACTGAGTTTGCAAAACTAAAAGCACAAACACTGCTTTGCACTCAGTTTGCAATTTTGAAACACACACTTTGCAAAACTGTAGGCACAATTCACTGCACAACACTCTTTTTGCAGAACTTTAAACACAACTCACTGCTTACACTCAATTACCAAATTTCCAACACACTCCTAGCAAAAT
Source organism: Silurus asotus (assembly GCA_024362625.1). Classification (NCBI taxonomy): domain Eukaryota; kingdom Metazoa; phylum Chordata; class Actinopteri; order Siluriformes; family Siluridae; genus Silurus; species Silurus asotus. The sequence continues at coordinate 7,752,249 of MU564352.1, read as the reverse complement.
TATACACATGTATGGCTATCATTAACACTATTTTGCCAACTGTCTGGCACACTTTCACATGTGAAAACTGTTTTAGATAATTAGTTCGCTTTGCAATCAGCCTAAGCACTATAAATACAGTTTTTGCCCATTGCTTGCACACTTCTGCAAGCAATGGAAGAGGCATGTGGAGACATTGAGGTGGGATCCATCCAAGGGTGGATTAGGCACACAAGACGATATTTTTCCCGACGCCTAGGACATCGCCTGTGATGTCGACGAGGTCTTGTGGCCAGATCCGAAAAAAAGGCAGGATCCATAAGACCCCCCCAGGCCCCCACCACACACATACATGTGCACACACACACAAAAGAAGTGTGTTTTTTTTTACCACAATAGCAGTTTATCCAGTATTTGTTTTGTTTTTTACTTTTGTTTTGTTGCTAAATGTAATCACTTGTGATTCTATTTTTCTTAATTTTTTTAAAAATGTTTTTTTAAAAAAACTCTTGTTTGATTACTGAATACATTTAAACAAATCAATCTTTAAATAAATCTACTTTTGAGTTTTACAAAAGACTGAGTCTAAGAAAACTACAATATAAAAAAAAACAAAAAGACTGCAGTGTTTTTGTTTAAAGAGCATCAGTGTGTTGCTGGTGATATGAAAGAGTAAATCAAATGGTGCTTGTGTGTATGGTTTTGTTACAAGAATTTCATTTTTAGAAAGGAGTGTTAAGTTTTGAATGCAGTGTTTCATTTTGGCATAGATGTGAGTTGTTAATCCCCATGTGCTATGTCTGATTGGCTTGTGTGCAGAGTTTTGACATAATGAGCCAATTTCTGCAAATAGTGTGTAAGCAATAGGCACAAACTGTAAGCCACAGGTAAGCTGTCTGTGTGGAGTACAATGGAAGGAGCAGTAAGAGTGAGAAGAGTGAAAATCAGAGGAGGCCCGAGGAGGCCGAGGGAGAGGACGTGGAGGTGAAGAAGTTGGAGGAAGAGGACGTGGAGGTGAAGAAGCGAGAGGGTTAGAGGAAGTTAGAGGAAGAGGACAAGGAGGAGCAAGAAGAGGCGGAGGAGGCCGAGGGAGAGGACGTGGAGGTGAAGAAGCGAGAGGGTTAGAGGAAGAGGACAAGGAGGAGCAAGAAGAGGCGGAGGAGGCCGAGGGAGAGGACGTGGAGGTGAAGAAGCGAGAGGGTTAGAGGAAGTTAGAGGAAGAGGACAAGGAGGAGCAAGAAGAGGCAGAGGAGGCCGGGGGAGAGGACGTGGAGGTGAAGCAGCGAGAGGGTTAGAGGAAGAGGACAAGGAGGAGCAAGAAAAGGCCGAGGAGGCCGGGGAGAGGACGTGGAGGTGAAGAAGCGAGAGGGTTAGAGGAAGAGGACAAGGAGAAGCAAGAAGAGGCTGAGGAGGCCGAGGGAGAGGACGTGGAGGTGAAGAAGCGAGAGGGTTAGAGGAAGTTAGAGGAAGAGGACAAGAAGGAGCAAGAAGAGGCCGAGGAGGCCATTGGTGGGGGACGTGGAGGTGAAGAAGCAAAAGGGTTAGAGGAAGTTAGAGGAAGAGGACAAGGAGGAGCAAGAAGAGGCCGAGGAGGCCAGGTGAGAGGATGTGGAGGTGAAGAAGCGAGACGGTTAGACGAAATTAGAGGAAGAGGACAAGGAGGAGCAAGAAGAGGATGAGGAGGGGAAAGAGGAAGGGTAAGAAGAGTAAGAAATAGAATAACTGATGACATCAGAGCTACAATAGTGGACCATGTCATCAACCATGGGATGACCCTGAGGGAAGCTGGCCAACGGGTTCAGCCTAATTCGAGCCATTACACTCTGGCAAGCATCATTAGGACATTTCGAAATGAGAATCCGTAAGTACTTTGTAGCACTGCCATACTCTAATGAGAAACACAACAGTACCATACATGCAAAAATACTGAAATTATTACGTTACAGAATTGCTAGACGTCCAGATGTTGGTGGCAGAGAAAGAATGTTCACTCCAGAGCAAGAGACCCATATAGTGAACATGGTGATTGCCAATAATGCAATAAGACTGCGAGAAATACAGCAGCACATCATTGATAATGACACCATCTTTCAAAATATACACAGTGTAAGCATTTCTGCACTAAGTCGTGTACTTGCGCGTCACAGAATAAGAATGAAGCAAATTTACAGAGTTCCTTTCGAGAGAAACACAGAACGTGTAAAGCAACTGCGATATGACTATGTGCAGATAAGCTATAGTGTCATTGGTTCTAAATTTGGAAGTGCATACTGTAGTGCTGTGCATGGGACTGATGTGTTGTATTTGTTTTGTCTTGTCCAGAGAGTGATGGAACTAGAAGCAGACGCAATGGGACATGAGCTACTTTTTGTAAATGAGGCCGGTTTTAACCTCAGTAAAACCAGGAGACGTGGCAGGAACATTACTGGACACCGTGCTATCATCAATGTCCCAGGACAATGTGGTGGTAACATAACCATGTGTGCAGCTATAAGCCAAAATGGTGTTGTTCACCATCATGCAACCATAGGCCCATACAACACTGGACACATTATTGCATTCCTGGACATCTTACATGACATGCTAACTGTTCAGAAACCAGAGCATACCCAATATGTCATCATATGGGACAATGTTAGTTTCCATAGGGCTGCTTTGGTCCGCAACTGGTTTACAGACCACCCATCCTTCATTGCACTCAACCTCCCTCCATACTCTCCATTCTTAAATCCCATCGAGGAGTTCTTCTCTGCCTGGCGCTGGAAAGTGTACGACCATGTATTTGATTTGATTTGATTTGACCGTCATCCTCATCAACAGGTAGCCCTTTTACAGGCAATGGAAGAGGCATGTGGAGATATTGACCAGGCATCATGTCAGGCCTGGATACGGCATTCAAGGAGATATTTTCCCTGGTGCCTCGGACTTGAGGATATTGCATGCGATGTGGACGAAATTTTGTGGCCGGACCCAGAAAGATGACATGATGTAGGCTGATTGTCTTTTTTATTTTTTTTTATTTTTTTTGAAATTACTTTTTTGTGTTCTGACTTTGTCTTGGTTTTGATGAGTGTGAATAAATACTAATACTTGAAGTTTGGATCCTTGTATGTTTACATGACACTATGACAAAAGTATGACCTCAAATTGACATCCGTACACAGAGAAAGCAAAAGCCAGATGTATTTTGTATTCATACCATCAGTGTGTAGTTGGCACCCTGTGTGCTTAGTAGATGATAGCTTGTGTTTACTGTTTGATACGAAAACACAATTTTTACGAAGGTGTGAAGAGTTAATCTAGCTGTGTTCGCTTTTGCAAGAGAACTACAATGTTTTGATAAATGGGTGAAAGGTTTTCTTATTTGTGTGTAGAGTTTTGCAAAAATAGCCAATAGTTACAAAAAATGTGCTTAAGCAATCAGAAAAAACTGTAATTCTGATCTTTTTTCACCTTTAATGTGAAGCTGAATCTCTGCAAAGTAGCTGTAATATCTGGCTGCCCCCTCTCTGTTCCAAATGCCAGGTAAATAAAATACTTCATCAGTTTCTGTCACATTGCTGATTTTCAAAATGAGAACTTTATCACCTCCGTCATCAGAAATGGAGAATCTGCCGTTCTGAGATTTTGTGTTAGTGTTAAGAATGTTTTCAATGGAATTGTTATCGTCCAATGAGGCAATATATTTGTAGTTTCTCTCATACTCCCCCGGACATTTAGAGGTGATCGTTATATTCTGCCCAAGATAAGCATTCAGTATTTTTGGCACCCCACAAAATGCACTTGTTAATTATAAAAAAAAACAAAAAAACATTACATTTCTTTTAATAAATGTGTGATAACGTCACAATTTATAAACATAACAGCTCTATAATAATTAATTAATGGTTTGATTTTGTGCAGGTAATAATTACATCTCATAATTTGTACTAGTAACGAAAAAAAAAGATGAAATTTTTACTTACTATTATGAACTTTTATGTTTACAGTAGAGTTGTTCTGATTCCCCAATCCAAATCTGTAAGTTCCTGCATCCTGTGGCTTCAGCTTTCTGATCAATACTAAGAAGAGATCGTTTGTGTTTGAGTACAACATGAATCTTCCATCTTGAACTTTGCTGCGTTTGGTGTCGGCACGTATTATATCACTGCAGTCGTTTCCTTTCCCCTTAAAAATATATTTACTATCATGTGTGTACCACTTTATATTAGAGAATATAATGACGCTTCCTCCTAACTGAGTAACTGATCACATCAGAGCAGGTTTCTGGACCTGTCAATCAGAATAAAATCTCACTCAGGACTGTATTCTCATGTTTCTCACATTCCAGAATAAAGAATTTCACATGCAGTTAAAAGAGAATATCCTACCTGAGACCAGGCAGAGGGTAAAAATGAGGAGGATCTTCATTCTGGAATAAAATTCAGCTTCAATTCAATTCTACTCCTTTACTTCTGTTGAAGTTTGCCCACTGAGGAACGTTCCACTGATCTTTGCTTCTACTTTGTGGTCTGATGCATTACTTTCTCACTCTCGGTTTTTTTGGTTCTTTTATTTCCTCTTTTAACACATTAGTCAGTGGTGCTGCTCTGCATGAAACTCACACTGATATATTTGTAAATACTGTGTTAAAAGTTTGTTATCAATTATTCATGTAATGGTATTGTATTAATCTAGCTGAGAAACCAACAGGAGACCAATGTGTTTGACCAACGAAAACCAAACATCCTTTCACTACTGTACACTGCATACTGTAAGTACAAGGAAAAGAACTCAGGCATTTGCCATATAAACTTTTTTTGTTTTTTAATTAATGCAAGTATATTTTCATTCAGAGGTTTATAAGTCCTGTGGCTGAACATTGTTTACTCATAAACATTTAATGCGTTTATCTGTTTTTAATTCACTAATGTCAATCCACCTCTTAATAATGTCATTATTAAGCCATGGCTATAAAAATCATCAAGAAGAAAATACTTTTTCCCCCAAAGTCTCTCTTGTAAATGTCCTAATTCTGTAGCCAAAATTTTTTTTTCTCCTCTGTCAGTCATTGTGGAATAAAAAAAAACAGCTATTAAATAAACATGATTATATTTGAGGTTGTGCAGTTTGCTACAGATGCGGTTTGGTAGCTCTGACTATTGCGCTCTCCGACCGTCCAATCAAAGATGTGAAAAATGTGAAAATGACGTGTTCTGTCACCTGTAAGCGAGCCTCCACGTGGCAAATCTGTTTGGTTACAGCAACAGCTTCAAGAAACAAAATGTTTAGAAACCTGCAGTGCTCACAATACAAGTGAGATTTACTTTTTATATGCAAATATGAATCTTTGTGTACAAACCTGGAAAGCTCCAACAATGTTATTCATTGAGCAAAATTTGCACATTCTTACATTGTGATCGCACAATGTAGGGGTGCACTCAGCGTTTCAATGATTCCCTATAGTGTTCAGTAGGGATGAGATCAGAGCTCTACAGCAGGCCACTCAAGATCTTCCTCTCCAAAGCATGTTAAGCAGATCTTTAAGAAGCTCATTTTTTGCACAGGGGCATCCCCATGCTGGAGCAGCCATGTTGCAAGATTTTAATATAGAGCATCTAAAGACGTCCTGTACTATTGTAGAGCTAAAATAAGGCTGGGTGGTTTTCTCTGGTCATACATTCTCACGCTCACTTCACAGGAAACTTTATGAGCTTGCAGACACAGGAAAGATGAAAATCTCACTCGCTAACCTCTTTTCACTAACCGACCTTCGGCCACAGTCCTGCTGCTAAATATACATTCACTGAAAAACTGCAAAATAGGTTGATGTTAAACAATGTATGCCATTGACTTGCCTCTAAATACAACAAAATAAAATGATACGACCAGCATAACAACTGATATTTTCTAAATATAATAATAAATGTGAATCCACTGTGTTGTTGTTGTTTGTTTATTTTGCTTGTTTGAGGGTTTGAATTTAGCAGTAGCGTATTATGTGTTACCCGCCGGAGCAGCCCCTTTAAGAAAGTAGCTGATGGGGGTAAGACATGTGACCGAGGCATCATGACATGCATCAAGAGTGAGTCATTGACAGATGTAGAGGAGAGAATCAGGTCATTTTCCAAAATAAATCATCGTTCAGAATCAGATAATAAATAAAACAGAAATGATGTAAGTTATGTATTCTTTCTGTGTGGCCCGCTACCAATTGACCCACGGAGACTGGTGCTGGTCCACAGCCCGGGGGTTTGGGGGCCACTGACAAAACAAAGTAAATATTGTACTTGTGTTGTATAACTGGCATTTACATTTTTAATGGTGCTCTTAAAAACATAAAAAATTAAATGGCTTTACTTAATTACTTAAAAATATACGTTAAAAATGAATTATAATCAAGTAATATTTAATTAATTTATTCATGAATATTAAGTGCAGTGGTACGTAAATTTGACTTGATAACGGAAAGTTATTTGTATTTGATATTACAGAAGAAAAAATAATAATTTAATACCAAATTATTATAAAGATTTTAACAAGTAAATTTACATTTACATTTACATTGTGTGTCCAGAACGACAGACAAAAGAGCTTTAATTTAAAAAATTAAGTCTCAATGAATAATCAATTAATAAATCTACACTGGTATGCAAGATTACAAACTTAATCTAAATATAACTCTTAAATTTTACAAAGCAAACTTGGAAAGTGCTAATTTAAGTGTTTCAGGAAGAGGTAGGTCTTCAGCCGTCGCTTGAAGATAGTAAGGGACTCCACTGTACGGACATCTAGGGAAAGTTTGTTCCACCACATCGGTGCCAGAACAGAGAAGAGCCTTGAAGTGTACTTACCTCTCATTCTGAGAGAAGGTGGTACCAGTTGAGCAGTGCTGGAGGATCTCAGACAGTGTGGTGCAGTGCCAGATGTGATGAGGTCTCTGAGGTAAGATGGTGCTGGTCTATTTTTGGCCTTGTAGACAAGCATCAGTGTTTTGAATCTGATAAAGCTATTTCTAATTCTGATTCTTCTAATAATCCTTATTTATCTCTCCATGATGCCCATCCTCTCTCTCTCTCTCTCTCTCTCTCTCTCTCTCTCTCTCTCTTTCTCTCTCTTTCTCACACACATTCTCATTCTCATTAGACCTCCTCCTAAGGTATGAGTGACCACTGTTCCTGTCTCTCTCTTCTTTTGGGATCTGATCTGGAATTGTTCATGCTGAGTATAGCCTGCAGAAAAAAAAATGTTTTTGTGCCTGGCTGTTCTGGTGGTCAGAACTCTGTAGTGCAGACCAGAAGGCAACAGTTTGAAGAGAGAGTGGGCTCGGTGTGTGGGGTCCAAAGAGATTTTCGTAGCCCTTTTCTCCACTCTGGATGAGTAGAGATTTCGGAGATTGGGCAGTGGGACACCAATAATGCTGTCAGCAATCCTGACTGTCTGCTGTAGCCTTCTGATATCTAATTTGGTAGCTGAACCGAACCAGACAGTTATAGATCTACACAGGATAGACTCAATAATGCCCGAGTAGAATTGTTTGGCTGAGAGAAGGTCAGGCATGATGGTATTAAAGGCCGAACTGAAGTCTACAAACAAGATCCTTGAATAGGTCCCAGGTCTGTCAAGATGTTGCAAGATGTACTGCAGTCCCATGTTGACTGCATCATCCGCAGACCTGCTCTGTAGGCAAACTGAAGGGGATCCAACAGAGAGTTTTCTTATTGTTCCATAAATGAAGATATGGGCTCCAGCTAGATTAGCTATGACAGCAAAACTAAAAGGAAGAACTGTCTGGAATTAGAAACATCCCACCATACCACCATCAACACACCTGAATAAACGTGTCCACCAAAACACTCTATGAGTCTTTCAGATCTGCTCCTTTACCTAAGAAAAAGGCAAAAACCAAAGGCTTGACTAAAGCCTAAACCTGCTGAATAAAGGCTTGACTACAAACAATGCAAACCACCAGACACCTAGACAAAAAACAATCACAAACAAATTAAGGAGAAGGGTACAGGCCAAACGTGAATAGCAGCAGCAGAGGCATGCTTTTTAAAACATGTGTATATGTGATTGTAAACAGGTGTCTCTAATCAAATCTTCGGTGACTGAGCATGAAATAAAGTGTGTTCTGGAAGTGAAGTCATGTTCGTATGCAGTGTTTAATAGTGCCAACTGGCGTTTGCAGTTTGGGTTGATGTGACACATGACAATTTTAAATATAGCGACATCTTCAGGTGGATCTTGGCAACAACATAACAAAGGTTCAGAGAAAATAATGTATATGATATACAGTGGAACCCGGTTATCTCGCCCTCGGTTACCTCGACAACCCTATTAAGTCGACGTTTTTGAAGTGAAACCGCCAAATTCTCGCTTTTTCTAAGCATTTTTTATCGGTTATGTCGATTTCTCGAGCACAGGGGGGAAAAAAATTATAAATTTTAATGTCAGTTATGTTGATCGGCGCTGTGCAGCCGCAGAAGAACTCGCGAAAGTGGCGAAAAAATCAAACCTTACATATACTACAGGTGTTTGTATTGTATACTGGTGAATCTCTGCTGTTAGTAAGTGCATTTTTTTGTTAAATGTTATGCGATGAACGGGAGCGCGGCGCTCCCGGCTTCAACTCCTTACCGAGCGCGCACGCGCGTCGCTCCTTAACGAGAGAGCCGTGCTCCTTACCGAACGCGCGCGCGGCTCTCTCGTTAAGGAGCGACACGCGCGTGCGTTCGGTAAGGAGCTGAAGCCGGGAGCTTCAGAAAATGTGTCCGAGAAAGCACCTGCCATGCCCCCTTCGGTCGTCCCTCGTTTTTGGTTTCGGGTTCGGTTTTGGATTTTCCGGGGTTTTTTTCCGGCTTTGCGCCGAGCCGCCGGTCGCTGTATTTTTTAATTTTCATATTTTTTTCCATTTATTTCCATTCACAAACTCTTTCTCTCTCTCTCTCTCTCTCTCTCTCTCTTTCTCTCTCTCTCTCTATCTCAGTTTATCTCCCTCTCGGCATCGCGGACGTAAGTTTTTCAGACACTTTGCTTTGTGTGTTTGTGTGGATTACTTCAGCCTGATGGTCATAAGTTTTCAGAAACTTAGTTACTGTTTATTTTTTTATTTTTTTCCACATGTGGACTTAAATGTGAGACGCCACTGTGCAGCCGCTGTGTTTTTTTTTTGAGTGATCTGTGTGTTTATAATGTTGGAGAATATAATAAAGGTTTGTATGGAGAATGGATGGTGGTTTGTATTGTATACTGGTGAATCTCTGCTGTTGGTTGGTGCACTTATGCCTTTTGTTGTTAACAAACGTATGTACATTACACATGTTGTGTAAAAAACCCTTTAAAAACACGTGCATGCACAGTCTCATTTATTAACGCACATCACGTACATAAAGAAATTTCGAGCACGTTAATATACTGCCGCCATTTTGATTTTTGTTTATCTCGATCATCGGTTACCTCGATGGTTTTTGGCGACCCCTACAACATCGGCATAACCGGGTTCCACTGTATATGTAGAAGTAATTTAGAAAATTCAGCACGCATTTCTGTTTTTAACATTTTTATAAAAAATATAAATACATAAATAAGTAAGTAAATATAAAAGAACATAAAACTTTCAGCAAAACATACATTTATTCATGACGTCCTTTCTTTACTTAGATATAAAATAAATAAATAAACTCCACCGAAAATATTTTTAATCCATAAACATTTGTTTCATTTCTGCGCCAAGTCTCGAATCGAACACCAAGTCCGCCATGATACACACAATTTACTCACTGGATTGTGTTTTGTGGGTTTGTTTTCTCATAATGGTGAAACAAACTTAAATTACTGTCTTTATTGATCGTACAGATAAATACAATACATCATTTAAATCTGCAAAATGTCTAATTTTATTTGTATACACTTATAACAAAACGCTGAGCTTTTAAAAAATTAAGTAAAAAGACAGGGGGCGCTCTCTGCCATGTCATCTCTCTTGACAAACATAAATAAAACAACCTAAATCTCAGTGAATATTTGCTGTTTCCGGTTTGTCTGAATTTTGCCGTTGTGTTTTTGGATTTGTTAATGTATTTCGTGCAACAATTCAGATGAACCGGAAAAGATAGATATAGTTTGTGAATGGATACTTACAGATCATTGGACGAGACACCTGTCATTCAAGATATACAGGTGAATGACAGGTGTCTCGTCCAATGATCGGTAAGTTCCCATTCACCGTTCCATTCGACTGTACCTACCTTTTCTGGTCTGTCTGAATTTTTTCGTTGTGTTTTCGTATTTTGTTAATGTGTTTTCGGATTTGTAAATTTGTTTTTGGATTTGTTCATTTGGTTTTGCATTTGTTAATTATTTTTTCGGAATTTTTTTAATGTGTTTTGCACTTCTCGGCCACCATAATACATTTACATTTGTAAATGTTGTTTATTATTTAATGTATAATAGTTTGGATTTAACGTCTGTTTTTTTCTTACAATCAAAATCTGTTTGGTGTATTAAACGTCTTTACTGCCACCTAGTGGGAAGGATACGCAGTGCATCCTGTAGGAAACAGAAATAACGTTTTTATTTTTCCGAATATGATTTAATTTAATATAATTTTGTTTACATTACATTTGTATGGATCTGTGATGTTTTTGCAGTAACCATACAGTTTAATTACAAAATAAACTCATTCTCACAATCACTAAAGTTTGTGGGAACTGAGACAAATGTAATTGTTTTGAAAGTTGAAAGGTTTATTTGAAGGTTTGCTGCTTTCATACAATAAAGCAGATAAAAAGAAAAAAAACTATAAAGAAATATAATAGGCATCTATCATACTATTATGCAATTATCTTAAACAAAAAATGTACAGTAGGATCAGTAAATCTTTTCTAAAGACACACTGATATAAAAAGCCTTATTTCTGTAGAAATACAGAAACATTTATGGACAAGAAGAAAAACACATTTCTTTTGCATTAATTTAGCAGACATAGAATTCTGTGCAAAGATTTTAGGCAGTTGTGAAAAAAATGACCTGTCGTGAGATTTTTATAATAATAATTAAAAAATAAAAGGTAATCAAACTGAATACAAATCTAAATTAACTTAATATTTGGTGTGACCTTTCAGCTTTTAATTCTTACACTTTTTGTAGGATCAGTGTCAGGTGTGTGATTAACTAACTTTAGAAAGCAGGTGCTAATGATAATCAGTTTTATTTGTAGGTTGGAACACTGTCATTACCTTCAACTTTTTAAAGTATTCGGACTTCGCAGCATTTTTTCATAAGTGTTTAAATTTTTTGCACAGCAATGCATGTTTGAGACAAAATGTCTGTGTTGTGTGTATAAAAAATGGCAACTATTGCACAAAGAAGTTATCTGTAAATTCTGTGTACAAGAGGTTCAGGTAAACTGTATTGTAATGTAATAAATAAATGTGTATGTATGTGTGTGCTCTCAAAGCAATTAAGAAAGTTATGATGATGTTGCAATATTTATATTTGAATTCATATTGTGCTGTTATTAAACTGAGATACATTGCAGTCAGCTGTTTTCAGTGGCTAATGCATGCACAAAAAGAAGCTAGTCATTAAAACTAAATTGCATATTCACTTGTCATTTGCATATCAAATTTACGTTACGTAATGAAGAAAGATTTTCAGAAGAATGAAACAGAGTATGGATGAACACATGGCAGATTGTGCTGTTGCATGAAAATAAATCCTGACAAATTCTTGCCTTGATTTGGATTGAATCATCAGGACTCACTTAAACCTGAATAGTGTCATAAACAGAGGTGAGCTGTGTTTCTGGATCCAGACACTCATAATCAGCCTGATTATTCCCATGATCAGAATGAGCCTAAAATCAGAGAAGTGAATCAAAATGACGTTTTTCAGTGCAGTGATTTTTGTCTCTGTATTGCTGAAACATGCGGCTGTGCATATTTCTATTCGCATATTTATACTTCGGTCTTAAAGAAATTAAATATTTATCTTTTTTTTTACTTGATTACCTTGTCAAACCAAAATTTGTACTTATTTTTTACTTATTAAAAACATGCTAATGAAGTATATTATAAATATGTAAATGGGCACAGTTTAGACTCCAATTATTTCAGTTTAGCATGTTGAGCTCCAATTTATTTTAGTTAAGTTTCCATTTATTCCAGTAATTTTTTTAGTTAAATTTCCAGTCAGTTTAGTAAAAAATAAAAGTGTAACTCATGTGTGTTGAGGTTACAGCTTCACCTCTTATTGTTACAAAACACTGACACTGGAGACTCACTTTGTTAGAGGCCTCGGGGTGTGTCCTGGATGAAGCTCTTGAACCTGTGCAGAAAAATGGCACAGTTTCTTAAATCACTGTTTATTACAGTTAAAGTGTGTGTGTGTGTGTGTGTGTGTGTGTGTGTGTGTGTGTGTGTGTGTTGCAAAATGGCTTGTACTTGTGCAATATAACCGTCTTGTACTTGTGCAAAGCCACAACATTCTCTTTAGTTTTTGATGTCGAAAGAGATGTCAAGCATCAGAACCCCAAATCTGATCAGTTTATAGTTAAACATTATGCTCCACAACAATCAATTGTTCTCGTCATAATTATTTTTGAATATAATACATTCTTTTTTTTTACATTCATAAATATGAAATTAATGTCTCCATACAGAAATCTTACCTATGTATATGGTTGATTTAGTTTGTGGCTTAAAACAGTAATAGTACATTGTTTTTACAGAAACTTTAGCATTTCAGAACATCTGCATTAACAAATAATCTGTGATTTTCAGATGGAGCAGCTATTAACAAAAATTCAACAAAGTGTAGCTACAAATGCTAAAGATTTTCACCCTCAAACAAATTTTCACTTAGACATGTGCGTTGTACCTTGTGTCATCTTGCATTTCAGCATAATGAGTAACAGTCCAAATCCTCCGATCAGCACCAGTGCCATACAAACACACACAGTGATAGTAACAGTGTAACCTGGAGACAGGAAAAGAGACAATAAAGAACAGGAAAAGACCAAAAACTCATAATTTATGTCTATTAGCACAAAGTATTTTGTGATGTGCACATTAATTTCTACTGTTTTTCCATTAGATTTTAAATAAAGAGTGAGTTCTTACTGAAACATGCTGGAGATGGACTTTCTGTCCCTGTTTAAAATATGCAATTTTACCATGTAATTGTTAATACATTAATTGCTCAAAGCCATGATCAAGACAATTATGAATCTTAATGCTAATGAGATTTCTTTTCTTATGAACGTCAAAGAAGACAGAAATACGTTTCACCTGTAATGTGAAGCCACATCTCTACAAAGAAGGAATAATACTGGACTGAACCTTCTCCAATCCACACTCCAAATAAACAAACCATTTCATCAGTTTCTGTCACGTTGCTGAAGTTCACACTGAGAACTTTATCACTTCTGTTATCAGAAATGGAGAATCTGCCGTTCTGAACATTTGTTTCAGTATGAAGAATCATTTTAATGAAATTGTCATCATCCACTGTATATATATATTTGTATTTTTTCTCATACTCCTCCGGATAGTTACAGGTAATGCTTATATTCTGCCCAAGATAAGCGTTCATAATTCTTGGCACCCCACAAGATGCATCTGTTAATTATACAAACAAAGAAAAATAAATGCTTTGATTTTGTGTAAGTAAAAACATCTTATTGTTTGTACTGGTAAAAAAAAAAGGATTACATTTTTACTTACTATTATAAACGTTTAGGTTCGCAGTGATGCCGTTCTGAATCGACAATCCAAATTTGTAAGTTCCAGCATCCTGTAGCTTCAGGTTTCTGATCAATACTAATAAGACACCGTCTTGGTCTGAATACATCAAGAATCTTCCATTTTGAACTTTGCTGCGTTTGGTGTCAGCACGTATTATATCACTGCAGTCATTTCCTTTCACCTTACAAATATATTTACTATCATGTGTGTACCAGTTTATGTTAGATAATAAAATGATGCTGCCTCCTGAGTAACCGATCACATCGCTGCAGTTTACTGGACCTGTCAATCAAAAGCAAATCTTATTCATGACTGTAACCTCTCTGAGCTTTCAATACAATCAGTAAAATATCATTTCACATACAGTTATTAAAAGAGAATATCTGACCTGAGATCAGGTAGAAGACGAAGATGAGAAGGATCTTCATCCTTGACTAGAAGTAAGGAACTTCACTTCTAATTATTTACTTTCAAAATGTGCTGTCTAACCCACTGATGCGACTTCCACTGGTCGTTATTCTAATCATCACTTCTACTTTTTGGTCAGATATTTTATTTTTTTTTACTTGTCATTTCCTCTATTCTTTCAATGCTAAATTTATCAGTGGTTTAAATCTGCAAGTAACTCAAATATTCTTTATATTGATTTGATATTATTTGTTTTATTTTAATTTCTTTTAGTTTGTTCACTCATTCTTATTTGTTGCTTTATTTGTTTGTTTTTCTTTATTTGTTTATTTCAGGGGTCACCAACCTTTTTGACACTGAGAGCTACTTCTTGGGTACCGACTAATGTGAAGGGCTACTAGTTTAATACACACTTCTAAAATAAAAGAATTGCTCAGATTATCTTTAATTATATGTTATTATTAATAATTAATGATATTTATCTATATCAGGGGGTCAAACTCAATTGCACAGGGGGCAAAACTCAAAGCACACTTTAGGTCACAGGATAAACATTTATTAAACACAATAAAACAATGTTTTTTGAACATAAATATGAATAAAAACAAACATGAATATTGTTTCAGAATAAATAGACTTAAACTTTAAACAAATAGCTCTCCATAAAAATATCTCCTGTCCAAATGATACAAGTTAGAAATATGAACATTCTGCAAAAAAAAAAAACAACCCTAAACAAATCAATAAAAAATGTGCTTTTTAATTCATGTTAAAATAACAACAAATCTAAACAATCGGATTTCTTTGCTCTTATGCAATTTTATAAAAAAACTAATCTTAAACTTTAAATAACTTAAAATATTTTGCTCTCCATAAAAATATCTCCAGTCAAACACCAGACGTCTCACAGCTTCATCATGCAGCTCTTCAGAAACTCTCCCTTAATAAATAACCGGCTGATGTGCCTCTGATTTCTCCTCTGTTTTCACATCATCTTCACTTTGTGATTTTGCTCTGGTGAAAAACGTCTGCTGAAATGTCCTGATGTTTTGTCTCGTAGTTCAGTCTTAGATTCAATTTCTTAATTACAGCCACATTCGCTCCACAAATAAGACACACTGGTTTACCAGCAGTGTCAGTAAACATGTACAGTGGAACCCACTTATCTCGACCTCGGTTAACTCCCCAACCCTATTAAGTCGACGTTTTTGAAGTGGAACCGCCAAATCCTCGCTTTGTCTAAGCATTTTTTAATGGTTATGTCGACTTTTTAATGTTGCCGAACCCTAATATCTCGAGCACAAGGGGGGGAGAAATTTGCCGTTTAACGTCAGTTATCTTGATCGGCGCGGTGCAGCCGCAGAAGAACTCGCGGAAGTGGTGGAAAAATCAAACCTTACAGATGCTCCAGGTGTTTGTATTGTATACTGGTGAATCTCTGCTGTTAGTTAGTGCACATATGCCTTTTGTTGTTGAATGTTATGCGCTTGGTAGGAGCATAGAAAAAGCATAGAATTAACAACAGCAGGATGGGGGGGGGGAATCCACGATGCGCATTGGCAAGAAAAGCGCTGCCGTTGAGAAAGTGCCGGTGGGAAGGCACGTACCGGGATACGCATGAGCGATAACAACGACCGCCGTGAACCAACATATACCAACAATAACGGACGGTGAGAGTGTGGAAGTGAGGGGTTTAAAAGGAGCTGGTGATGAGTGCTAAACGAGCCCTATATGTGCGCGATTGAAGCCGGTAGCTTCAGAGAAAGCAAAGGTTTGACAGCTGCCGAAGGGGGCGTGGCAGGTGGTTTCCAAAATCCATATTTGAAAAACCTCCAAAGACCCGTGCATGCACATTTTCATTTATTAACCCATATCATGTACATAAAGAAATTTTAAACACGTTATTATATTGCCGCCATATTGGTTTTCGTCTATCTCGATCATCGGTTATCTCGATTCTTTTTGCCGTCCCCCTAGGCCCTCGACATGTGAAGACAATGATCATGTTAATGATTTCTCACAATAATTATCAACAATCATTTAACAAGGTTGAAAACAGCTATTTTTTAGAAAAGGCTCGCGGGCGACTCATGTGGTCCTTGCGGGCGAA
Source organism: Silurus asotus (assembly GCA_024362625.1). Lineage (NCBI taxonomy): Eukaryota > Metazoa > Chordata > Actinopteri > Siluriformes > Siluridae > Silurus > Silurus asotus. The sequence goes on along the minus strand of MU564352.1, from coordinate 7,736,025 downwards.
CCGGTGCCCGCGGGCACCACATTGGTGACCCCTGGTTTATTTACTCAGCTATACAGTTATTAACCTTTGCATGTGTTTTATTTATTAATTTGTTTATTCTTTCATTCATCGATACGTTTTATTTTTGTTTGTTATTTCTTGTCAGTGACGAACATTTTCTAGAACAGAAAAAGTAAAAAGAACATAAAAACACTCTTACAAATGATGAAAGTGTGTGTGTGTGTGTGTGTGTGTGTGTGTGTGTGTGTGTGTGTGTGTGTGTGTATGTGTGTGTGTGTGTGTGTGTGTGAAGACAACACAGGCCTTTATACTTACAATTTTTATTGATGTAAGTCATGTTCAGGGGTTTACTGGGACTGAACCCTGCATTGCATCAACACTCATACACTATTCTGCCTTCATCTTTTTATTATTATTTTTTATTTATTTATTATTATTATTATTAAACAATAAGGGTAATTGTTTCTGTCATTTGCATTTACTTGCCTTGACGAAGTATTACAGGAAGCTGCTACAATGTTTTTTTTATAAAGCAAAACATGTACATTCTAAAAACTAAAAAATGCTCATTGCATATATTTTATATTTGACAATACAACGTTCCGTTGTTTTTTGTTTTGTCATTCGTCAGCGAGCAAAAATGCAGAGCAAAATCTTCAGAAGAGCAGGAACACAGACAGTTGTCCTCAGCCAGGCCAGAAGAAGAGAAATGTCCTGAACTAAACTAGGTAGCACAAGCAGATGAAGCTTGTGGTGTGTTTATGTGGTAAGACATCATCAATAGGCCTATATAAATGCTTTTTTTACAGTTGATAGAAACTAGAGAACTCCAAAGGAAACCCACATTAACAACATGAGGACATAAAAAATAAAAAACAGACTCCATCTCAACTAAATACTAATAATTTGCAAGAGCTAGTAGCAGCAGAACCGAGTGTAATTTCAGGTTATATTTCCTTTCCAATCAGATTTAAAAGCTGTTTTTCATTCCACAATTGCTGACAAGAAATATAATTAATTTGGTCACAGATACACTTACAGGGACAAGACATTACTTTTCAAATTTTGGCATTTTGGTTTTAGCAGATCCTGGGCAGCCAGTAAAGAAGTCGTCTACTTCATGTGGGTTCACATGAGCAACATCATCACAAAGCATTCAAGGGAAATACATTTTAGGGCAGAATCTAATGGGGAAACTACTCCCTCAGCCAAACAAACAGTCTAAGCGACACACATTCCGAGGGTTTTTGAGTGAGGAAATTATGCACTTGGCGAGGCCAGGATTCGGCCTGCAGCCCTCTGCCGGGTAGGTGGGTAGAGAAGCATCCCCATCAGGACATGGAGGCTGAACAGCATTGTCATCGGAGCACAGAGACTAAGCAGCTAAGTAATGACTTAAACTGGGCAACTGGAGAAAAGACAAAAAACTAAAAAAAAAAATAATAATAATTTAAATTAAAAATAAACAATATCAGGAAACCATTCCACACATTACAACAAACAGGCACAAAATAGAATCTTAAACACACTCATGGCTGATAGAGCAGGTGGAAACAATAGGAGCAAACAAGGAGCGCTGGAACACTATGGTGACATCTGCTGGTTGAAAACGTGAAACGCAAGTATTTTACAGGTAAAAACATTTTTCAAAACTAAGTCAGCATGTAATTAGTGTAGTGTATGCATTATTTATTTACTGTTAATTAGCATAATAATTATTTTCAGTGATGGTGAATTTAAATTGGATTGGAAACCATGAAACCAAATACATATAATTTCATTCCCCCTATGTGCCACCAAAACAGCTATTACAGCTATTATGTCAAGGAACCCTAAAGGTGTAAACATTTTGAATGTAAAATGTAAATAAAAACAGAATGCAATGATTTTCAAATCTCCTAAATACATATTCACAAAAAAAAAAAAAAAAAACCTGAGATACAATTTTAAGGGGAAAAATGTCATTATGGATTTTATAGCTGCAATTGATGTAAAACTATTTGGAACAGGGTGATATTTACCACTGTATCATCATGTATTTTGTCCATATACATCTAGGAAGTAAGGAGACCAGGTGATAGAGAAATGTTGTCTCATATGTGTCTAATTTCCATCTGCAACATTTTAATGTGTCTGGCCACATACCAGTTTCACGCATGCCCTCTTCTTAGCATTAATGAGCCCAAGCAAAGATTTCTATTACAGAATCATGAGATGATGATGAGGGCAACCAATATGGATTTTCACCTCTGTCTATTGTGCACAAAGATTTCTTTATATTCTTTACAACTTTTCAACAGTTTTCCAATTTTATTTTGAGAAACATTATTCTGAAATTGTTCCACAATTTGTTGACACAGTCTTTTACAGATTTTACGATGCACTATTTATACCCAGTCATATTACTGACCTGTTGACAGTTAACCTAATTTAACCAAATGTTTAATTTTTATAAAACTCACTTTGTCAAAACTTTAGTTGCCCTGTCCCAACTTTTTTTTGAGCCGTGCAGCCATTAAATTCAGAATGACCTTTTTTATGTTTTCTATGTTGTGAATTTGGGTTTATGAGATTTGAAAATCATTGCATTCTGTTTTTATTTACACTTTACACAATGTCACAACTTCCTTGTAGCTGGGGTTGTAAATTGTAAATTAGAGGATGTTAAAAGTCCTGACTGATCTAACCACAAATGTTTTCAATTACTTTCTGTTGTGTTTCCCACTCAGCCACTTGGTTATGCTGTACTAAGTTAAATTTTAGATCCTGCTACTGTAAATTTAACTGTTTTATTGTATTGGCTGTGATAAACCTAAAGAGTGTGTGCTTGTTAATGGGTGTGTAAATTTTTGTCTTGCAGAAAGTTTACACAAATAAATCCCCTCCCAAAATCTAAAGGGGAAGTGAAAAATTAAAAGTGAATAGGATGTCAGTTCATCTGAGAACACCACAAAGAAGCAATTCAGCTTTAACACATGGGAGGAGCAAGAAACAGCCGACAGCAGCATATCTTACATAAAAAAAGCACAGAAATACTAAACAGCTTCCTTTATTTTAGTTATTTCATTTTCATTACAGAATTGAAGAAACGAAAAAAAATTTTTTTCCATATTTGTGTGGTGATCTGCAAAAAACTTTCTCTTATTAGATTTGGATATTTTCTTGGACTATAGATAGATTTACACTCAGATGCCCACTGTATATCATTTCCCAGCACAGATGATTTTTTTTTAGGTTAAAATAAAAGCCAAATAAAGAAAACTAAAAAATAAGAAATTACCTGACTTAAAAAAAGACTGAAATATTTTTATTGTGTTTTATATACATATATAACGAGCAAAAGAAAACAAAGGAAAAAATTATTGTGATGTAGCAGATGCATTCATTATTATATTGAATAAGATCACAGCACTAAATGTTTTCCATGTTATCAGCATGGTTTTTAATGAAAGAGAGAGAGAGAGAGAGAGAGAGAGAGAGAGAGAGAGAGAGAGAGAGAGAGAGAGAAGAATTCTTTAGAAACTGCAAATGTGGATTTGTGATCAGTATTATTTAACTGTAATAATATAACATTAGCACCATAATGGATAAAGAATTACCTAAATAGATAGATAGATGGATAGATAGATAGATAGATAGATAGATAGATAGATAGATAGATAGATAGATAGATAGATAGATAGATAGATGAAAGATGATGCATCTCAGAACATAAAGATCAGCAGAGATCAAGAGCTAAAACAGGACACAATGAAACAGTTTGTATACTCAGATTCAGGTCATTCTGAAGTTTTCGTACAAATTATCTGAATCAGTGTGACGATTAGAAGTAACCTGAAAGCAGAATTAAAAAAAAGATAAGCGTCACTAATACAGAGCGCACACACACACACACACACACACGCACGCACACACACACACACACACACACACACACACACACACACACACACATATACACACACAGAGAGTTACTTACTGGTTTGTTGTTTTCACTCTTGAATGAAGCAGCATAATCTGTAATTGTATGCAAAAGACATGAATCAGCTGTGTGTGTGTGCTTGTGTGTGTGTGTGTGTGTGTGTGTGTGTGTGTGTGTGTGTGTGTGTGTGTGTGTGTGTGTGTGTGTGTGAGTTTAACCTTGCGTTTTCTGTCGTCTCAGTTTGTAGATCATTAGGGCAAATCCTCCAATCAGCAGCAGAGCCGCACAGACACACACACTGATGAAGGCAGAGGAACCTGGAGAGAGAAACAGAAACAAAACAGAACTAAAACAGAACAAACAAATAATTCCTGGCCAAAATATATATCTTCTGTAGTGTTGATGTCTATTGTAGGGCTGCTGTTTTTTCTCTCTCCCTTTTTGCATGCCAGCAACATCCTGTAATCGAACCTGGAATTCCCAGTTCCTGATCCCTGACTGCAACACATTTAACATGGATACAGAATGATATACAATGAGTTATGAAGAACAAGTGGCTGCTTACTGAAACACATTGTAGATTGAATTTCTGTCTGTGATGATGATGTCATCATGTTGGACTCTGTTGTTGTTGGTTGAATGGTTGTACTTAATGCTATATTAAAAATATTGAAATTCCAAAATTTCAGAGGATGATTAAGACAAAATGTTGAATCCATACACACATGTTTATTGCCATGTTTAATTCTGATCTTATCTCACCTTTAATGTGAAGCTGAATCTCTGCAAAGTAGGTATAATATCTGACTGCCCCGTCTCCGTTCCAAACGCCAGGTAAATAAAATTCTTCATCAGTTTCTGTCACATTGCTGATGTTCACACTGAGAACTTTAGCACTTTTGTCATCAGTAATGGAGAATCTGCCGTTCTGAGAGTTTGTGTCAGTGTTAAGAATGTTTTTAATTAAATTGTTATCGTCCACTGAGTAAATATATTTTTTGTTACTTTCATACTCCCCCGGATATTTACAGGTGATGGTTTTATTCTGCCCAAGATAAGCATTCAGTATTTTTGGCACCCCACAAAATGCACCTGTTAATTATAAAAAATAAATAATTTTTTTTTTTATAAATTACAATTCTTTTAATAAGTGAAATAACAACACAATTTATAAACATAATAGCTTTATAATTATTTATTAATGCTTTAATTTTGTGCAGGTAATAATAACATCTTATAATTTGTACTAGCAATGGAAAAATAAAAAATACATTTTACTCACTATTATACACTTTTAGGTTCACAGTAGAGTTGTCCTGATTCCCCAATCCAAATCTATAAGTTCCAGCATCCTGTGGCTTCAGCTTTCTGATCAATACTAAGAAATGTTTGCCTGTGTTTGAGTACAACATGAACCTTCCATCTTGAACTTTGCTGCGTTTGGTGTCGGCACGTATTATATCACTGCAGTCATTTTCTTTCAGCTTACAAATATATTTACTATCATGTGTGTACCAGTTTATATTAGAGATTATAATGATGCTTCCTCCTGAGTAACCGATCACATCAGTGCAGTTTACTGGACCTGTCAATCAAAAACAAATCTCACTCAGGACTGTATTCTCATGTTTCTCACTTTCAGAATAAATAATTTTACATTCAGTTACTAAAAGAGAATATCCTACCTGAGACCAGGCAGAGGGTAAAAATTAGGAGGATCTTCATTCTGGAATAAAATTCAGCTTCAATTCACCTCTACTCCTTTACTTCTGTTGAAGTTTGCCCACTGAGGAAAGTTCTGCTGATCTTTGCTTCTACTTTGTGGTGTGATGCATTTCTTTCTCACTCTCCGTTTTCAGTACTTTCATTTCCTCTTTTAACACATTAGTCAGTGGTGCAGCTCTGCATGAAACTCACACTGGGATATTTGTAAATATTGTGAAAAAATGCTGCTATCAATCAATCATTTATGTAATGGTATTGTATTAATCTAGCTAAGAAACCAACAGGAGACCAATGTGTATCATTCTTAGCATCTTTAATTTGCCTTTATTTAGTTTTTTAAATAATGCAAGTTTATATTCATTCAGATGTTTATAAGTCCTGTGGCTGAACATTGTTCGCTCATAAACATTTAATGCCTTTGTCAGTTTTTAATTCAATAATGTCAATGCACCTCTTAATCCTGTCATTATGAGGCCACGGCTATAAAAACCATCAAGAATAAAAGGCAAAAGTTTCAATGGTTCACAAAAAAGCTGACCAATTGTTCTGAACTGTTTTAACTGACTTTGCCTCACAATGTCCAGGTTTTTTTTTCTCCAAAAGTCTGTCTTGTAAATGTCCTAATTGCATCTGCATCCAAAAATGTTTTTTTCTCCTCTGTCAGTCATTGTGGAATAAAAAAACAGCTATTAAATAAACATGAATATATTTGAGGTTGTGCAGTTTGCTACAGATGCGGTTTGATAGCTCTGACTAATGCGCTCTACGACCGTCCGATCAAAGGTGTGAAAAATGACGTGTTCTGTCACCTCGGAGCCTCGGAGTGGCAAATCGCAATCTGTTTGGTTACAGCAACATCTTCAAGAAACAAAATGTTTAGAAACCCGCAGTGCTCACAATACAAGTGAGATTCACTTTCCATCTGCAAATATGAATCTTTGTGTACAAACATAGAAAGCTGTAACAATGTTGTTCATTGAGCAACATTCTTAAATTGTAATTGCACAATTTAGGGGTGCACTCAGCGTTTCAATTATTCCCAAAGTTGTTCAGTATGGATGAGATTAGAGCTCTATAGCAGGCCACTCAAGATTTTCCTATCCAAAGGATGTAAACCAGATCTTCAAGAAGCTCACTTTGTGCACAGGGGCATTCGCATGCTGGAACAGGTTTGGGTTTCCAAGTTCAAGTAATTGCAAGATTTTATTATAGAGTATCTAAAGACATCCTGTACAATTGACTGCCTACAGCTTTGTGGTAACAGTTTTGGAAAAAAAAACACATAAGGAAAGGTCAGGTGACCCAATAATTTTGAAAATTAAGTCCAGCCATTAGGGTTGCACAAGCCTTAGTGCCGGTCCCAAGCCCAGATAAATGGGGAGGGTTGCATTGGGAAGGGCATCCAGCGTAAAAACATGTGCCAAATCAAACATGCGGATGTTCCGCTGTGGCGACCCGAAAAGCTGAAAGAAAGTATTTAGTGTCTGGTCCTTTTAGACCTTTTATTTTATTTTATTTAAATTTTTTATGAAAGCTACAGGCATTTAGCTAAGAAATCTTTTAGTCTCACCGTGTAGTAAAATTTGGTATTTATAATTTGCTTGGCTTGTATTTTCACATTTAACAAATTTAATCCCTTGTTTGTATTGGTAGCTCAATCAGCCAATCTTAACTACATTCTAAATGGACTATAAGTGATGGTGTGGATATGAAATAATCCAGTAAATATAAAAATATTAGATAGTAAATTGCTTGCATTTGCAGTGCGGTGTTTTAATAACTATATGTGTAACTATTGTAGAGCTAAAATTAGGCTGGGTGCTTTTCTCTGGTCATACAGTACATTCACTTCACAGGAAACTGTATAAGCTTGCAGACACAGGAAAGATTCACACCTCACTTGCTAACCTCTTTTCAATAAACAACCGTTGGCCACAGTCCTGCTGCTAAATATACATTCACTGCTAAATAATTTGATTTGATTTTAAACAGTTTATGCCATTGACTGGCCTCTCTGTGTAGGAAATTTAATTAAATTATGTTTTATATCGGTGAAAACATGAAGACAACTCAGGCCTTTATAGTTTTTAATTAAGATACTGAGTAGATGAAGTGCATGAACTTTTCTTCGCATCAGTTCATTAGATGACAAGACAAAGTAAATATTGTACTCGTCTTGTATAACTAGCAATTGGTAATTATTTAATACATATTCATGGAAAAAATATATAAAATGTAAGGGATTCTGATGGCCCGCTCACACTTAAATGCCTGCGCAGGGTAAAAAATAATAATAGGATGATCCTGCTAAAATAAAAGGAAAGTAAAAGATTCCTCTCTAACCTGCAGCTAAAGTGTTACAACAGCAATAAGCATCTGCCATCACATTTTTCATCAAATAAATGCTGTACATTTTACAGGTATTTAAATTGTTATATGTTATTTATTATTTTTATGTATAATGTATTTTAATTTTGCATACACATAATGTTATTTAGGTCACTTAAATTTTATTTGTTTTTTAGAATCGAAATATTAAGTCTGTTTAGTGTTCAAAAAGTCTCTACTGTCAATAAACCAGTAAGTAACTGTGTGTGTGTGTGTGTGTGTGTGTGTGTGTGTGTGTGTGTGTGTGTGTTCTATATTAGTGACGCTTATTTTTTTAATTCTGCTTTCAAATTACTTCTGATCGTCACACTGATTCAGATAATTAGAACAAAAACTTCAGAATGACATCTACCTATCTATCTATCTATCTATCTATCTATCTATCTATCTATCTATCTATCTATCTATCTATCTATCTATTTAATTATGTAATTTTTTATCCATTACGGTGATGATGTTATATTATTACAGTTGAAATATAACAGATAACAAATCCATGCTAGTTCAAACCACATTTATATATATATCACTGTAAAACATCCATAAACTACCAAGTGATTTCCAAGCACAAATTAAGAAAACTAAAGAATGAGAAATTACACTAAAAAATAAGTCAACAACTGAAAACCTGACTTTAAAAGAGACTAAAATATTTTTTGTTTGTTGCAGGTTGATTCTATCATGTGTGTGTGGGTATATATATATATATATATATATACCCACACACACATGATAGAATCAACCTGCAACAAACAAAAAATATTTTAGTCTCTTTTAAAGTCAGGTTTTCAGTTGTTGACTTATTTTTTAGTGTAATTTCTCATTCTTTAGTTTTCTTAATTTGTGCTTGGAAATCACTTGGTAGTTTATGGATGTTTTACAGTGAGCATTCGAGTGTAAAGCTATCTATAGTCTAAGAAAATATCCAAATCTGGTGAACGAGGGTTGTTTGCAGGTCACCACACAAATATGGAAGTTTTTTTATTTTGTTTCTTCAATTCTGTAATGAAAATGAAACAACTAAAATAAAGGAAGCTGTTTAGTATTTCTGTGCCTTTTTTAATGTAAGATATGCTGTTGTTGGCTGTTTCTTGCTCCTCCCATGTGTTAAAGCTGAATTGCTGTTTGGTGGTGTTCTCAGATGAACTGACATCCTATTCGCTGTTCATTTTTCACTTCCCCTTTAGATTTTGGGAGGGGATTTATTTGTTTAAACTTTCTGCAAGACATAAATCTTTAGGTTTATCACAGCCAATAAAGTAAAACAGTGCAATTTACCAGTGGCGGGTCGTGCATTTGGTACCCGGGCCTTCAGTGGGGACGTACCCGACTTAATCCACCTCTTAATACCACCACTATCACGTCTCAATTATAGAAACCATCAATACAATACAAAAACGCAATATAACAATACGTGGCATTACAGAGAGAGAGAAGCATTTCACATATGGAGGTGAAAACTGTTTTACTAAAGCAAGAAACCCAGTTGAGACTCCAAACCTCTACACTTTAACCACAACTGTGCACCTACAACATCTGGAGCAGTTCAGAATCAATATTTGTCTAATGACATGACAAAAACATAACATATTGAAATAAAATACAATCTACTCACCAGAGATACAGACTCATAATGTGCAGCGCCCCCCAGAGGCTGAAATTCAGTGAAATCCTTTATTGCTTTTTAAAACGATGTGCTGTGGCCCAAAATGTATTATGGGTGCACTTTTTCTTAGTGTCACATTCACAGCGCAACCCTGAAAGATGCACATTCAACAGTTCAATTCCCAATGATTACTCATTTAAATGAACGAACTTTTCAATAAATACATATTTATGAAATTTAATTACAATAAAATAAATATATCTGTAACACAAAACTACAGTTTCTGGTGCACATAAATGCAGAGCTTCTTAACATAGTAGCCTTCGAAATAAACATATTATTTTGCATTGATTTAGCAGATATACAGTACTGTGCAAAGGTTTTAGGCAGTTGAGAACAAATGCTGTAATGTTAGAATGCTTTCCAAAATAAGTGTTCTTTTATTTCTGTCAATTACTACAAAATAAAGTGAACAATCAGAATAGAAATCTAAATTAAATCTATATTTGGTGCGACTGCAATTTTAATTTATTTGCTTTTAATTCTTACACTATGTAAACTTTTTTGGGGATTTTGTGTGTCAGGTGTATGATTAACCAATTATATCAAGCAGGAGCTAATGATCATCAATTTCATATGTAGTTTGAAACACAGTCGCACACAGTGAAATAGCAAAAAGAAATTGTTGATGTTGTCAGCCAAGGAAACATAATGCAGCAGATGATGGACACATCATGGTTATGTTCCTTTGACATCGAAAAGATGTCCACAGTGCCATGAGCGAAGAAATGTACTGTCTGAAGATCTGGTCAGACGTGATCTTCATGGAGCGATAATAAGTCAGACCTCAGATGTAGAAACAGCTCTAAGCAATTCAACTATGCATGAAATCATCGGAACCGAGGTGCAGAAAAATTAATGTCAAAATCAGAAATATTCAGAAATATATAGTTTTGTTTTTGTAATTTGTTTACCGAAGGGCTGGAAAGCACTACAATAACCAGTGTCTACAAGTTTATGTAGCCACATGCTGCCAGCGCAGGCAGAAGCTGATCACTGAGCTACTGGATGATGTCCCCAGTAAAGTTTAGGGTATGAAGGGACAGCCGTCTACACAGGTCTTGAATTGCAGAATGGACGGCCACTAATTTGGTATTAAGTTCCTTGTAGTGTTCCATTCTTTGGTGGGCCATGAGATCCCTGGATTTTTTGCTGTTTTTTGCTGTTTTTGCTTGTTCATTGTTTTTCAAGGCCAGTGCTTGAACTGGGGTCAAGTGCATGAATGTTTTTAAACTGGGTTTGGTATCAGAAAAGAAAGTAAAGAAATTTGAATGTAAAATAAAAATTAAAGAATAAAATAAAAAAGGAAAGAAAACAGACGAAAATAAAAGTAAAGAAGAGAAATAAAAAAACAAAACAAAGAAAGGAAAACAAATAAAAAGTAAAGAAAGAAAAGAAAACAGCTCTGTTAACTTAAAGGGTAAAAACAAGTGCTTCCTTGCGATTAAATAATTGTAATTCATCTCCAGTGGTCAATTTAAAAATGTCTACATACAGAGTTCAGCCACAAGAGGGAGCCATTTAACAAACGTGTATTTCTGCTTATATCTAAGCGATAGAACAAACAAAAAAAATCTATAACCACAATAAACTGATTGACAATCACCAGAACCAGCAGCACTGTCCTCATTGGGATAAAAAAAAATCCTTAAAGTCCTTTTACATCAGTGGTACAATCCAAGACAATAACAAAAAGCTGATTGGCTGTTGTATGTTGGTTTATTTGTAGTTGTAATGCAGTGAATTATATTTGTAATAGCAAAAGAAAGAACTACACCACCACGAAAACTAACAAAAACAACAAAACTAACAAAACTCGGGCATCTTCGGTTTGCTAGACGCTACTGGAACTACTAGACAAATCGCCTAATGTCTAATGAAACTAAAAATGACAAAAAGACAAAGTTTACAAAACGTTTTGGTGCATTGTATATATATATTTAAAAAAAACAGTCAAAGACATAACTGGCTTTTTCAATTCAATTTTATTTTTCTAAATGCAATGTTTTAAAAAACTGTATGCTTTTTTTTTTTTTTATGGGGGTAGTCTAAATACACTCATTTACAAAGAAAGATGCGCATGCATTCATATACACACATATACAAACATACGTACAGTCAGTTCAACACAGTCACTGAAGACAGGAAAAGAGATCAGGATGAAAAACAGTGGAGACCAAAAAAAAAAAAGTCCTAATGACGGATTCCTTTTAAAAAAACCTAATCTCAGAGGAAGTCTTAAAAAAAAACAACCCTGCACTGGGTACCAAAACTGAGATCCTCACACCCTTGTTCACTTCCCCTTAAATATAAAGTATTACTGGCTTGTAAACTAGCTAGAATATAATTAAACGTTATAATATATACGTTATTTCTCATCGCTCACATGTTGACGGTGCAGCAGTGCCTTCAAGGGAAAATGGACAAGAGGGTATTAAAACCATTACTGAAACGAGGCCCTATTCTGGGCTTCGTAATGACAGATTAATGCCGAAATCTCTACGCTGTTTCAGACGTCCTTATCATGGATCGCGGCTTCTCTAAATCAACCCCCGTCTCTGATTGGCTGTATCAGTATCATGGGAATTAAACCCCGCCCCTCCCTCCCTGTTTCACCGCGGCGGAGTTGAAGATCCTCCGACCAGCCCTGTAGTTTGGATCGGCGTGTCTATAACAACAGGCAGCCGTTCTTCTTGCCGCGCTTTTTGGCCTGCAGCGCCGCCCTGGTGGCCATTTCGAACACTTCCCTGACGCCGTCTTTCGTCTTCGCCGAGCATTCTAAATAACCGAAAGCGTTGATCCGGTTCGCCATGTCGCGAGCTTCTTCGGGTTTTACGGGCTCCTGCGACAAAATCAACGAAACGCACAAAATCAGAATCGTCTTCGTTAGCAAGTATCATGCAGGATTTTGTCATGATGTGCTGGTTATATATATATATAAAAAACATTATATATATAAAAAAACAAAAAGGAAAATAAAATAATAAGTAAAGAATTAAATCGGATGAGATACATCAGTGGTGCGATTTGCTTTATAAAACAACGAACGAACAGAAAAGTAAAAACCTGTTTCATCTTGGAGAGCTCTCGTCGAGTGTGCTCATCGTTCCGCAGGTCCTTCTTGTTTCCTACGAGGATGATGGGGACGTTCGGACAGAAATGCTTCACTTCTGGCGTCCACTTCTCCGGAATGTTCTCTGGAAAAATTTAAAAAAATAGAGTGTGTTAGCATTGGTGATAATTTTTTTTTCACTTTTCAAAAGTATCAACAGTATTACAAAAATATTTCAGCCAAGCAAATTGTTTAATGAAAATTAAATTCTGACTGCAGCTGCGACAACCAATCGATAATAATCGATAATGAAATTGGTTGTCAACGAATGACGTTATCAATTAGTTGGGCTGCTCAAAGATAATACAGTAAATGGAGGGTCAACCGACAGCAGGAAAAGTTGTGCGTCCCAAGTCGTCTGAGGTACGAGAGCATTTCATATTAAACGCAACAAAGAAAACTGTACCTGGAAGTTATGTAAAGCGGAGTTTGTGTGGGATGGAAGTAGCACAATGTGTTGCACGAGCGCGTGAAAATAAAACACTGTGGTGTGACGGATGAAACTGTTTAATCCTCATCACGTTGAAATGGTAGTTTAGTAAAGTGTTATTGTGTAAACTGTTTATAACTTCAGGAAAGTCGCACCGGATCTGTTCTGTCGTTGACTCGCGAGAATCAGGTTGCGCAATCAAATCGCGACATCGTGATGAATTCATGCACATTGAAACAGTGTGACCAAACACGAAATCAAAAAGCAGCAAATAACAGCAGCAGTAAACGATTACATTTCTAGTCACTGTTGTGGTTTTCAGCGAAATGATTATGCATTTGTACACCAACACATTTTACCCTTTTTTTATTTATTTTTTTCGAGCCTGTGAGCTTTTGTTTGTTTCTCCTTTTATTTCTATTTTTATAGCGTTTGTCTACTACAACAGTAAAGTATCTGTTTTCAAATGTGTTTTGGAAACTGCGGCTTTACTGCGTTCACATGCTTGTTTTAAATGTTTGTATATTTAATTTATGCATATATTTAATTATACAAAATTCGATTAATTATATATTCGATACCAATATCTTCACAAGTGAACAAAATCTCGGTGTACTTTTTTCAACAAAAAATTGTCTAAAATGAGGTTTAAATTTTATATTGATTTTTCTAACGCCTGGTTGTCAATTTGCCATCTGCAAAATACAATACAAATGTTAATTTACAAAAACAACCCAGCATGAGGAAATCCCCAATTCAATCCTCAACAAGCAGCACTATACGCTTTAAAATGTCTAAATTAAAAGTATTTAATCTTTTGCATTTTTAACTACACATTTATACATAAATACCCTGAATTAGAGTTTTCTATAGCTATAAGTTATAATATCTAATTAGAGAAATATAGTTTTTTTAAATCTAATTAATCGACTAACCGTAAAAAAAAAAAAAAAAACATACAAAAATTATAAAAAAAATAAAAATAATTTAGATTAATCGAAATAATCGGAAAAAAATATATAACATATTTAAAAATATTAAAGATTTTATTTATATTATATTACCTTTTTTCCCCCAACATTAATATTTATCTCACGTAATTTGTTGTTTAGGCACTGATTTCATTCTGACTGTTTGTTGTTCATTGACGTTAATAATATTGTAATACGGGGGTCTAATCTTGGACTTGGAAGTAATTAAGTGAACACATAATGATATTCACATTATTCATTTATATACCATCTACCTGGTTCAGGGATAAAATATCTGAGAACTTGAGACATGGCTCACCCAAGCTATCAGGACTGTCTATAGAGAAGCACATGAGGATGACGTCCGTGTCCGGGTACGAGAGCGGCCTCAGGCGATCGTAATCCTCCTGACCGGCAGTATCCCACAGAGCAAGCTCCACCTGCACATGACCACACACACACACATGATGTACATGATCATTCCCCATGGCATTTTTCACTTCAGTTTGTCACCTGTTTGTACTTTAGTGTCACTCCACACATAGACAAAGAACGACTAGAGGAATTACTATATGTGGAACTACAAAAGATCCACGACTGGTGCACCAAATCATTCTTCGATCAATAACCCTGAGTGACTTGATATTAAAGTTTCTTTAAACAATGAATAAATAAACAGAATCGAAGTAAAAACCACACCTGCTTTCCGTCCACCTCGATGTCGGCGACGTAATTCTCGAACACGGTGGGGACGTAAACCTCGGGGAACTGGTCTTTACTGAACACGATCAATAAGCATGTCTTTCCACAAGCGCCGTCCCCGACGATCACCAGCTTCTTACGGATCGCCGCCATCTGAAAAGCACGATTCGGAAAATTCTGTCTTTATTCTGGAGCGCAAAAAGTCAACAAAAGGTGCATTTTAATCATTAAATATGTGTGAAGAACACAGTTTACGTATTTACATGAGGAAAAAGAAAGCTATAAATAATAAAGAAAAAGATAGATAGATAGATAGATAGATAGATAGATAGATAGATAGATAGATAGATAGATAGTTAGTTAGTTAGTTTTGGTTCTGCGTCCTAAGTCGTCCGAGGTACGAGAGCATTTTATATTAAACGCAACAAAGAAAACTGTACCTGGAAGTTATTGCAAAGTTGAGCGTTTGTGGGATAGACGTACCACAGTATTGCACGAGCACGTGAAAATAAAACACAGTGGTGTCACAGCTGAAGGTGAAACATCAGCACGGTGAGCAGAAACTGTTTAATCCTCATCATGTGAAAAATGGTGCAGTTTAATAAAGTGTTTTTGTGTAAATTGTGTGTTTGTAACTTCGGGACAGTCGCACTGGATCTGTTCTGATTTAGCGAGTTTTAAAGAATTGCATTACAGTATTACCAGTGTAGGACCATCAGGACCAGCACGGTCTTCTCAGCTTGCCTCGTCAATCAGAATCACTGACTTAATACATTTTTGTCCATAAATATGTATTCAATTATTCTATTCTAGTCTATTCTCTTCACCTTCATAGCTTTTTTCTGTATGAGTTTCTATCCAATCAGATTGTGTGTTTCAGACCAGAACTGTGAGCACTGTGGGTTTATTCCACGCACTCCATGTTGTTTAAAGCCATTCCAATCAGACTGCGAGATGCCGACTGTCGTTCTTTGATTGGATAATCAGTGTTAGTCTGAAATATTAAATCAGTAGACAGAGAAGAAGAAACTGATTTGGTCGAAGATGCACATACCGATATTTTAAAAAGAATGGACATTGTAAGGAAAAAATTAAAGTTTTCCATTCATACATTATTTTATTTCCTGTGGAATTTGCACAAAAATTCCCTCAATTTCCAATCTCCAAGAAAACAATTAGGAACAGAAAAAATGCAGGAAAAAACCCAGATCATTTTTTGAGCTTAATATTGATGCTTCTGATAAAGATGATGCATGCATTCTGTATGTATTTTTGATACATTGGCAAAAAAAATTTAATTAAAAAAGATGGACTACTCAATTATGTTTCCTGTACATAACCTATGGAAAGCTTGCGCATGCGCATCGAGTAGAAAATGAACGATTCACTCTGAGTCGTTCTTCTGAGTCATATTAAACGATTCGTCCATGAACGACTCGTCACTACCCGGATGTTAAAAAAAAAATTACACAAACCCCGTGAACGCGCTCTCGGCCCATCCCGAGGCCTGTACAGCACAAACAGCGTCACTTCGACACGTTTTATACACAACAAATGCGTTAAATCACAACAATATTGTCAGCATTTAAGAAATTAAATCAAATGAAGTTGCCGAAAACTGCTCTAAAAAGCCGGCTAACAGCGGACGCGGGCTAACGGTAACTAACGCCATCTTCATGCTACAAAACTCCAATGTGCGCTTATTACCGCTTATAAAACCGTCACCCTTCAAAAAACGTCGTTCCAACGAGATAAATCTGAAAACACGCGTTCGCTCGCTGTCATTTTTATTTGTATTTATTTTCCTTTACCGTTTCGCTGAACGCCGAGGAAGTAGCGACTCACTTTCCTGTTCGACTTTAGGCCCCGCCCACCTATCGCTCCGCCACGCCTTTTCCCGGAAGTGCCACGCAGTAAAAGTGTACGCGAACGAGTAGCGGTTCCCGATTTCAAAATAAAAGACCTACTCCGTTCGCTTTCTGAGCTTTATATCAATATATGAGGTGGTAAAAAAAGTTTTAAGATTACACACAGTCATAGGGAGCACCGACCTTTGTAAGTCAATGTGCCAAAAACATCGTCCTGTTCATATCGGGATATATTAACATATTATTCAGTAGGTATATTGGTTGGCTCTATTTTTTGTATATCTGTCTTGTATTGTCTGTTTGCACTAGGTTGCACGCACAGTCACAAGGAGCACCGATCTTCATAAGTCAATGTGCCAAAAGACATCGTCCTGTCCATATCGGGATATATTAACATATTATAAAGTATGTATGTTGGTCTGCGCTATTTTTAGTATTTTGTGTATATCTGTCTTGCACTGTCTTGTATTGTGTGTTTGCACTTTCTTTTTTTCTTGCACTGTTGCATCGGGGAACAACACTGCTGGCTTTGTTCATATGTCATATGAAACAGCTTAGGGGATCCTCATGTGGGGTTTGAACATGCACCGTGTTCCTGCCAAGTTTGTCCCCAGGCTGTTGACTCAGGAACACCACATTTGAAATCTACCAAGAACTCTATCAGCATGCCATGGACAACCCTTCCTTCCTTCCATTTTGAGAATCATTACCTGTGATGAAACTTGGGTGCATGGGTACGACCCTGAGACTAAGCAACAGTCTTCACATTGGAAGAGCCCATCATCTCCATGACCAAAAAAAAGTGAGGCAGGTCCGCAACTCATTCACATTGCAGCCATTCACTGCATTGTGCATTGAGAATTCGTCTCCAGGGTCCAGACCTGGAGACGAATTCTTGAATTTTTGCTCTTGAATATGTATTAAATGATTCCTAATAATCTATTCTCTTCATTTCATATCAATCAGATTTCAGCCGTCACAGCACGTGTTACCGGGAGTCAAAGAAATTTGCTGTGCACCATTCAGAATCAACAGTGTGAGCTCTTGTAAGCGTAAACTCCATGTTGCCTGAAGGCTGTTGCTTTAAAAACATCGGATTTACACATCCTGTGACTGGATGGTCCGAGAGCGCACTAGCTAGAGCTCGCAAATATATTCATGTGGATTAAATAGGGTTTCTATTCCAGGATATCTGTCCTAGGAGAAGCATTATTTATTCATTTATCCCTCTGCAGGTGAATCCTGGGTAGATTAGATATAAGCATATTTATTTTATTAAATCTTTCACATAATAACACTAAAGTGTTACATTTGTACCTGCAACCTTTTTTTTCTTCAAACAACTTTAAAATATCAGAAGCATATTATAAAGTACTGACTGATATATACTTTTTTGGGGAAGTTCTAGTTAGATTATAATCCTGGTTTATAGGTTTTCCTGTATAACATATATTAGAAAGAGAGGTGGGACTTTTATTCATATTTTTCCTAATCCGGTTTCAGCAATTATATCGTCTGGCCCAATCAAGTTACACCTTTTCATTTTGAGCACTTCCGGGTTTAGATAATAAGCGAAAGTTAAGTATACATTTTAGATAAGTGAATATGCTACGACATTTGCAGCCAAAATATTAGATTTTTTATTTTTTTATTCAATAAGGATTGTATTTTGTGGAGAAATCCTTGACTGAAAGCACTTGAAGCTGACTGTGGCAGAAAACAAGGGATTGTGGGTTATGTAGTTTTTTTATGACGTAACTTTCTTGTGAAATGTATAAATTAAGTAAAATGTAAAAGAAAATCCTATTAATTTCTAAAAAAAGAAAGAATTTCGATGCAGAATTTGTAATTGGAAGTTGAACTACACTGTTGATAAGTGAAGTTTTTGATTAAGTGAGAATGACGAAAAACTCGTTCGGAATTCGCTTCCGGGATTTTCGAAATGACGTAAGGAAATGACGCAAGGACCGCGCTGTGACGCTAGGGGGCAGTGCGGAGACGGCGATGTGCGAAGCCAAAAACCGCCAAAGACAAAAATAGAGCCGGCTTTCTGCTGTAGGGAGAAAAGCGCAGACTCAGCGGCGTTCAGTCACAGTCGACAGTCACACGTTATGGACGTCCGAAAGCGTCCGAGAGAAGAGCCGCTGTGCGCGGATATCCTCGGCACCCCGGAGAAGCGAAATGCGGCGACAGAAGACAACAATATCAAGCAATGGGACACAGAGAAAATCTGCACCTATCTCCGACACAACGGGCTCGAAAAATGGGAGGAAAAGTTCAGAGGTGATTTACTAGAAATGATAATAACTTTAACTTCGCCATAAAACCGCACCCAAAAATGTTCTTTAAAAACAAATTCAATATTTCATTAGATTTCTTTCTGCACCCGTTCTCCGGCGAAAGCTCCACCTCCTGCATGAATATCTTCTAAAATCCTTTCACTGATTAGCAGCTGTATGTCAAAGGGGCGGGGCGTTGAGCTTCCAACCAATCGGAGCTCTTGTCGCAAAACGGATGGGAGAAAAAAAAATCCCAACGTGTTATATATTGTAATAGGAAAATAATAATAAAAGATGACGGAATATTTAATAATATTTGTTATACACAGGAAAATTATATTAATATTGCTTTTGTTTGCAGTCTTTTAAATGACAATTATATGTGATTGTAATGTAAATATATGCAAATTGTTTAATAATGATGTAATACACTTTTTTTTTTTTTTACATTGAAATTTTTATATTTGGATTATTAAAAGTGAAAGAAAGAACAGAATGGTGGTGAGGAGAAGGAAGGAAGTGAGATTTGGATAGAGATAAAGAGGACGCCAGTAAAAGAGAAAGTAGCTTTTGAAGCCATGATGCAGCACTCCTGGAGCACAGAAGGTTAAGGGCCTTCCTCAAGGGGCCCATGAGTGGAAGCTTGGAGATACCAGGGCTTGAACCTTCTGATCAGTTACCCAGTGTCTCAATCCTGGGGCCACTACTTTATTAGAGGAGACAGAGAGGAGAAGGAGGCAGAGATTGATTGATCGATGGATGTGTAGGTGGATGGGTGGATTGATGGGGGAGAGGGGGATCGAGAGATGGATGGAGAGGGAGATGAAGAATGGGAGATTAAGAGATGGACAAGGAGGCAGGGAGAGAGAGATAAAGAGGGAGGATGGGAACGACCTTTACCCCAAAGCTGTTTTTTCCTCTGTTGCTCTGTATAAAGGCGTCTGCCCAATGCCATTAATGTAAGTGTATTTGATATTACATAAGGAGTAATGGAACAGAAAATGGGAGAGAGAGAGCGAGAGAGAGAGAGAGAGAGAGAGAGAGAGACAAGGACAGACTCAGATTTCTAAACTGTGTGTATTGTAAGTGTATTGGAGGTGAGAGAGAGACGACCCCAGAGACAGACAGAGCAACACTGTCCTCGATTGCCCTTTATAGAGCGTGTGAATAGTTCATTATTCTGCTCCCACACCTCATATATTTTGTCGTGTGTGTGTATGTTTGTGGGAGGGTGACCTTGCATGTGAATGTGTGTAAATGATTGTGCCTCTTGGTGTGTGTATCCACAGAACAGAAGATAACAGGAGTCGGGGTGTGCTATCTCAATGAGCCCCACCTGGAGAAGATGGGGATAGAGTGAGTATGTAGTTGTGGTGTAGGGTGTGTGAGAGGGTGCGTTTGGGGGTGTCTGTGAGAGAGAGTGGTTGTTTGGGGATGATTTGCTAGGGGTGTGTGTGTGTAGCGTGTATGAGAGGGGGGATATGGGATGGGGGTGGTGTGTCTGAGAGGGTGGGTGTGGGGTGGTGTGTCTGACAGGGGAGGGGTGTATGAGAGGGTGGTGTGTATGAGAGGGTGGATGTGGGGTGGTGTGTATGAGAGGGTGGTGTGTATTTGAGGGTGGTGTGTGTTTGAGGGTGGTGTGTATGAGAGGGTGGATGTGGGGTGGGGTGGATGTGAGGGTGGTGTGTATGAGAGGGTGGATGTGGGGTGGTGTGTATGAGAGGGTGGATGTGGGGTGGTGTGTATGAGAGGGTGGTGTGTATGAGAGGGTGGATGTGGGGTGGTGTGTATGAGAGGGTCGTGTGTGTGTGTTTGTTATATTTGTTCTTTCATATTATATTAGATTTTGAACACTGAAAATTGTACTGCGTGTTGTTAGTGGTTATATGATGACTCAGCACTTTTTGAATAAAGTTAAATGTGATTTCCGGTTCTTCTTCTGTGCTCTCTCTCTCTCTTTTTCTCTCTCTCTCTCTCTCTCTCTCTCTCTCTCTCTCTCTCTCTCTCTCAGGCCACTTGGCTGCCGTCTACAGATCCTCCACTGTTTCCTTAAACTCCGCCAGATCTCATCCGAGTCCATGAAGGTGTGTTGTTTTCTTTTCTGGCTTTATTTCACTGTTCTGTAAACCAAGTTTTGTTTTCCTTATACTGTAATTAAAATGGCAAAAAAAAACCAACAAACTCAATTCAACACGTCTCCTTTTACTGTAGCCACAGCTGCACCACCCACATGCATCATCTCTAGCAAAAGCATCGAGATGAACCAAAATAACCCCTTTTTTATGCATAAAAAAATAATAATAATAAATAAATAAATAAATAAATAAATTTGCATTGTTTTTTTTCTGGGGATTTGAAATGATGCCGACGTTATCGGACGCCTTCTAGAGGGTCCTGGAGTAAAAAAGTTGAAATCTGATTAGTTAAGCAACATGGATGTCTGCATTCTCCATTTACCTTCAAGGAAAGCAAGAGTGTGTGAGATTGGGAGAAAGTGGGCGGGACTTCCGGGAATCCATCCCTAAATGGCGGAGAATTGAATCAAACAAATAGCAAACATTCTGTTGGAATTTTTCACTTTCCACAACCTGTATTAGTTATCAGTAATGGAAAAATAGATCCGTAATAAGTTCTGCTCGTCCTTCAGGTCTTCAACGATCCGATTCACGGCCACATCGAGCTCCATCCTCTGCTGGTGCACATCATCGACACTCCCCAGTTCCAGCGTCTGCGGCACATCAAGCAGCTGGGAGCCACGTACATGGTGTTTCCTGGAGCTGCACACAACCGCTTCGAACATTGCATAGGGTGTGTGTGGGTGTGGGTGTGGGAGTGTGGGTGTGTGTGTAGACATGTGGCAGGAAGTTAAACCAGTTTGTCTGGGTTTGATTTTATATAATTATAAAGACTCGACGTGCAACGTACAACTGAAACCATATTTTATTGATGAATGTAATGATTCAGCACAACAGGACAACTCTGAAGAACGTGTGTATATAACCAGATGAGCAGATTTCATGATGAACTCTGTAGCTAGAGCAGGTGCATGGTTGAAGTGCATGAAAATGCAAATATCCCTCTATATTTAGTTGCTTATATATAAAAAAAATATGAATGAGAGACGAGATGCTGTCGTGCACTCGACTCGAATTAGTCATTAAAGCAACGCAGAAGGGATGATTTTTTCCTCTATTGTTCTTGTTATATAACATTTCCTGTTTTTTTCCTGTGTCTCAGCGTGGGATATTTAGCAGGTTGTCTTCTCCAAGCTCTGAACCAGAGACAGCCCGAGCTTCTCATCACCGAACAAGACATCCTGTGTGTTCAGATCGCCGGCTTATGTCATGACCTCGGTAAGGACACACACACGTCAGACATAACATTATTACATTATAACATTGTGAGTGGTGAAGTGAATAACACTGATTATCTCCATTAATGCACCTGTAAGGGGGTGGGATACATTAGGTGACAAGTGAACATTTTGTCCTCGAAGTCTGTGATTTAGAAGCAGGAGAAATGGCTAAGCGTAAGGATTCGAACGAGTTTGACAAAATGTGATGTCTAGACGTCTGAGTCAGAGTGTCTCCAAAACTGACTAAGCATAAAATCACGAAAGACTGCTGCAAAGTGCAAAAAAGTGATCGAAAAGGGTTTAGAAAGACTAAATGTGTGGTAACAGTTTGGTGAAAAATCAAATTTGACTGGAAAAATCAGCTGTCTCGATACTTTTATTCTTAAAGTGTATGTATTTATGTAAAATTTCTAAAAAGATGTTTGCTGTTTTCTATGTAGTTTTGATTGTATTTAGGAAAGTGCCCAGGCCCGATACAATCCAGCATCTATTACTTCCAGGATCATTACCCTTTTGTGTTTTTTGATGCGCTCTGATTACTAACATTTCTCTAATGTTCACTGCAGTGTTAATAACAGTGTGATGTAGATCCTGTGTGGCACAAAGCCATGTCCTTTGGACAAAGCATGAGTCATATAGGAAAGAAAACAGCATTGTTCCAGGAATAAGACTCCACTTCCTATTTCTTTTGTCGGATCATGAATTTTTAATTTTTTAAAAATCTTTTTTATTATTATTTTCTGTTTCTTTTTTTTTCTTTTTTTTTTACAAAACCAAAATGGTCATTTTATGATCTTCGGCAGGTCATGGTCCCTTTTCCCACATGTTTGATGGAATGTTTATTCCGAAGGTCCGACCTGGACTGAAATGGAAGGTAAGAATTTTAAAACTAATAATGGCAAAAGTTTGTGGACACCTGACCGTAAGATTGATGTGTGCTATTTGGTTTTTACATCCCATCTTTCATTCAAATTCATGGAGCTGGATTTGTGTATTGGGGGCTTTGTCATTCTGGAACAGGTTTTAGGTCTCCTAGTTTAAATGCAGGCGAAATTGAATGCCTCCAAAGACGTCCATATTGAAAAGTCTACGTGTCCCGATACATATAACGGATTTGTACAGCGTGCATCCGTTTTTATTTTTTTTATTTTCCCCTCTGAAGCATGAGAAAGCATCTGTGGATATGTTCGACCACCTGGTGAACGTGAACAATCTGGAGGATGTGATGAAGAAGTACAATCTCTCTCTACCCGAAGACCTTATCTTCATTAAAGAGCAGATTGCTGGGCCTTTAGACTCCTTTTCCTCCTCCTCTGCCTCCTCCTCCTCCTCCTCAGACAAGGTACAGCAATTGTGCGACTTCTACTCACTGCAAAATACCATGTGATAGCAGAATAACTGATGTTCAGTTTCTCATTTCTTCACTAGTGGCCATACAAAGGAAGAACGGAGGAGAAATCGTTCCTGTACGAGATCGTAGCTAATAAGAGGACCGGCATCGATGTGGACAAGTGGGATTATTTTGCGAGGTGAGTCTGCGAATTGAATCCTTACTCAGGGGCCCAAGATTTGCAGTTTTGTAGATTGTGTGGATTGATCCTCCAACCTTCAGCTTTAAGTGTGTTAGTAAAGTCAGGTAGGTGAGGTAATGAGGCCTGGGGTGCGGTCAGCCTTCACATTTATCTCAAAGGTGCTCAGCTCTATAGCAGGAGATCTTCCACTCCAACTCATGTAAACTATATCTTCAGGGAACTGGATTTGTTCACAGGGGCGTTGTCATGCTGGATGTAAGGAATTTGGATGAAAATAAAATAGGGGGGAACCCATTTGACCTAATTAAAGGTTTATTTTGTCATTTACATTTTAAGATGCTTTTAATGACTAATTTATGACATAGCGTGGATTTAAAAATAAGTAAAAATGAACGGAATAATGCTTGACTTTAAACAAAGTTTTATTGAACTTTGACCAAATAAAATATATTTTGAAATTTTATGTATTTGTGTTAATGCTCCTGTGCAATTTCCTTTGTTTTTCTTCCTTAAACAGGGACTGCTATCACCTGGGCATCCAGAATAACTCGGACTACCGTCGCTTCTTCAAGTTTGCTCGAGTGTGTGAAGTGAAGGGCAAAAAACACATCTGCACCAGGGACAAGGTACAATTCCCACAATGCTTTGCATTATTTTAACCTACCTGATGGTTCTTTTGCCAAATCTATTAAGAACAAAAGCGCTTAAGGGTTGATAGAGCAGGTGCTAGTGCTGTATATTAATAAACTGTCATTCTTATCAGTACTCTGCATTGTTGTGTCATCATTTGGAGCATTTTATTTTCACTTTCGTGTTTTAACATTACATTAATAGGTAATGTTTTCTTGCTCCACAGGAAGTAGGTGATCTGTATGACCTGTTTCATACACGGAACTGTTTGCATCGACGTGCTTACCAACACAAAGTGGGTAACATCATCGAGGTCATGTGAGTACACGCACCATGTGGAGAAAAATTTACACTCAGACCCACAATGTTGATTTTATTGGCGCTAAAACAACTGAACGATAATGAAATTCGTTGTCAACAAATGCCATTATCGATTAGTTGGGCTACTCAAGGGTGACAAGATAATACGGTAAATGGACCGCAGTACAGGGTCAACCGACAGCAAGTCGTCTGAGGCATTGAAGCATTTTATATCAAACGCAACAAAGAAAACTGTACCTGGAAGTTATGTAAAGCGGAGTTTGTGTGGGATGGAAGTACCACAGTGTTGCACAACTACAACTTCAATACCAGAACCACAAAAAAAAGCCATTAATTGAAATCTGACCAAAGTCTAGCTTCTGTTTATCCATCACATGCCATTTGGCAACTGTCAGGCACTCACATGGGTTGATGTTGGCATTTTGTTCAGCAATTACTTAGCTTTCCACCTCAAACAGAAAAGGAAGGAAAACAAACACAAAGATAGTGTTTGCATTTATTAAATGTGTAGTGCGAGCCAGAACAGGTCTTTGCACACAAACGCTCGTAAACAAACACATTGAACTTTATTAGAGGGCTATAAACAATTTTTTTTTTTTATTTCCCAATCTGTCACAAGAACATTGGAGGCACATAAGGACGTCTTTGAATGTGCTAGCGTGAACTTTTACTAGGAGACCCAAACCTGCTTCAACATGATAATGCCCCCCCCTGCTCCATGAAGATATGGTTTACATAGTTAAAATGGAGGATCTGTCTATCTAATTAGGGTTTGGTCACCTCAACACAGAACCTAAACCAAGTCCAACAGTGTGATGTGTGTTTGTGTGTCAGGATAACCGAAGCTCTGGAGAAGGCCGATCCATACATTCTGATTCGCGGTTCTGCAGGAAAGATGCGCAAAATCTCCGAAGCCATCGATGACATGGAGGCGTACACTAAACTCACAGGTCAGATTTGTATCAGATTGCCGATAACACACATCATCCAAAAAGCGTAATATCGATATATTCTAATCATCAAATCAGCCAGTCCTTAATGACAGTATTGCTGACCATGCAAAATGTTTTTTAATTCAAACGAATAGAAAATATTAATCTTTCCTTTTAGACTAAATGTAACTCTCATGTACCTGTTTCACATCAGTAATAACTGTGTGTGTGTGTATATATTAGTATGCAGTTTTCTGTTTCTAAACTCTCGACCTCTCTACAGATCACATTTTCGAGCAGGTTCTGTACTCGTCCGATCCGGCACTGATCGAAGCTCAGACCATCCTACAGAACATTCTCTGCAGACGCCTTTACAAATGTGTGGGGCAGACAACTCCTGACACTCACTATCCAGTCTCACAGGTCAGCTCATAATCTTTGTGGAATTACAGTCACCTGATCGATTCAGGTTCCTGTATAATGGCGACATAAAGGACAGCAATCTTTGGTTAAAGGCATGCAGACGGAGACACGGACGATTTCAGTTCAACTTCATTCAGTCTCACTCTTTCAAATGAAGTGCAATAAACACGCTTACTAAAATGGTGTGTGCAGACACCCGTTGAATAATGTTTTTTCAACAGGTCATAATGTCCCGTGTGTGTTTGTGTGTGTGTCATAATTATTATATCCTGTCCTGAATGACCGTGTTATTAAGGACTTTTACTGGCAGACGGAGGCGTAGGCGATTTCACCTTGATTTTATTTGCCTTGTTCTTTATGAGGTGCAATTATTATGAAGATGAATCACATGATGGTTTAACTGGTTCCCACAACCAGGTGTGTGTGTGTCTCTTTGCATGAGTCATGTGTTTTTTTTTTTTTTTTTTTGGGACTTAAAGTTTGCTGAGAAACGTACAGACATGGCCTTGAAAATAGAGGCACACGGACCCATGGAGATGCACAGACACACAGATGTTTTGAACTTGGTGTTTAGTCTCACTCTTTCCCACGAAGTGCAATAATTTTTGCTTATCAAGATGGGTCACATGATGGTTTAACTTCCCGCACCCCGATTACAGCTGTGCGTGTGCGCTTGTGTGTGTGTGTGTGTGCGCTAGTGTGTGTGTGTGTGTGTGTGTGTGTGTTCTCTCATTAATATCGACACAACACACCCTATGAATTACACTCATTGAGCAGTTGCTGTTTTAAAAGTATTATAATATTTTAATTATGATTTTCAGCTTTTTTTTTTTAACTAAGCAAATGTTTAATTTCATGATTTCTGAAGCATCTGTGTTTCCTGTTTGTCTTCTCTCAGGAGATGTTAGCCGAATGGTCTCGCGAGGTGTCTGAGTGTAAACCCGATGGCGCGGACGTGGATTTGATGCCCGAGGACTTTGTGGTCAGCGTAAGTGAAGAAAATCTCTCATCATTTTTGTCTGAAGCAAAACCAGACAAACCTCTGGTGCAGGATGTAGAGCAGGGATGCAGAAGCTAGGGCCTGTACAAGAAGAACAAATGACAGAGTTCCCGCTTCCCGTTAGAGATCATTGATATGACGAACACATGGCTGTACTGCATCATCACGAGGCATTCAGATGTTGTGTCAACTCCAGTTGTGTCCCAACTCATGAAGAGTTTGGACATTGGACTTGAACAACCTCTTTATCGTGCCTAAAAAAAAAATACATTCTACACAGTTGTTTCTCCATCATTGATCATTGAAGACTGTAGAAAGGTTGTTAGTCATAATCACACACTTCGGTGTTTGATATTTCTCACTCGCGGGTATTCTATATATTTTTTTTTTGCTTATTATAAATCACACTCTTGATGTCTGCGCCTGTGTCTCTGTCTGCCTGTCTCTGTCTGCGCCTAAATCTCTGTCTGTGCCGCCTTCGGCTGTGTCTCTGTCTGCTGTCTCTGTCTGCGCCTAAATCTCTGTCTGCACCGCCTGAGTCTCTGTCTGTGCCCGTGTCTCTGTCTGCACCTGTGTCTGTCTGTGCCTAAATCTCTGTCTGGACCGCCTGCGCCGGAGTCTCTGTCTGCTCCCGTGTCTCTGTCTGCGCCTAAATCTGTGTCTGTGCCGCCTGTGTTTCTGTCTGCGCCCGAGTCTGTGTCTGCGCCTGTGTCTGTCTGCGCCTAAATCTCTGTCTGCGCCGCCTGCGCCCGTGTCTCTGTCTGCGCCGCCTGCGCCTGAGTCTAGGAATGTGTAACAGTTTGGAAGAGTGGCATTGAGCAGTGAACTAACTTTCTAATGCTGTGGCAGGTGATTTGTATGGATTATGGAATGAAGGAGAAGAATCCTGTAAACAACGTTTACTTCTACTGCAAGAACGATCCCACTAAAGCCATCAAGATCCGCAAGAATCAGGTATTCTGAGTTTCTGAGTCATGCAAGTATTATTAAGAAGTACCACTTCTCTTTTTCATTCTCTCTATTTCCTTCTTGATCTTCTCCTTTTTGTCTACCTCTTTTTATCTTCGTCCTCTCTATTTTTTCCTTGCTCTTCTTTTTTTTTTTAATACTGTCTCGTCCTGATCTCCTCTCTCTCTCTCTCTCTCTCTCTCTCTCTCTTCAGGATCATCTCTATGATTCACCCTTCTTCTATTTTTTTTTTCTTTTCCTCTGTACCTGCCTGATCTTTTTTTTTCCTCCTCTTTTTCTTTCTCCTTTTCTTTTTTTTATTTCTGTACTTCTTTCCATCTTGTTTCTGTTCATCCTCTTTTCAATCTTAATCCCTAATCCTTTCTTCCTCTTTTTCCTTCTCATCCATCATCTTCAAATTTTTCTTGTTCTTTCTCATTCTTCCTACTCTTTGCCCTCTTACCGCTCCACTTTCTTCTTCTTTCTACTCTATACCCTCTTCCAGATCTCACCACAATCAGTTATTCTCCAAATCCTCCACCCTACAGCGTACAGTATACCCACAATGCACTGGGTTTTTAAAGGTATATCTTGGATGCATACTGATTTGAAGGACAGATGAGGATGTAGTGCAGTGAACCGGAAGACACGTGTTTCTCTCCTGCAGGTGTCCAAGTTGCTTCCGGAGTGTTTCGCCGAGCAGCTGATCAGAGTTTACTGCAAGAAAACGGACGAAAGGTATCTGGAAGCGGCGAAGAAATACTTTGTACAGTGGTGCATGAACCGAAACTTCTCCAAACCACAGGTAAATCTCAGCTCCCTGCAGGTGTTTCTTCACACAGCAGATAAATGAAAGCAACTGACTGTGTGTGTGTGTGTGTGTGTAGGACGGCGATGTCACGGCCCCAGAGCTCACTCCACTAAAGCGAGACTGGCAGAATGAAGACGACGAAGAAAGCAACAGTGACTCGGATGTCCGAGGTCCAACGAAGGTCAACGGCGGAAAACGCGTAAAAATTAACCTGTTCCAAACGCCCAAAGAGAAACCGAGCTAAAGTGTTTGCACCCCCTGCTGGCAGGATGACAAAAATGCTCAGGCTCTTTTTATTTTTTTTATTGTTTTATTATTTTATTTGAAAGCTTTTCCTTTCAACACCATAACTTTAACAGTGTTTCTGTTAGTGGCAGTAAAAGGCAGGAGGTGTGTATTTAATGCTTACGTATTAATGCATATCAGTATTTTAAATTATATAATAAAAAATAATTATAAATTATAATAATAATAATAATAAATATAACAATAAGGCTGGGTGAAATTGCTAAAACATCACAACAGTAACTGACTGATGTGATCTATGACATATAGGATAAAAGATTTATATAAACTGAAACTGAACACAAGAATAAATTCTAAATGAAAACAACGTAAAAAAAAATTGTTAAAAAGAAAAAGACACCAACGTGAAATTAAAGACTGTCTGTGTCTCATTTAAATGTAAAAAACAAAAAAAGCTTCCAGCTAAGAAAAAAACATTTAAAGAAAGTCAAGAATTAAAAAGGGTTCCCTGAAAATATTACAGAGCAATAAAAACAATCATATATATATATATATTAAAAAAATAAAATAAAAATAGTTAAAGCTTGTAAATTGTCACTGCAAAAAAAACCCCGAATCAAATGGCTTCCTAACATCACAACTTTCTGTTTATGAACACTTAGCCACACCCACATTCTCTCGTTTACCCTGCTGTACTAAATGGCATAATGGCAGGGAGTATTATTATTACTCTGTATTACTCTAGTAGTATTATTTTTATTATGCTTATTATTGTTTTATTATCTGTGTGTGTGTGTGTGTGCGTGTGTGTGTGTATGTGCAATATAATATAATATAATTATCTATCCATCCATCCATCATCCATCCATCCTCCACCCCACCCCACCCAAAAGTGTTCAGTAGGGTTGAGGTCAGAGCTCAATAGCAGATGATTGTGCGCCTGCATTTTTGTGGTAAAAGTTTGGAGAAGAACCACACATGGCTAAAAAAAGTCAGGTGCCCCAATACTTGTCTTTATATTTATATTATTATTATTTTAGTATATAATTTTTATATATTTTTATTCTACTGTTTACTGCCACTAACAGGAAATTGTTTGTGTAAACTGGCTCTTTTTTTGCTTCTCTTTTAAACGTTATTTCTCTTGTTTTAAATTTTTTTATTTTTTTCCCAACTTGATTTAAAACAGAATCATGTCTTTGCTCTTTATCAAGATATCCTCACGTCCTAATTTGAGTGAGCGGTAGAGTCCAGGGGGTGGAGCCTGAACCACATTCATTCAGTCAATCTTGCACTTTTACTGCTATACTTTCACCATGTGCATACATTATTTATTATAATAATAATTCAAATACTTTAACATTGTTATGCAGCTCCACCCTTAAAGGAAACACCTGTCACTCGTGTCATGTGATCTACCTCTGTGTTACACGCACGTGAGGTGAAAGAGTAACATTATTCACGTGTCAAAAGCGCTCAAACAATCAGAGGACGTTTTAGATCATTTTAGTCTCATCCTGAGACACCAGTGTCAGCTTCTGTATAAGTTTTGGTCGTTAGTCACTGTTTGTTTATCTTTTCTCTGCTTTCTGGAGGTTCGTACATGCAAGCAGGTGTTGCTGTGAATACATTTATGTGTGTGTTCTTTTTTTACTCCTATCTTATGTGAAGCACAGCTCTCTGTATTCTGCACACTGTGGTCAGTTTATGGGACTGGATTTAATTATCAGCAATTATGTCAAAGGGTGAAATATATTGAAAAGCATGACTGTTTGGACTAAAAAAAAAATCTAGACCTCCGAGAGGGGAAACGGTGTGAAATAGGATGGGGGTCAGACAGTCATCAGAAAAGTGTTTAAGTAAAAAAAAAATCTAATAAAAAAAAATGCAGAGAAAAGATATAAAATTATATTTGTGTTACTATCAGATTTCTTTCTTTTTGTATCAAGACTTGAAATCTTTCCAGTATTTTCGTTGTTTTTAGAATTTCTTTTATTTTTAAACCCTGTGTGTTTATTTTATTTTTTTATTACGACACTCTTGTCTTGCTGCAGGTTTTTTAGAATTATTTTGTATCTCAACTATGGGGGG
The DNA here is from genome assembly GCA_024362625.1 of Silurus asotus. Classification (NCBI taxonomy): domain Eukaryota; kingdom Metazoa; phylum Chordata; class Actinopteri; order Siluriformes; family Siluridae; genus Silurus; species Silurus asotus. The sequence goes on along the minus strand of MU564352.1, from coordinate 7,704,673 downwards.
GGCTACTTACACCAAACATCATCTGCGGGGGGGACAAACTTTTGCACTCAGGCGTGACAATCCTGCACAACAAACCCTGTGTTTATTTTATTTTTTTATTACGACACTCTTGTCTTGCTGCAGGTTTTTTAGAATTATTTTGTATCTCAACTATGGGGGGGGCTACTTACACCAAACATCATCTGCGGGGGGGACAAACTTTTGCACTCAGGCGTGACAATCCTGCACAACAAATGCTTTATACTTTATTCATGTTCAAGCACCACAATTTTTTCATTTACAGCATTTGGTATATGTGACTTACAATAATCTCATGAATACATCTGAGCTGTGGAGGGTTATGGGCTGCAGCAGTGGCGGCTCAATGGTGCTGGGATTTGAACTTATAACCTTCTGATCAGAAATCCTGCATCTTAACCTCTTTGCTACCACCTCCCCCACCATTTTGACACAAAGAAAGCAGTCAATCATGCAACTGTTTGGAAGCCCCACCCCCTTTTTTTTAGCCTTTGATCTCATACTATGATGATTTTTTCTAGAGTTTTCTGTTTACAGATTTTCTTTGTGCAGTATCTTTAAAAACAAACAAAAAAAAGCAACACCACCACGGCAGGTATTACATACATACGAATGGTGCAAAAAAGAAAAGAAAAAAGAAAGTATAGGTTCCTGGCTTTAATTCTGCAAGTACAGTGAATGCAGAAGTCGTCAAGTTGATTACTGTGGACACGTCGTGACGCTGATAATCGTGTTCCACTTAGCACTTAAGATCGAAATATGCAGCAGTCGGAACTGTTGCAGCAGTGCAACACGTTATTACTCATATTAATAGTTGAACACTCCTTAATAATAATAGGCAAGAATTGCAAAACTGGCTCTCTGTTACAATCCGCATCCATCCTATTCTACATTTATATATCATGTATATAAGTGAAGGGAAAATTTCATTCTTCTGCATCCAAAGGTGTCCCAATACTTTTGGCCATTCAGCATATATTCTGGGTTTGAGTTTTAATGCGCTGTTTTTTCTGCAGCAAGGATTTTGTTCTCTCCCTTTTTATTTTGGGTTTGGATTCCACTATTAGCCCTTGATGCACTTGAGTGTTTATACATATTTAAAATCTACACGATTAAAAAGTTTTGATGAAAGTGTACTGGTGATTTTGGATGTAGGTATTTAATAAAGTGGGGAGGAATGAGAGTTATCCTGTTCATTTCTTTTATGTACATTTGACACCATGTTTAAGGTTTGCTTTGTTGAGTTTGTTTGAAAAATTATCCATATTTAAAAATTATTTTTTTTTTACAAGAATTTCTTTAAGTTACTTATTTTTTTGAATTTTTAAATCACAGTTCCATCCCTATTTCTTCCTATATCTTTTAAAAATCAAACATCTTTTACATTAAATAAATTTTTACTGTAGCTATTTGATAAATGTATATTATGTGTAGTTTTTTGTCTTGGTTGCAAACATGCTATGGGAAAAAAATGTGCTTTATTTTGAATAATCGGTTACAGTTTTGACATCAGAATTATGTAAAATGTCATAAATATCAGATTTGATGCATCTAAGATTTCCAGGAGAAGTAAATCCTTCCAGAATGTTCAGTTTGGTGAAAAACCCATGAGGTGAGTCGAGGTCACCCTTCAATACTTTATTTTTGTAATTCAAACACTGTTTCCATCCCATATATATATATATATATATATATGAGAGAGAGATAGTATATAGATATATGTGATTAGGTAGCAATAACTTTTTCACAAAGGGTCAGATAGTTTTGGACGACATTTTTCCCTCAATAAATTATCATTTCAAAATTAATGGTAAAATGGTTAAGTTTTGTATAATGCTAAAATTAGCTTGATGATCTGAAACATTTATTCATCACACTGCACACAAGTGTTTAGCAGCTACCTGTTTAGAAACTTGTGTGTGGCTTTGTCCTGAATCACACACTTGAGAATGGGGACCCGTGGTGGGTATTTGGGTATTTGACCTTGGAAAAACTTAATGCCATGTTTGGTTGTGTTTTTGAAATGTTCCATTTTTATTCATGCGCAATTCCACAAGTAGCAGCCCTGAGAGAGCGCCCCCTACAGAAAGAGCTCCTTCATTTCACTTGACTTCATTACAAGCTTTATTCCAATGTACATAAACAGTAGCGAAGCTTCATGATTCATTTATTAATTCATTATTATTAAAAAAAAGACAACAAAAGGTTGCATTCCCATTTCCTACTCTTCTACACGTTATCAAACCTGCGAAATAGCAAAATAAGAACAGCGCACGTTTATATTGAAAGAAAAAAAAACCCTTTCAGTAAAAGAACAGGAGCGAAAGGCTTAAGAACAATCTTGACAATTATTTACATTCAGAAAGCTTCGCTAATTCTTTCTGGGGTTCTGCTTCGCAACTCATCTAATAAATCTATTAAATACTAGCAAAAAAAAAAAGAAAGTGGTCTGATGTTAGGCTTTACAGCTCGGCATGTGCCGACGTGCTCAGCTAACAATCCCGGTTTACGATATTAGCGTGACCTGACATTGTCCTGCTTTCATTACTCAGCAGTTTAAACACTAATAAACGTCTGATGTGTTTCATTTAGGATTCATCTTTACTTATTCGTGTGTATCCCAATCGCTCAATCTTCAGCTTCGATACAATCTCTGCTAGCAAGATCTGTCAGGTTCGATAGCTATATATAGCTACATATACAAACATTGACATACAAGCATATGACTCTTAGTGTTAAATTTATATTTCTTCTGTAATGACTAGCCGTCTAGCTCATTTTTATTAGCCCAGACATGCAAATGTGACTGCTGAACAGGGAAAAGAAAACATAAGCTTTTTCTTGCTCGTCAGCTTGGATACAATCACAGTTTGGCTTTCGAAACCCTAACCTTTAGCTTACACAACTGACTAGCTAAATAACACACGCTAGCAAGTTCTGTTAGGTTGAGCTACATTAGCTAGCCAAATGGAGTTTCTGGTGATTGACGGACACAAAATTGTAGTAACATTTGCTGAGTTCTTAAAAGGTTGTGATGTTAGTTGGAAAAAAATGGAGGAATGAACGTTTCTGTCATGTTGTCCACATTTTGTTTTAGAACAGAGATGCCCAAACCATGCCATTTATGAAGAAAGGAGAATGCCATTGACACAGATCTTTATTTCTACATTTACATAACATTTGTATGTATTATTTTTATTCTAGGGGGAAACAAGGTCGAAAACTAAGCACCAGCTTCATGTCCTTATAAAAGGAAACACTGATCTTACAAACACATTGCTATATTGTATTTGAACTTTATTGTTATAAATTTAATTGAACTAGAAAATTTGAAAATAAAACTGCATTAGTTACTCAGATTACAAAGCCATGACTTCTATCCATTAATTCATAAATAGTATGGATTTTAAAATGAGGGGAACAACTTTAAATGACAGTTTGGCATAATGCAGTATTTCTTCTGCTCGCAACCAACAACCAAGTTTGATTTTCGTTTATGGGCACCTTTGTTCTAAAACATTCCTTAAAAATTCCTTGCTAGCTAGATGTTAGCCAATCCATGTTTTAGCATGTTTTCTCATTCGATCCCTTAAATGCCACTTGATTTATAAAAACAAGCTACCTCCTTCAAAATTTCCCAATCGAAATTAATAGTTCATAGTTTAAATAGTGGCGTTATATTATTATTAAAAAAAACTATGAATCATGATATATCGTCCGACTCATTTTCTCGGCACATGCCTAGCTGAACTACGTTTTAGTAACTCGTGCTTGGTGTTATCTCAGATGGACAGATTCACAAAAGACAGATGGGAATAGAAAATGAGGACAGAACAAAAGAGTCATTGCTCTGTAAGGCATCATATTCAAATCTCTGCATTAGGAGGGTAATAAAACAGGCACCACCTTACAGACAGATTCGCCATATCAGTGAGATTCATGCGCTTAGCATCTGCGAAGAATAGAGCTCAGTTTGCATTCACAGAAATGCATTATGGTTTTTTAAAAAGCACAGATTTTTGGCTCTGGACGTGTTTTTGCCTAATAGCGAGTAGCAAGGAATACACTACTGAACACCCTGCAGATGACAATACACAGGTAAAGATACACACATATGATTCCTGAATTGTTCAAAATAAGATAAACACGTCACACCGTACATGGAGGCATATAGGACACATATGCTGCTATGGTACAGTATGGCATCATTTTATAACCTTGAAAATAATATAAACATGGCTAAATAAATGGCCATTTTTGTAAATGTAAATACTAAAAACAAAACAAAAATCATCTGTATGATGAAAAAATACAAGTTTTGCATTAAAGAAATGTAAAGCAAATATATTACAAAAAAGTAAAATATAGTGAAAAATAATACAGATCTGCTTATGAAACATTTATATGTATGAACAGAAAAAAAGTGTAAATATGTATATTATTTTATATTCCTATAAGATACATAAGCTGCTATAGTACAGTATAGTATTATAGAATGCTGGATTGAACACCAACGAATTATTGAAACTAAAATATGTCTATTGATGTAGGATGAAATAAAAAAAAATATGAAATTGATTTTTTTTTTTAAAGAAAATAGTGCAAAATAAATCTGAAAGACAAACACGATAACTGTGGCACTAAAGCAAGTGTAAATATACAGTATATATATATATATATATATATATATATATATTGTGTGACTGTGTGTGTGGGTGTGAGTGTGTATGTTTACTTAGTGTAGGAAGCAATCAAACACACACTCAAAGACTTTCTACCTCCATGTGCCCTTACAAGAGATACAAAGGAAACTTATGAATCACATTTTGTACATATTTTTGTATTTTATTGATTTATTTATGAATGTATTTATTTATTATTCACGTCTACTTACAGAAAGAGTTTTATAAGACAAATCACAGCATGGAATAATTCTCAATTCTGAGTATATTGTTTTTTAGCGGACGATCCACATTAGCTTAAATGCATGTGTGTAAATGTGTATTTACATGTTGACCGTATAAACATATATGTATATTCAGTGCCAGTCACATCTTTAAAAACACCTAGTCTTCATTTATGAGAGACATTTTTGCCTCTTATAGAAAAACTTCTATAAAGAAGATGTTAGCAGACTGTCTCACCCCCACAGTCAAACACTGAGGTGGAAGTTTAATGGTATGGCGTTGTTTTGCAACAGGGAATGTTGGAGACTTATTGGAGGGAATACTGAAGCAACATGGCAACAGTTACATACTTGAACACCATGCAATTCCGTCTGGACTGCTGTTCATTGGAACCGACTTCTCCATACAACAAGACTCCGCCTGGGTCTTTAGGTGAGTTGATGGCATCTTGGGAGTGAACCTGGGGCGCTGGGATTCACTGCTGAACCCTCTGGAGGTGTCGTGGGCCTATCAGCGAAACACCCAGGAAGGAGGGCGCCCACTTGACAACCCAACGGGTGCCATCACTCAGTGGACCTTTCCACAGAGGCTTAGCGGTGCCTCAGTATAATGAGTTGAGAAGGAGCCACCTCAGAAGAAGAGAGGACTGAGGAGTAGTGTGGCAGAGGGTGCCACCACTGAATAGACCATCCCACAGAGTCTCATCGGTGC
>MU564352.1:7672322-7695730 GCA_024362625.1 Silurus asotus | reverse complement strand
ATATATATAAATACTGTCATCATCAAAATTAATACACTGGTATGTATCAGGCGCTAAGAATAAAACATTAAAACTGGAAAAAAAATTAAGGGAAAAGTAGAAATAGAATTGTTTTAATTGGAATAAGGATTAAAAAATAAGGTCTCAGGGATGACCACGTTATTATTATTATCATTATTATTATTATTATTATCATCAAACATATAAAAACTTACCTTTCAAGGGATCTGCATTATTGTCAGCATTTTGAGAGAATAAAAATATCATCAGGCAAAATCTCTACATGACGCCACACAAGAATGTTCTTTAACAGTGAGACAGTTCACTTTTATACTGTATGTAATACATCCTCTTATTACTGCTTTTAAAACCGTCACAATCATGTTTGTTTCATAATTTACACCAGTATCATCGTCTCTAAATTGATAATTCCTGCTATGAACTGAGTATAACGCTATACTTCTCTCGGCCAATCAGAACACAGCATTCTGATTTCGGCCCAGCAGAAACTCTAATCAAATAACAGAGGAGTTGTTCCAGGTCTGAGAGGAAGGCAGTGTGGTACCTGTACTCGCCAAATGCTTCATCCTTCATGGGTTTCGCATCCGAGTCCATCTGTCCTTCCTCTTTATCTTTAACTGGAATAATGATGAATAAAGATGTAGGAGGACAGATTTAAATGAGAGGAAAATCATAGTATGAAATACGTAAAACAGAAAATTGTAAATTAACATATTGCAGTAAACTAGCAAAAGAATAAAAATAAAACACTAGGGATTGTGTCATTATAGGAGACATTTCAATAACAGGGTATTGTACTGTGGCCCAAAGTAGATTAATTCCATTACATTTTATTTGTATACCACTTTAAACTATGGATATTGTCCTAATGCAGCTTTACAGCATCATTAATTAGTCCATCATTAATAAGAGCCAGCAAACACTCCCTGAGATATATGGTATAGGGTAAGAAACCTTGAGAGGAACCAGAATTGGGTGACACCAAATGTCTATCTATTTTAGTTCCATCACAGTTTGTGCTGGTCTGACTTAAATAAAAAAAAAAATCAGTCTTATCAAGTGCCAAACAATTTGTTGATCTTTTTTTGCCAGTGCATCAATAAACACAGCAGAAAAACTCAAGTTCAGTTTCAGTAAGAACAGTGTTGTTGAACTCCTTATTTTGCCAGTTCATTAAAGTCTGGAATAAGTTTTGTTGTGGCAATTCTCAGGAGAGATCCGAGGTGTTTGTCAGAAACTGTCGCAGTTTTTATAGAGTATCAGATTAAGCTCTCAAGAGAAGAAGAGAGTATTGCACCTGAACAACGTCAATGGAGCTGAAGTGCAAAATTTTTAGGAGAAACATGGGTATTAAAGGGGAAAGGTAAATTGAACACGGTTTACCTGTACATATTTTAATAGAATTTGGTCACGTTCGGCGGGCCGGATTAATAAACCCAACGGGCCGTGTCGGTGTATGGCCCGCGGGCCGTAGTTTGCCCGTGTCTGGTATAGACCATAACGGATAAAAGGGCATTAATGGAAACATTAAAGAAGGTTCTTTAAAAAAGTAACTAAAAAGTTACTTTTAACAGTAACGCATTACTTTGTGGTGTAAGTAATCAATAAAGTAATTGAGTTACTTTTTGAATGAAGAAACTAGTAACTGTAACTAGTTACTATTTCTTAGTATCTAGCACAACAGTGCTAATCACAGTCCATATATATATTCATGGTTCTTCAGTTTGATCCTCCACATCAACCTCATGGATCCTTAGGTTATTCATGTGAAACCAGGCTCAGCTGCAGTGAGTGGCCTCCAGTAAAAGAGAAATCTCCAACCTGAGGTATGGAATCAAGATGGATCAGGAATGTCCGGAGACCAGAAGGGGACAGGATCACTAGTATCTCAGGAGCATGTGTAGCTCGATTATTGTGCTTATACCACAGCAATTTGTCACATCCGATTAAATTTTTTTTTATAAAACAATAAAATTTCACAGCTATAGTTAACATTCAGAAAACAAGTTCCCTCTATTTATCGATTTACATTATAGCAGGCATAAATGGTTGCCTTTCCTTCTGATCTCTCGATGTTAACATGTAAAATGTGCAGCTTGGAACTTGGAACATGCTACTGAGAAACTCCAGGAACTCCAGGAGCTCTGACACTGGAGACTCCTTCCATAAATATGAATCTAGCATATTAGATTGAGTGCAATAATCTAAACTTGTGATGCATGTGCGCACGTGTGTGTGTGTGTGTGTGTGTGTGTGTGTGTGTGTGTGTGTGTGTGTGTGTTACCTGAATATTTTCCGCCTTTGCTCTTTTTGATGAAGCAGAGGATAAGCAGGAGGAGGAGCAGCAGCACAATGGCGCTGATGAGGCCGATAAACCAACCCTCTGTGGCAAAGCTGCTCTGCACCTTGTCTACATCTGAACATAAACAATGAGAATAAAGAACAGAAACATTGGTGCGAAAAAAGGGCAATTAAAGCATTTTATTTTACAGCTGAATCATGAGCGGCCCTGCTGGTGTGTTAATTGCCAAAAAAAAAAAGGAGTTGTACCTGGTCCATTAGTCTGCAGGTCTTGTGTCCAGTATGTTATGTTGTTGTGGCGAATTTCGAGGCGGTACGGCGTTCCTGCTTTCAGTCCCTGCAGCTGATAAAAGGTCTGCGTCAAATTCACCTGCTCCGATTCCTCCCACTGACCTAAAACAAAGACATACAAACAAACCTTCAGACATTTACACACTCCCTCTAACTGGACTACTGAAAACAAGATTGTTTCTAGGTCAAAGGGGTACCAGGAGACCACCAGGGGGCACCAGTGGGGTCCAAAAGAGCACAGATGTCCGAGAGCACTAATCATTATTGTTCTGTTATAAATTTATGAACAAAAAAGTTATGAAGTGCAGTTTACAAACAGAAAAGAGTTGAAAAAACTAAAAATTAAAATATTTTATATATATAATATTATAAAATATAATATAAACTTACTCAGAACTTAAACTAAACCCTCCCAAATGCTAATATCTCTCATAACTGCAATCTTTATTAATTTTCATTCTCCTACTTTTTCCCCGATCTCTCACTCACCGCCCTTTCCCAGGTAATGAATCGTGAACCCGATGTTTCGATATCGTTCTCCTTGCACCCAGCTCAGATTCACAGACGTTTCTCCGACTGTCGCGTTCACAGTAGTTGGTGGAACTAGAAGAAAATACAACAAAAAACAAGGCAGATGTCTTGATGAAGGGATAAACACAAATACTCTATCTATCTATCTATCTATCTATCTATCTATCTATCTATCTATCTATCTATCTATCTATCTATCAAAAACACTGTGCTTTTGTAATATAAAGAAAACAGACAGGGGGCGCTCTGTGCCGTCTCTGTCTCTTATCTCTCTTCACAGACACATACATAAATCAACCAGAATGTTAGTGAATATTTGCCTCACATACATAATAAATATATCAATAGAAAGCTTAAAATGTCTACTTTTAAACAAAAATCACACCAGAAACAAATATTTTCTGATTATGCAATCTTTAGGAATTTTACAAAAGGTACATATTCACCGGTATCACCTCATTAACCGACCGTGTGGAAACAGCAAAAAGTTCTGTTTGGTGTCCTGATGATTTACCATAATTGCTCTAAAACATTTAGGCAAGGCAAGGCAAGTTTATTTGTAATTCACATTTCATACACAGAGATCATTCAAAGTGCTATATATATATATATATATGAGCAATAGAATCATAATAAAAACAAAGATACATGATAATTTTAAATCAAATAAATGTGATTTTAATAAAAAAACAGTTAAAAATATGTCAAAAAGAAAAAACAGGAGTAAAAGTGATTTGAATTTATGTGATGTGATGTGATGCAGCACAGTGCTCATTCAGTAAATGCAGAGTTACACAGATGTGTTTTTTTAATCTAGATTTTAAAGTGTCTACTGTTGAAGCACATCTGATCTCCTCTGGAAGCTGATTCCAGCTACAGGTGGCATATTAGCTAAATGCTGACGCACCTTGTTTTAAACAAACCCTTCTGTAACCTTTGGTATTTTTTTACGAGAACATTTTGTCTTCATTGCGGTTCATAAAAACCTGAATATTGTGTGAGGGAAGGATGGATACACTGCTTCCGTGATAATACATTACATTTTAAGAATATGTTAGACCCTCTTTCTAGAGCAACTTATAAAACAACCTGTCCTGGGGTCATTTAAATCATTTATTTTAAACATTTATGAATTAATAATGAGTTAAAGAGACTCTGAATTTTATATGAAAGATTTTATGATGGATTATTGGACCCCGAGCTGAACAGAAAGTGCATCTTTACCTCCGTCGAGTAAAGTGGTGGCATTAACATGGGTGGATTCTCCTTCTCCAGCAACAGTAAAAGCTTTCAGGGTGAAGATGTAAAAATTATTTGAGTCCAGATCGTGTATTTTGTACTGTGTCTCTTTCGGGTCGACCTGTATCTTCTGTATAATATTGGAACCGTTCTTCATAACTAAAAAACATAACAAAAAAATGTAAACCAATCATTATTCTTATAGAGGCTTCACAATCTACTGTTTGTTCAGTTCCTAGTCACATGCACAGAATTAAAACGTGACCTACACGTCTGGTAAAGTAGAATGTATCCTCTCAAGATCCCATTAGTTTTGTGGGGTTTTTTCCAGAACAGCGTGATCTCGGTCTCCGAGGGACTCTCATATCTCAAGTTTGAAACACGGCCAGGAGCTGAAAGCAGGAGAAGAGAAAAAGTTAGGGATTGTTGCAGCTTCACACACACACACACACACACACACACACACACACACACACACACACACACACACACACAATGCATATGACATTCTTTTTTTAATAAAAGTGACGTTCTGGCTTGAATGTGATAGCCATGGTAGATGATAGGTGAAGTCTCACCTCCCTCGGATGTTTTAAAGACGGCGGGGACAGACATAGGCCCCTCCCCTTTGCTGTTGAAGGCGGCAACTGAGAACTCATAATCGGAGTAGAAGTCCAAGCCAGCCACGATCGCCTCATTTTTTCCCTCCACTATGATTTCTCGCCTTTCCTCCTCAATCTCCATCACTTGTTCCATGTCTTGAACCATCTCTTTTACCGTAGCAAGCGCTCGCTTCTTTTTCTTTTGATGTAAATGGTCTCCTATAGACCCCAGCCTCCTCAGAGAAATCTGTAAGATACACACAAGGAAAGAACATGGGGAAAAGATGGCTTCATTGGTTAAGCTGCTAATCCAGGGTCATTTTGTATTGATAGCAGCTTGCTGAGATTGGGATTTGAACCACCAATCTTCTGAGCAGTACCTCAGCACTGTACCCACTGAGCTACTATTTCCCCTCAAAAGCACAGCTTTATCTCCTAATTACAAACAAAAATTGTGGGGGCACTGGGGGCGTGGTCAAGGGCAGGGCAGAGGGAAATGAGTGGTGAGGAACACACACCTGTGTTGAGTTGAACTAACAAGTGATCTCTGTTGCAATTGTGTGGCAGAAGAGATAAAAGAGCCTCAGAGAAAGAGAGATGGGTCAGAAACCAGAGCTCTGTATAAACAGTGAAAGTAAAAAAAAAAAAATAATATAACTTATTTATTTATTTATATCCCAAGCCTGATTTCAGTTTCATTTTTTCCGAACATTAAAACTTACTACAATCGATACATAGGTTCCCTATGGTATTATTCTTGTCATATTAAATGCTTTTCAGAACAATATATCCAATAGTATTTGGACACCTGACTTATCCAACCATATGTGGTTCTTTAATGCCCCTGTGCACAAAGCAAACTCCATAGAAAATATGCTTGGGTTGGAGTGGAATCCTGATATAAAGCTCTGACGTCAAACCTATTGCACATCTTTGGGATGAATTGGAGTGCTGACTGCACCCCAGGCCTCCTTATCTCACCTATATTAGTACCTGACTATACTAACTCGCTGAATAAGCACAAATCTCCACAAGCACAATACACAATCTAGTGGAAGATCTTCCAAAAAGCTTATCCACAAACATTTGTCCCCCCCAGAGGTCTTGCTAGACAGCAGCATCTCCATAACTCTTTCTCCAACACACTATTATTTTTTTCTATCATTACTTGACTGACAATGAACATTTAAAGTTTATCAAACTGAGCAAGAAACATAATTCTCTCTTTATACACTATCTCCTTCATTTAAAGAGTAAAACGCTCCCAGTAATCTAAAAGCTAAATTACCGTCATGTCTGCACAATAAATGTACCTTGTAGCCAAGCAGATGTCCACGCACCGACTCTCTACTGACCGGATTCCACATGACTGTTGCAGTTGTAGCATTAAACTGAGACACTTTTATTTGAGTCGGCGCCTTCTGGGGAACTGGAAAAGACACAGAGAGAAAGAAAAAGTCAGATGAAGCAACAATGTCAAGTCAAGTTTATTTCTATTGCGCTTTTCACAACAGACATTGTCTCAGAGCAGCTTTACAGAATTTAACAGTTAAGGTGAACGATGTGTATTTATCCCTGATAAGTAGCCATGGCGACTGTGGCAAGAAAAACTCCCTTAGATGTTATGAGGAAGAAACCTTGAGAGGAACCAGACTCAAAAGGGGAACCCATCCTCATTTGGGTGATATCAAGAGTGTGATTATTGTGTTTAAACACTACAGAACACTGGAGAGTGAGAACTAACATGAGCACTGGAGTGTAGATTATGAGTGATGATCTTTCCACAGTCTTTTACAGTCATTTGAGAACTACTGAGAGGAGCTACTGAGCAACTCATAAAATAGCCCAACATTTGCGATCTTCACAGATCCAACACCAGCTTCTACATGCCAGAGCCTTGAAACACGTTTTTTACTCAGTCAGATGATGATTTTGTTCATTGTCATTGTCTACTTCGAGCGAAGGGAAAATTTAATGCTACCACATCCAGAGTTGTCCTATACAAGTGTGTGCCTCCAAAATTGTGGTAGTTTTGTGAAGAACCACTAATGATTGAAGAATTCAGGTGTTCCAACACTTTTGCCCATATAAATTAAGTTATAGCAGATGTAAACAGTCCGTCATCAGTCTTTCTGCTTTTTTCTGCTTGAAGTTAATAAAAACCTCTGACCTGGAAGAAGTGTTTTTTTTTAAACGTTGTCCATGTATAGCATAGGAATCCAACTTTAACAGTATAAATTACTTAGAATGCATGAAATAGCATTAACCCCCTTCCTTAAACTTGATTTAGGAGCAATTAAGTAAAGCGTACTGTCTTCTCCCGAGTAACCGATGGCAGCCTCTGGACTCGGTCCATCTCCAACCCCGTTTGCCGCCTGCACTTTGATTTCAAAGGGCACGAAGGTACCCGTGTTGTTGACTGTAAATGGAGGATGCAAAACAAAAGCAGACTGCCATGGCTCATCAGGGCCGGCTGCTTCACGCCAAATCACTTTATACCCGAAACCCGGGCCATTAAAGTGCCTTGGATCCAGCTCCTAAAGACAAAGAGAAAGTGATAGAGAAAGATTTACATAGAATTCATTCTGTCTGTCAAGCAATCTAATAATACAGATAATAATAATAATCTACAGATATATATTTTTAACTATTGTTAATTACAGAGGCAGCTGGGTTTTTTTTCCCCAAACTTATGAGTGATTTGAACTCATCACCTCCGTATTATTCCAACATCTTATATATTAAGCTCATGCAATCATCCAGCAATCGTACAGAATGAAAACCATTCAGATATAAGATGACTTCTCAGTGACTTTTCCCTTGTAATGGCTTAGAGAAGTCAAAAAAGTTTAATCAACAATTACAACAGTTCTGAGCAGAAAAGCTTTCCAAAACACACAATACAGATCAAGCGCTAAGGTGAATAAGGTACAACTAGAGACACATAGAAATTCCTGCAGCAGAAACTGTATGTTGTCTTGAACATATATTTTATTATATGGAAAAATTTCAGTATTTAGAGCAGAGATGCCAAAACTATGCACACTATTACACTGAACTTTAAAATTAAAACTGCATTGTTTAAGCAGATATATATATTAGTCTGGGCATATATATTATATTATATATTATATTATTATATGTATTAGTTTGGGCATCTCTGCTCTAAATACTCAAAATTTTCCATATATATATATATACATTTTTGGGCACCTCTGATTTTGATAATTGGTTGCAAAATGGATATTAGAAGAACATAAATAATGTTACAAAATAAAGAATATAATATAATATATATATATATATATATAAAAATGCTATTTTATGTATACGGTCCTGTACTGTATTAACATTTTAGTTCATTTTATAAATAATGATTATAATTATATGAATAAATGTCATTATTTATATAACATAAAACTCCAAGAGACCGGTAAATCAGACAAACTAATAAGTTAAGTGGCAGATGTAATACCGCGATGAACCAGAAGAGGCGCCAGATTCGAACCGCAGTAAAGCTGGGGAATACTGTATTCATTTTTTGTATATCATTTTTATTTTATATATCGTTTTATCAATAAATATGTCATTTGCTATTTTTTAATGCTGCTCATTTAATTTATTTTGATTTTTTCAGTCATTGATTCACACATATAAAAAGTATATACAAAAAAGCAATTCTTTTAAAATGTATTGTTTTTTTTATGTAATCTTTGGTTTTAGTTAATTTTTGGTTTCAGGCGAGTGTTTCCTGAATTCTTTATATTGTATTAGTTACTAGGTAATATTAACTGAAGCAACCTGAACTGCGGTTGGCTGGATGGTAATTAAAATGGTATATAAAACAGGGGTAACTCCATACCTCCCATGTGATGACCATGCTGTCTGGATTAATTGATTCACTTCTCACGTTCACCGGGGTGATATCAGGTGCTGCAAAAAACAAACAAACAAACAAACAAACAAACAAAAAAAAACAATTATTAGAGATGCATCAGGTGATTTTAGAGTTCATGGAGCCGTGATCAGTTTGTTTTAGCTAGTAAGGAATTGTTTTGTTGTATTATTCGTTTTTTTTGGAACATGCAAGAAATAGTCAGAAAAAAAAAAACGATGTACTGTAGTCAGGTCTTAATAATTTCGTCGACTTAATAACTTAGTCAATGTTATAAACCGTTCAATTTCATTCCGTTTCATTCAATTCAATTTTATTAAATTCAATTCAATTCAATACTATTTGTATTGTGTTTTGGGACAATGGACAATGGGACAATGGCCAAATTGAGACATTGTCCTAAAGCAGCTTTACAGAAAGGTGCATCATAAATTAGTCCTTATAGGTTTATGTCTGCAAGCCCATGGCAATGGTGGTATGGAATTTTTTTTTGAGATTATGTGAGAAACCCTGAGAGGAACCAGATTTAAAAGGGACATTTCATTGTCCATTCAAAAAAGTTCTATCACTTATCAACTGGTCACTGAATGTAAAACTTCATGTAGCCCAGATCCATTGTTCCAAACCAAATTCATTTTCATAGTTCCCAAGTTTAACCCTCCACTACAGCATTATAGATCAACCAGAGATCTGTGAGGTGATGATCATCAGGCAATGATGCTGTTACCTGCAGAAGGTGTGGTGTACGGCTCGGGAGGGATGCTAAACTTGCTCGCGCCGATCTCATTTACTGCCGAGACTTTGAAGTGATACGAGCAGTAAGGAAGTAGAGGAATCTCCAGGTGACCGATTTCGGCAGGAACACGCTTCAGCTCCTTCCAGGGTCCTTTCGATAAGTGCAGATCTTCTCGCACTTCAATCACAAACTCTACAGGAGCAGAGAGAGGGGAAGAGATTTGTCACGCTTCACACTCACACAGGTTTTCTTCAAAATGTAATTTTCTTTTGCTGATCGGCTCAAAGGTCTGTTTAGATTTTGGAAAACAAAGTGTGGAGCATATCAATGGGGGCTGCAGGTTTTTTTTTTTTTCCAAAGAACTCAACTGATTAATTCGGAGTACATAAAAATAATAGGCAAATGTAGAAACAAACAAACAATTATAAATGAATACATTCAAATTTGTGGACTAATGCAACAAATCCTTTTTTAAAATTATTATTTATTATTATTGTTTTGAAATTATTTATACATTTATAGATATACAAAATCTATAACAATAAAAATTTATAGAAAAAATAATTACTATTAGAATAATTTACAAATAGTATTTAAATATACACTATATGGACAAAAATATTGGGACACCTGACCTGAACAAGAAGAAGAACAACTACAAGATCTCAAGTCTCAAAGATGTTCCAGCATGACAATACCCCTTTGCACAAAACAAACTCCAGGAACAAATGCTTTACATGGATTGGAGTGAATGATCTTCTGCTATAAAGCTCCAACCCTATTGAACACCTCTGGGAGGAACGTGAATGCTGACTGCACACCAGGCCCTTCTCACCTTCTCACCTACATCATTACCTGACTTTACTTACACACTTGTTGCTGAATGAGCACCACAATCTAGTAAAACATCTTCCCAGGAAAGTGTAGATTAATTTAAAAGTAAATGGGGACTAAATGTGGAAGGGGATGTTATAAAAAGCACATACCAATCCAGTCAGGTGTCCACAAACTGTCCATATAGTGTAATGTATAAGTAAAAGCTTATAGATTGATCTTAACTGTCATCCAAGTCATCGCCCCAGAAATATTTTATTGTATCAGAATAAAAGGGAATTACCAGACACAGGGCTGTTGTTGTCAAATCCGGGACTCCAGGACAGAGTGATGCTGCGATTCTCCTTCTCGTCCAGCTTCAGTGAGTGAGGAGGTTCAGGCTTATCTACAGGAGAAGGACAACACACTCATTCACTCAATTTTATACCTATGCCCTCACACATTCACTGATCCATAGACTCACACCTTCACTTACCACCAGACTCTTTTGTTTACTCAGTCTCAGTCATTTGTTCACCTACCCATATGCTCACACCTTCACTCATTCACTCATCTGTAAACGCATGCCCTCATTAATTTACTCCCACACACATTCACTCCTTCACTTACTTACACATTCATCATTCACTCACTTACACATTCACTCCTTCACTCCCTCACACATTCACTCCTTCACTCACTTACACATTCACTCATTCACTCACCTACACATTCACCCCTTCACTCCCTCACACATTCACTCCTTCACTCACTTACACATTCACTCCTTCACTCACTTACACATTCACTCCTTCACTCACATTCACTCCTTCACTCACTTACACATTCACTCACTTACACATTCACTCCTTCACTCACATTCACTTCTTCACTCGCTTACACATTCAACCCTTCACTCCCTCACACATTCACTCCTTCACTCCCTCACACATTCAGTCCTTCACTTGTTCACACATTCACTCCGTCACTCACTTACACATTTACTACCTCACTTCCTCAGACATTTACTCCCCCACTCACTTACATATTTACTCCCTCATTCACTTACACATTTACTCCCTCACTCACTTACACATTTACTCCCTCACTTACTTACATATTTACTCCTTCACTCACTTACACATTCACTCCTTCACTCCCTCACACATTTACTCCCTCACTCACTTACATATTTACTTCTTCACTCACTTACACATTCACTACTTCACTCCCTCACACATTCACTTCTTCACCTCCTCACACATTCACTCCCTCACTCCCTCACACATTCACTCCTTCACTCCCTCACACATTCACTTCTTCACTCACTTACACCTTCACTCATTCACTCATTTGTAAATGTATGCCTTAATTCTTTATTAAATTACACATTCACTCTCTTTTTCACCCACACAATCACTCACTGAACTCTGATGTAATTGATTTTGACAGGAATGAGGTTCTCACCAATCACGATCAGTGATCCAGTGGCCTTAGCAAAGTCCAGCCTTGTAATGACCTCACATGTGTAGAGTCCAGCATCTTCAGCATGGATGTCAGTAATCCTTAATGATCCATTTTCAAAAACTGTGTATCTGCCAACCATGTGAACACAAATCATTAAAACACTGAAAATCTATTCATTCAGCCCAGAGTGATTTGGTATTTGGTTAAAAAGTATTTGGCTCTCTTGAAAACAAAATTTCCAAATATCTTAATTCGAAAGAACGCAAAGAGAAACTGGGAGTGTTTACTTGTCATCTGGAGCTGATGTGATTTTATGTCCATCTTTCCTCCACTGGATTAAAGGCTTGGAGAGCTCAGCGTCCACCTCGTACCTGCAGGGCCAAACCAACGAAGATCCGCGCAATATCCGAAAATCACGCAGAGGAGACGAGATCTGAGTCTTGTCTGAAGAGTGTGTGTGTGTGTGTGTGAGAGAGAGAGAGAGAGAGAGAGAGAGAGAGAGAGAGAGAGAGAGAGGTATGAGAATAATTAGATGACAGTAAGACAGATAAAATGTAAACAAATTACAAAAGAAATTAAAAGCAATATTAGGTAATGAAAGAACAACAAAATTACCAGGAAAAAAAAAAAAAAAAAATGAAAAAAAAAAAAAAAAAAAAACCAAAAAAAACAAAAAGGGAAAAAAAAAAAAAAAAACAAAAAAAAAAAAAAAAAAAAAAAAAAAAAAAAAAAAAAAAAGAAACACGAAACAATCGAAAGAGAGAAAAAAGAAGCAAATAAAAAACGGAAATATGAAAGAAAAAATGAAAGAATAAGGAAAGGAAAAAATAGCAAAAAAAAAGGAAAAAGGAAAAAGAAAGAAAGAAAGATATAAGAATAGAAAAAAGAAAAAGGAGCAAATAAAAAAATTAAATGTGAAAGAAAAAAAATGCAAGAATAAAAAAGAAAGAAAAAATTGTACAAAAGAAAAAAGGAAAAAAAGAAAGAAAGGAAAGTGTAAGAAAGAAAAAAAGAAAGAAAGAAAGAAAGAAAAGTGCAAGAAAGAAAGAAAGAAAGAAAGAAAGAAAGAAAAAAAAAAACATATTCACATTTGTGACCAAATAAACATCCTGTCTAAATAGCAAAAATAGGCTTTTGTACATGATTGTGTATATGAATGTGTGTGTGTGTGTGTGTGTGTAAGTGTGTGTTTGGAAAACTTACTCAGCACCACCAGCAGTGCAGTGATGGAGATGTTGGAGCCTTTGACTGAACACTCGTACTCTCCTGCATCTTCGTGGCTCACACTGGTGATGTGTAACGTTCCGTTGGTCATCTCGAACATCCTCTCGTTAGACAGGACTGAGACACTTGTTTCATTCTCCCTGAAGAACCTAACACCAGGATTTACACGTGTGTAAAATAACACCGTACAGATGTGTGTATAAATAAAGTAACACCATTACACGCGTGTGTGCAAATAAAATCAAATATAAAAATAACACCAATACAGATGTGTGTATAAACTATATATCTAACATTACTGGTCTTTGTGTTTGAGAATGTACACACTGATAATTACAGAAAACTGACCAGCTGATGTGGGGCCGTGGAGAACCAAAGGAGTTGCAGATGAGAGACGCCATGGATCCCTCTGTCAACCGATACACTCGTCTGTCATCAGTCAGAATCTGAGGGGGCAGGACTGAGTGAGAGACACAGAGAGAGAGAGAGAGAGGGAGATGTGAAAAAAATCTCTGTAGCACTAGTGTAAAAGTTAGTTCACCATTAGTTCAGAACACAAGACTCGGACACGAACTCATTTGTGGTGCGAGCTCGGTGGTGTCAGACCTGGCCTTGAGAGGCTTCGCTTGCTTATGTTTTCAAGTATCGTTGTTGTTTTGATTTAGGATCTCAGGGCATGCAAGCACAAGGTGATATCAGATTCAGATGTTGTGTAAACAGTGTAATCAAATCTGTCAATTCTGATATTAAATGACAAATCCAGGGCATCTGCATTGTTTTTCAGAACCATGTAAACTTGTTTTTGGAAAGACACAATGTGTTTTAGCAGCGGTGATTTTCACTTGATAGGTGAGACCAACTTGCCAAAAAACGACATCTCTTTTGCTAGACTTTTATCTTTTACAAAAGGAGGGACATTTAAGATGATTTTTTTAGATGGGCTGCTGAGTGGGAACACAGGTACAAGGGAGTCATCGATTTTGATTCTTGTTTGGATCACTTCCTTAGCCTTTTTTTTATCGTGCTTAAAAAGAGAACAATGTCGTTGTTCATCCTAGAAGCCGAAACTATGTTACTATGACCCACAACATCTCCTACTGCTTGAGAAAGAACACTCCTCTACATTCGCTTTACACACAACCTTCACTTCATGACGCTGGGTTTAGCTTTTACAGCTCATCCTACACAATCCTACCACGTTTCCACACAGTCGAAACACCACCAGAACTCTAATATATCTGCTTTTTTTTATTACAAAAAAACACAAAGACGTATAAAAAGTTAGAGAAGAAAAAGCAGAACCGCACAAAAAAAAAACCCAGAAAGAAAAAAAACTTTTTAAAAATGATGGCAAAAAAAGAGAAAGAAAGAAAGAAAGAAAGAAAGAAAGAAAGAAAGAAAGAAAGAAAGGAGAGTGGACTGACCGACAACGTTGATGTAGGTGTTAAGGCTGGCCGTGCCGTGTTTATTGGAGGCCTCACACTGATAGACGGCTGTGTCCCCCTTCTCCACATCACTCAGGATTAAAGTCCCACCTTTTACAGTTCGTCTCTCCTCCGCAATCGTATCTGATCAGAACATGGAGGCAGAAGGAACATTTAGTTGTGAAATACTTTATGGTACAGAATTTATCAACACCTTCTGACAGTCATTTCACTGAGTTGTGCTATAATTGTAGGTGTATCAGTGTGTGTGTGTGTGTGTGTGTGTGTGTGTGTGTGTGTGTGTGTGTGTGTGTGTGTGTATACCGGAGATGGGAACTCCATTAATCTTCCATGTAATGTGTGGTGTAGGAATGCCCTCAGCGTGGCAGTCCAGTCTGACCGTCTCTCCTGGGCCATATATAGCGCTCTCAGGCTGTTTAGTCCAATAGGGAGCAGCTGGACACAAACAACGACCAATCAAAATCAGCCATTACATAATACTGACTTTTGTAAGGTTTTTTTGTATAGTAAGAATTTTGTATTTATTTTCAAATTTGCACACCCCAAAGAGTGTGTAGAAAAGTGTGCGTATGTAAGTGTATGTAATTACCCTCCACAGTAACTGTATAGGAGTGTGTTACATTTCCCAGTGGATTCGAAGCCGTGCAGGTGTACTCTCCATCATCACTCTCTGAGATAGAAGAGAACTCCAGCCAGCGGTCAAAGCGATCCAAAGTAGCTTGACTGGAAGAAAGCGGAGCGTCTTTCCTTTCCCATTTAACCGAAGGAGTCGGCCTGGGGCACAAAAATCACATACACCCAAACGTTTGCATCGTTTCTCGGATCGAAACAGAAAGCAGCAATATCAAAATGAAAGCTACATCTCCTACAGCTTACTCATAGCATAATAACCGTATTTACTTACAGGCCGTACGGAATGCACTCCAGGATGAGATTCTGGCCTCGGAGGGCGGAAAAATGAGTGTGCGAGCCCTTGGGTTGGTGGAGAGCTGGAGGTCTGTTTACTACTGCATTGGCTTTAAAAAAAGAAAGGATCAATTAAATCAGCAGTCATAAATTTTATATAAATGCAAGAGGGGAAAAAATCGATCTAAAGCGTTAAGCTTCAGAGAGTACAATAGTGTTCTATAGATGCTAATAATTAGCATGAATCGCTTTGATTTGCTTATTAATAAACTAAACAACAAACTAAAGATATTGGGTTGCAGTCGTGTTATTCGAGTGGAATTCACAGGAAATAATGATGACAGAGACCAGGCTCTGTGGATCAAATGTTTTTTTTATATATAGCTCAGTAAGGTTTATAAATCTATGTTTGCAATTTCTGTCTCACTCTGGATCGAACTTTGACAAAATTGTTAATGCTGTTCATTCAGAGCAGTGTTTAAACTAAGTAATAGCTACCACTAGCTACCAAAATAGCTTTTTCTTACCCAATTCTAAACCCGTGTCCTATAACCCTAATCTATACACAACATTTTATTACTACACCACCTCTATCTCCTACCTCTAGTGCAGTGGTTGTCAAACTTTTTAATGCCATTTCCCGTTTAAGAGCGGGGTGGATTTTTAAGACCTGTTTAAAAATGTCTAATTAATAAAAAATATTAATTTCTAAATCAAAAGCATCATATAGCATACAGTTAAAAAAAGGGAAAATAAAGGTATAGTTGTGTTAGGTATCCTAACTTTATTTTAATGGCCTAATTATTCGTTTGTGGTTGCTTTGAGTGTATAAACTTTATTTTTAATAGAAAAAAAACACAGCCCCACCTGTAATGTCTTTTTTCTCCACTAGAGGGACGTACTAAACACTTTGTGCAAAATTGTTCTTTAACAACTGGACAATCGCTGCATTATAACATTGTAATACTGTTTTCTTTGCTCAATCATATAGCTGTATCTTGTTTGTATTAGTCTTTATGTGTATGAATGTGCACTATTGTTTTGCTCTAAACAGGAAGCACATTTCTGGTATTTCCCAGGCATTCTTGACTCAATAAAAAAAAAACTGTTCATTCTGGGTGTTACTCACAGGGGTTAACAATGAGAGAGACCGGCTCTGTGGATAAAATGGTTCTGGCCTCGACGTACTGGGTGTAGCAGGTGTAATCGTCTCTAGTGTTGCTGATCAGCGCATTGGCGAAATACAGATTGCCATTCAGGCCAATGGTGATGCGGTTACTCTGCTTGATATGCATCAATTCTGAAACACAACAAAGAACAAAATGCTACGTGATCGCGCTAAACACATATACGAGCAGGAAATGATGTAAAGTGACTCACTCCTGTCCATCCAGTGAATGTAAGCATTCACTGTGCTGTTCGGAATATTACATTGAAGCACCACACTTTCGCCCTCGTTGACGGTCTTCACCACTCTCTTCTCTTTCACCGACACAGGTATGGCTGCAGGAATGAACATACACACATTTTATGGCCTCCTTAAACATTTCCAATGTGGTCGAAAATCATCAGCGATATTATATATATACTATCATTTAAACTGTAAACTGAATAGATGCAAATATTCATCGGCTGTCAATTTTTTTTTTATTAAAAACCCTATTACATTAAAAAAATGACTTTTAAACCGTTTATAAATACATTTAATGTTGCGGAACATCCATGAAACAATATAATCAGTCATTCCTTGAACCAGCCTTTTGTTTTATTCTTGATAAAGCATAATGTAAACGTGCTGGAAAAGGAAACTCCTTCCATAAAAGTGATTAATAAACATCTCGTCACTACAAAAGAGCTACACTTTGAACTGATTCTTTATTTGTCTGTGTGTGAACTTTTACTATAGAATTGATGAAAGATGATAATTTGAATGAATCAAAACTTTCTGACCAATCAGAATAAAAAATTCAGTGGTATTTGTAAAATGACTAACGTTACTGCTAACTTTGAATCAGTCTTAGCTAAATTCTTGCATCTCCTTTGCTGAATATTATACATTGACAGATTAAACAAAGCGTTCCTTAGCTTCTTTTATACCATTTTTCCCTGAACTATTAGCTGATTAGTAATATTTAGCTAATGTAAGATACACAGACTACCAAGGCTAGCTAGGAAGAGAGCACTGAAAAAAACGAAGCTTACATCCTTAAATAGCTATACATCTGCTTAACTTGAAATGTTTGACAAACACAGAGTTTTAGTTTGAAAAATGAGGAATATTTAAATAGTGTACAAAATGTGAGTCTGATCTTGCTAACGAGTGCAAAGAGGCAAAGAGAGAAAGAAAAAAGAGATTAACTCACGCTCGGTCATGAGGTCTATGAGACCTGACTCAGCTGTCCCGAGTTCGTTTGATGCGTAGCAGCGATATTTCCCCTGGTAAAATTTCAGCTCTTCTTTGTCGTCAGCTGTGAGAACTCCAGAGCCGTTCTTATCCTCCATGAACAGTTCACCGTCCTTTACCCATCGAAAACTGCACACAAGATTAAATTTAATTCAATTTAATTTAATTCAATTCGATTTAATTCAGTGTTACTTGTATAGCACTTATAACGAAGAACACGGCCCCAAAGCAGTTTTACCGTATATATAATGTATACATAAAATTTTAATGTATACATTAATGCCTATAACCACTAATGAGTCAGCCAATGGTGACATTAGAAAGGAAATCTCCCTGAGAAAGAAACCTTGAGAAGAACCAGACTCAAAGTCCATTTTCCATTTATTGTGATTTTATCATTCATGATAAGTACTGTTCTGTGAGCTGTTCATTGATGGGCATTTAAATGCAGAACTGTTCATTAAATTCCTGAGCCATTGCAGTAGACTGTTGATATTAATTACAATCCATATCTATACTCATAGTTTTTGAGTTCACTCAGTCACATCATGGATCTTTAGGCTGTTAAGAGTGTAAGTATGGAGAATGAGTGCAACTACTAAAGATCCCAATCGGAATCGGAATTTAAATTATTCCACCTTTTAAATCCTCGTCAACATCCCAATGTCCAATTTTGTTCTAGGTAACGGTAGACATGTGAATGGGAACTGGTTACAAATATAAACTTTTGAAGGGGGAACTGAGGAAAAGTCTGTAATAGAATGTGTATTACGATCGGTCTAAAACAGGGGTCTGCCACATGTGACTTTTCAGCCAAAATGACAAATGACAAATTGGTACACAGTGAACAGTGTTTCAAAGGAAACTAACGTCATATTAGATGTAACAGATGTAACAGTGAAAATAAAATTTTAATATTTTGTTGATGAAACTCTACACCACTGTAACTGTAAGTAGCTGATATTAAGGTCCAGACCCCTGCTCTTATAAGCTAACTATGGATAAATAAATAAAAATAATAAATCTTGGATAAAAACAACATGGACAGATTTATTCGCTTTAATTGCCAACATTTTGCAAACATTTGGAATTTGGCAAGAAAAAAAAAAGTAACGTCGAACAACATTTTCCAACGAACCTCAGCATTTACTGAACATTTAGTTTCAGTGAAATACTAAAAAGAAAATAAACTTCAGATAAAAATGTACTGGCTACTGATTCAGATTGTGTGTAGTTCCATTGCTTGAAAATGTTCATTTTCTTTTCTACTTAAAAAAAAAAAAAAATCTATTCTTGTATTCATCATACAATTTCAAAAAGGATCCGTTCCCACGGCACACAATAGCGCATCTGTTGTACGGAAATGATCTGAATCTAGCGCTGGTATCAGTGTGGCTGGAAGTCTGGAGGAGTAAATTCAGATTAATAGTCGACTCTTTAATTTAATAAACAGCCTTTTTTCCCCCTATGCAGGATTTTGGCTCGGCTCGGGCTCTGATAAGGGCATTTCAGAGGAATGAGAGGAAATGTCAATAGAAAATAAAACATCTGTCTTCCTGCCAAAAAGCTTTACAGCGGTCGTTTGTAAACGTGGATGGATTTATATGACTCTGTTTCAGCTAGAAGCCTGAGTCAAAGCTTTTAGCTGCGTTACAGGTAGTGATTGAAATGAATT
Source organism: Silurus asotus (assembly GCA_024362625.1). Taxonomy (NCBI): domain Eukaryota; kingdom Metazoa; phylum Chordata; class Actinopteri; order Siluriformes; family Siluridae; genus Silurus; species Silurus asotus. Next base: position 7,676,180 of record MU564352.1, on the reverse strand, counting down.
TGTTTTGTCCAGCATACGTTTTTTTCCAAAGTAACTCCATCTTAATCATGCTAATGAAAATAAACAGTGCAGGGTGAAACAGCTGAACTTCATTTTGTTTACAATGTTGGTATTTCTAACAGTGCATTGCCGATCTCTTCTGATCTGATCTCCTGTTTCTTCACAAGAATATCTCTCCAGGCTGCCAGTAGTGCAGATCGAAAGGAAAAAAAAGGATAGAAGAGTCGAGAAACAAGGAGAAGAGACTAGAGAAATGGAAAGACTGAACAAGAAATTAAATTAGGATGGAAGAGCAGATAAGGTAGAAAAATAAAAAAGAAGATAGTTAAAGTGAAGAAATGAGAGGAAAAGAGAGGAGGAAAAAAAGAGATGAAAGGAGAAGGGAGAAGAAGAGAATTTAAGAAATGAGAATGCAAGAAAAAAGATGATAAAGACAATGAAGAGATGAAAGAAGAAATCAGAAGAAAGGTAAATGGAAGAAAGGGAGAAGAGAAGAGAAGAGAAGAGAAGAGAAGAGAAGAGAAGAGAAGAGAGTAAGAGAAAGAATAGAAGAAATGTGAAGGATTCAGAAGAGAATGAAATATAAAAGAAGCTCGGGAAATTAAGAGAAGAAAGCTAAATAGAAGATAGGAAGAGGAAGGATGAAAGAAAAAGAGAAGAGAAGAGAAGAGAAGAGAAGAGAAGAGAAGAGAAGAGAAGAGAAGAGAAGAGAAGAGAGACATGTTCCCAGGGTGGGCGGAGTCAGGGGAGGGTCTGTTAGACAGGAAGCTGCTGTGTGTGTTTGTTGTCCTGCTGAGGGTCTCACCTGGGTTTGGGGTTGCCGCTGGCTTCACACCGCAGAGAGATGTCATCTAAGTAGAAGGCTGTGTACGATTGTGACTGTTTTGTGATCAATGGAGGCTCTTTCACTGCACACACACACACACACACACACACACACACACACACACACACACACACACACATAGTTGTGGTGTTGGGACTGGAGTTATGACAAGTGTTTCTATAATACATTGTGTGATATATATATATATATATACACATATGTTCATTATTAGTAAACACAATTAAAATAATAATAATTATATTATTAAAAGAATTTATTATAATTATTTAAAATGTATTATTAAAAAAACTCTTTTTATTATAATAAGTATTATAAAATATATAACGCATACAGTATATACCTAATAGAACTAATCATTTTTTGGTACTGGATACTGTATTTATTGAAAAAAAAAAAGAATGACAGAATTCTTTATACAAATGATACAATAAAATTCATAGTGTCTCAAAAAAATTGGATTATGGCAAAATTGATCACGATATAAATATTCTGTCATCATAAAACCTAAACCTTTTCTGTACAGCTTGCTGGAGAGAAACTTTGAGAGAAAACCAAAAAGAAACAGAAATACACTTACGGTCAGATATGTTATCTGTCAGGCCAGAGGATGGCAGAAAGAAGGAACAGAAAAGAGAACATAATAAAAGTGAAGATTACATAAAACAGCAATGGAGATTATAACAGTTACCACACAGACAGACGAGTGGAGCGAGGGATTGAAGTGGATTAGAGATGTAAGTCATTAAATATTAGTAACATGCAGTTATTACACTCTCACATCACCATTGTTACCTTCACATCAACCAAACCAAACCATCACATCTCAGTTCACTCATTTATTATTAAATACATTAAATACTTAATTATTAATGGTTTTATTAAATAAATATTTGTAAATTAAGAAATGGGTGGTTACTAACCCCCCACCTCCAAACCACCCCCCACCCCCCAATACTTTTCCAATAGACTGAAGTATTTCCCCAAGAATTCCCCCTGGAATCCAACATTTCTGCTTGAAATTCCCCCTGAAATCATGGAATTGTGAATCCCCCCCAGCCGGAACCATGAAGTGTGGAATAATTAATTTCCCCACAAAATCATACATTTTCCTTAATCATGGAATTGCAAATTTCCCATGTGGGATTATAAAAAAATAAACCCTTACAACATGAATTTCCAGATGAAATCTGGATTTTTTTACTTATTTTAATTAATTTTTTATTTTTGCTGGAATCATGAATTTCCCGCAGAACTGTGAACTCACCTCTAAAATAATGGAATCGTGATTTTCCTGCTGGAATCATAAACTTTCCTGGTTCCGAGCATGACATTCATGTAGAATCATGAATTTCTCACAGAATCAATCTATCTATCTATCTATCTATCTATCTATCTATCTATCTATCTATCTATCTATCTATCTATCTATCTATCTATGATATCAATTCAATGGAATTTTGTATACATATAAAATACAGATCTGATTGAGACTCACATTCTTTAGGGATTTGAATGGATGCAAAAGTTTCCCCGAACCAGAGAAGAAGAAACAGCAGCTGGGTTTTGCATTTCCCTCCAGGGGCCGATGAGTGACAGTGTGCACGTGACATTGTTCACCATCCCATAGATACACACACACTCATATACACACACATACACACACACACACACACAAAAGGTGTAGTCCAGCTCACGTCCTTTACCTGCGAGAGAGAGAGAGAGAGAGAGAGAGAGAGAGAGAGAGAGAGAGAGAGAGAGAGAAGGGGTTTAGTTCAGGTAGATTGATGTAAGAGAAGAAAAGAAGGACAAAGAAAAAAGAATACTGGGTCAGAAAAACAGAACAGCTCCCATATGGAGTGGGAAAATGTGGAATGAATGGGATGAGGGAGGGATGTAAAGACTAAGAAAAAAAATATGAGGTCAGTGGTGTGTGGTGTGAGATGTGTGTGGAATGGAGGGATGAGGAAGAAAAAACAGAACACACACACACACACACACACACACACACACACACACACACACACACAGTAATTGCCTTTAAGAATTGCCACTATGTAGAAAAGCTAAGCCCCCCCCCCCACCCGTCTGTCTCTTTCTCTTTTTCTTTCTCCTCAATCTTTACTACTCTATATTTCTCTTGCATGCTGTATCTCTCTTTTTCTCTATTCATCTCTCTCTCTCTCTCTCTCTCTCTCTTTTTCTCTCTATATCTCTCTCTCTCTCTCTCTCTCTCTCTCTCTCTCTCTCTCTCTCTCTCTCTCTCTCTCTCTTATCTTTCTTCACGCTCTTGCTCTTTTTCACATTATTTGCAGATCTGTCTGTTTCTTATTTTCATTTTTGGTCTCTGTTCTGTTCTTTTTGTCCACTCGGTTCCTCCTCTCTTTATTCTTTCAGTGTTTCTACTCTCTCTCTCTCTTTCTCTCTCTCTCTCTCTCTTTCTCTCTCTCTCTCTCTCCCTCTCTCTCTCTCCCCCTCACATTTTTTATTTCCGTTTCTTGTCATCTCTCAGTTTAGTTTTAAATGCAATACACAGGGTTTTTTCATCTCCTCTTAACCAAGTTAATGTATAATGATGATGATGATGATGATGATGATGATGATGAATACATTTTATAAACATTATCTGTTTCTTTCTCTCTCAGTTTAAAATATCAAGCTACTTTATTGTCACGATTTTTTACGTAAATAAAAAAAATAAAAGAATAAGTAAAATTACAATGAAAATAAATTAAATAAAATACAAACAGTGATGAAAGGACAGGGTGTATGGATGTGCAGATGGAAAGTAGAAATATACAGAATGCAAAATAAAAGGTATTTCTAAAAAGTTGAAGATAAAGACATATAAATGTGGTAAAGTAAATGAGAATTGTAGTGAATCAGATGTGCATAAGTGTGTAATGATCCAGGGAGATGTGATCGGAGCAGCTCTCTGTGCATGTGCAATTCAGAGATGAAGGTATCTCTCTCTCTCTCTCTCTATCTCTCTCTCTCTCTCTCTCTCTCTCTCT
>MU564352.1:7652125-7669527 GCA_024362625.1 Silurus asotus | reverse complement strand
GTGTTGTTATGTGAAATAAAACAATAGTTAATAAAAGAAGGAAAGAAAGAAAGAAAGAAAGAAAGAAAGAAAGAAAGAAAGAAAGAAAGAAAGAAAGAATGAAATCAAAAAATGAGAGCCAGAAAGAAAGAAAGCATAAATAAATCAGAAAGTCAACAAGAAAGCAAGAAAGCAAGAAAAAAAGAAAGAAAGAAAGAAAGAAAGAAAGAAAGAAAGAAAGAAAGAAAGAAAGAATGACTAAATCACCACACTCAAAAGTGTAACTATAAATAGATAAAAAAGTACGTAGTGTTTTATTGGTGAATAAATAAGAGAACACACTCTAGGCAAATTGATGAGGCATAAGAGAAATAAAACATAAAGAATATCTCACACTTGCACACACACACACACACACACACACACACACACACACACGTCATCTTGAGAAAGGATTCCACGCTTGGGAAATCCCTTGCATGGTTTCTATGGTAACAAGGCCTCCCTTGGCATTACACCTACTCTATCAGATGCAAGAACATGAACTTGTCTGGATAAAAGAAAGAAAGAAAGAAAGAAAGAAAGAAAGAAAGAAAGAAAGAAAGAAAGAAAGAAAGAAAGAAAGAATGACTAAATTACCACACTCAAAAGTGTAACTATAAATAGATAAAAAAGTACGTAGTGGTTTATTGGTGAATAAATAAGAGAACACACTCTAGGCAAATTGATGAGGCATAAGAGAAATAAAACATAAAGAATATCTCACACTTGCACACACACACACACACACACACACACACACACACACACGTCATCTTGAGAAAGGATTCCACGCTTGGGAAATCCCTTGCATGGTTTCTATGGTAACAAGGCCTCCCTTGGCATTACACCTACTCTATCAGATGCAAGAACATGAACTTGTCTGGATCTGCTCTAAACATACACTGTATAGCATAAATATTCAGACACCTGACTTTTCAAGCCATAACAAGTTCTTCACCAAAATGTTCCATCCAATTCGGAGGAAAAAATTTTATAGGATGTTTTTGGATGCAGAAGCATGATATTTTCTCCTCATTCTATCCAAACCTGTTCCAGCATAATAAAACCCTTGTACACAAAGCCAGCTCCATGAAGATATGCTTTTTAAAAGTTGGAGTCGAAGATCTCCTGCTATAGATCTCCAACCCTATAAACAACACCTTTGGGACAAATGTGAATTCTGACTGCACCCCAAGGCTCCTCACTGCAACTACCTCAGTAACTGCCTCAACACCCTTGAATGAGCACAAAAAGCAAAAGGATCCTTTAGTCGGGTGTCTTCAAACTTCTGTCTACACAGAGATCACGAATCACAGAGTTTCCTGCTGTTTCACAAACATTTCATTTCAATTTTTATTGATGTTCCTGGCAAATGAATTATCTACATATTTATCATCTCTCACTGCCCTTGGTCACTCCCACTGCTTTTCATACACCTAGATGATGCAGTTTGACCATTATATTGACCATTACATTTTATATATATATACACACACGCACACACAACACACACACACAACACATACATCACACTTGTATATAAAGACTTTTTTAAAGCATTTACACACTTACACATATAAACACACACCGTCTCACACACACACACATATACACCCACACACCGCACACACACACACACACACACACACACAAACACACACACACACACACAGAGACACAGACATTAAATGGACGCCAGTAAAAGTGAAATATTGATGACTCTTTCAGGCCATCTGGAGCGATGAAACGGAAACAAGACATCATGCACTTATTGCATTAAACATCATGAGGAATGACCTTCAGCCTCTGTCTCTCTGTCTCTTTTTCTCTCTCTTTCTCTGCCGCTGTTTTTTTCAAATTTCTTTGATGTGTTGTCCTCATTTGTTGATTTTTTGGTTGGTTGGTTGGTTGGTTGGTTGGCTGCTTTCTTTCTTCCTTTCTTTCTTTCTTTCTTTCTTTCTTTCTTTCTTTCTTTCTTTCTTTCTTTCTTTCTTTCTTTCTTTCTTTTTCTTCTGTTCTCTTCTGCTTTCTCCTTGCTTATTAACTCCCTCTTTCCATCTTCCCATTCACTTACTTCATCTTTCTTTTTTCTGATTTCCATCTTAAATTTGATCCTTGTCACAATTATTGGCACCTCTAGAAATTCAAATGTAACTTATTGTAACCAAATCATGTTATTTTTTACAGTATTTTACTTGTTTATTTGGCGATCCATGACTTGGGCTAGCAAGTTCCCTTAGTTCTTCATCAACGCAATTTATATTACTATCAAAACACATGAAAAAAAAGCACATAAAAAGGTCAGATCTTCAAAAGTATAAACAGATGCCACGCCCATCTTGACTAATTATTTTTAGAAATGTGCGAGAATAAAGATTTCTGGACAAATACAACTGAATTTTTGGTCAATGAGACAAAAAATAATGTAAATTATAGGTGAAAGGTGGGATAGGCAATAAAAGAACAATAGACACACTGAGACTTATTAACCTGGTGGTGGTTTTGTGATGCTGTGGGGTTGCTTTTTATAAAGTATTCTTCATGAAAGTTTCAAAAGACATAAAGCTGGCTAAATTGTGAAACCCATACCAACTAAACCCTGAGTTTGGTGTTGTTTTTGAGTGTACTCAACTTTGAGTGTACTCAAAAACAACTTCTGGAAAGTAAATAATTTTGTCAGAAACTCAATGTTCTCATTAAGGCATTTATGTTGTTCCCCCTACCAAGCTCAGAAATGACACAAGTTCAAACCTCCAACTTTTGAGATAAGACAAACCTACTGTTATACTTAAAGTAAATGTTCTGCAGAGCAGTGATCCCAAACATGCTTCCAAATCCAAACAACTTGAGTTGAATGTCAAGAAAATTAAAACATTGACATGGCTCAAGCAGTAACCTCACTTGAACCTTGTTTATTCCTCGGTTTGTGTCCTCCAATCTCATTAAACAATATACAAGGATAGCAGGGGCGCCAATAATACTGGAATTACAACATACTTCGAATCCAATTAAAATAGATTATATGTGCAGCTAGAGTGAACACTAATAATCATATTAGTCCTGATTTTAAAACCCATCCTTCATACCAGAAGTGACCATAAGGTTGGTATGTGCTTCCTTTTTGAACATTTCATTCCACATTGATTTCCCATTTGCTCTTGTAATAAACTCCATTCTTCTGGGAAGATGTTCCACTAGATTTTGTAGAGATTTATTTGCTATTCTTTTAGGCACAATAATAAGCAGGCCTGGGGTGCAGTCAGCATTTACATTTATACCAAAGGTGTTCCATAGGGTTGGAGCTTTATAGTAGAAACTATTCCACTCCAAACCATGTAAAGCTTATCTTCGTGGAGCTGGATTTGTGCACAGGGGCACTGTCATGCTCAAATAAGTGTGGGTCTCCCCACACTTATTTGGGAAAATGTACTGCTATAGCATCTTAAAAGACGTCATATGCAAGTGTGCACCTTTAACTTTGTGGTAACAAGTTGAAGAAAAACAAAATATGGGTGAAAAAATCAGGTATCCCAATACGTTTGTCTAAATCGACGCTTATCTAGAGCAAAAATTATCTAATTCATACACTGAGCATTCGGGGGTTAATGGCCTTCCTCAAGGACCCAGCAGTGTAGTAGTGGTGGTGGGATTTAAACTCTTTTAGAAGTTTAACATCTTAACCACTCAGCTACCCCTTCCTTCAATGGAGTTATTGATATGCATGCCTACTTTTTCTGATTTGTATTTACACAATTGTGTTTTTCTCATGTAAAATTGTATTTACAATTTGCTTTAGAACGCATTTACCTCTATTCGCATCTGTATATTTCTGTCATGAAAACGAAGCGAATATCCACAAATAAGAAACATTTCTTCATAACCTGAACCAAGGTCATGCTCCAATTAATTCCGGAACCGAGTTTATTCTTGACATAAAAAAACCCTCAACAGATGCATTTCCATGACTCATTCTGTTTACGGGAATGCGAAGGTCATCGCCACGTTACATAAACACCTATTTAAAGAGATTATTATGGATATGAATTATTAACACGAATCAATATTGAAGATAAATATAAATGCAATTTTTAACTCGAATGCTATGTGAACAAAAAGCAAAAGAATCGATTGAATCCGTGAAATGGAAGGCACTAGAAAACTCACCTAATGCATTAATGCGTCAAGGATGTGAAGGATAAATATGCGGCTTGTAGATATATTTATAATGCAAAGTTGACTATAAATCTGATTTGATCGGTTATATTACTTTATATGATTGCGCTGTGCATTTTGTTGCCAAATGTCGTAAATGTAAACTCGTTTGAACGTCAATGACTTGCAACTTTTCTGAATTTTAAACACCATACAGACAAAAGTCTGTAAACACCTGACAATATGACTGGTTTTCTGAATAGCCTATTCAACATTCAGTCTCTATTTGCTCTTATAACATCCTTCACTCTTCTGGGAAGATGTTCCACTAGATTTTGGAGTGTGCATGTGGAGATTTGTGTGAGATTAAAAGTAGGTGATATGAGGAGGCCTGGGGTGCAGTCAATTTTTACATCAATCCCAAAGGTTTTTAATAGGGTTGGAGCTCTATAGCAGGAAATCTCCCAGTCCAACCTATCATTCTGGAACAGGTTTGTGTCTCCTAGCTCAAGTGGGAAGGGAAAATTTCATTCTGCCCCATCCAAAGACGTTCTGTACAATTGTGTACCTCCAGCCTGGTGGTAACAGTTTTTGGGGAAAAAACAGATATGGTGCAGGGAAAGAGAAAATTTTGTAGCTGGAAGTTGGCGACACTGGGCTGTTGGCGATTGTTTGGAACCATTGCATTTAGAACCCCTTGCCATTATTTATAATTGAGCAGTGAAGTGGTGCGCAATGGGTGCTCACAGTTAAACCTTTTATAAGAAAGGTGATAGGGTGAGTGCTGCACAGTTTAGATGTCATGATTGTGCCCGTCTACTCATTTCAAAGAAACTGGTTTAGACTCGAAAAAGAAAAGCCCCAGGTGGTGTTAAACGGCCCACGCACCAGAGAATATCGAGGCTGTTCGAACTGCAATCGTGAGGAGCCCTCGCCACTCCGTTCCACGACACGCATCATCGCTGTGTTAAACCGTTTCTTCTGAATTACGCATTCGTATTATAATCACAGAAGCAGACGAGACATGATCATGACACCCTGACTGATAATGAGGCCAAAATTCCCTTTGTGCAGAACTCACACTATCACTATTTTTTATAAGAGATTTTACAATGAACTCGTTGTACACCACTCTACTGCTCCATTATAACTAATAGCAAGGAGGTTGAAACGATCACACACTGGTTCCAAACAATGGCTGATGCTCCGGGGTCGCCAACTCCCAGCTCCAAAATTTCCCATTTTCCTGCCATCCTGTATTTATAAAAAAAATGCAAATATTGATATTGAATGACTAATATTGCAATATATATTGAATATAAATTTTCGCGATTCAATATAAAATGAAACTCATCAATGAAAATGTGAAGTTATAGCAATATAAATTAAGATGAAACTCTGCAAGCGTAACTGTCCATTATATGGTAACGTGTTTATCGGCCCTGTGTAGAAACATGATATCTGTCAAAATCGCATCCTAGAGCTTCCCTCTGTGACCTTGGTGGAGGTCAGTAATCCTGTTAGAATGGAAATATATTCCCCCCCCTTTTCCCAGGAGACGGACGAAGGATGAACCTAAGGACAATAGTTTGTTTCCTGTGCTGAAGCTGCAACTAATCAAGCAGTGATTTTGTCTGTGTGTGTGAGTCTGTGGGCACTCACAGTAAACATCTCTTGGTCCTTCTTGATAGACAAACACAGCTTCTTGACCAGACATGCATCCAGACCCGACTTTAACAGCAAATACACAATGAATTGTATAATATATAATAACCCCGGCCCAACTCTCACATTTTATCCGTTGCACCATTTGTTTCAGAGACCAAGTTAACCTTTAGCTAGCGATGAAAAATGTTTCAAAATAAACCTAAAAATACATCAGAGCTCTGCGCTTGTACCTGATAATGATGTATGTTGGTGAATCCAACATAAAAAACAAGCTGCTTAGTTGATATTTTCTACACACTGTTCTTCCACAGGCAGGGGGATTTTTTTTTTTTTTTTAGAATCTTTCTTTCTTTCTTTCTTTTTTTCTTTCTTTCTTTCTTTCTTTCTTTCTTTCTTTCTTTCTTTCTTTCTTTCTTTCTTTCTTTCATGAATGAATGAATGAATAAATTAACAAAAATGCAGCTGGAATTCTAGAAAAACCCTCTCTCTGGAAAACCCAGTCAGTTTTGTCTGCTACAAAGTGCTGAAACTGGAGACTCCTTCCCAACATGCTAAATGAGCTCCTATAAATCTTTTATTTTGAAAACCGCCCAGGAAACACAATTTGCCTTGAAGCGGGAACTTTGTCAAAGCTGCTGTTAGAGAAAATCGATCTGAACATTAATGTTAATCTTCTTTTTCCGAGCCACTATAGATATTTCCTTTTCTGGTCATTACAGTTAGCAGAAGGTCACCTCCATATTTACTCATTTGTTTGTTAAAGGACACGTCTGTATATCATGTGTGTAACATCACAGTGACAAAGAGAAAGAGAGAGACGAAAGAAGAAAAAGAGAGAAAGAGAGACGAGACATGACGACAATCAATAAAACATAGACAAACACAAGCGAGACAGAAATTGAAAGAAAGGAAGAAAAAAAAGAAAGAAAAGAGAAAGAAAAAGAGAAAGAGTCCAAAAAAAAAAAATACTTAGTGAGAACGAGAAAGATACAGTCAGAAAAAGTGACAGTCATATATATATATATATATAGAGAGAGAGAGAGAGAGAGAGAGAGAGAGAGAGAGAGAGAAAGAATGACAGTACGAGGAAGGGGGAAAAGAGGAAGAGAGAGGTAGTGAGAAAAAAAGTAATATATCTACTAAAACTCATCACACTGATGCTCTGAATCACAACCCGAACAAAATCACATTCAAACAAATTACCACAAACAAAATGACATCACTCATTGGCAAAGTCAAACAAAACAGCAAAGTTAAATTAAATGTTATTGAGCGGGTACAGACACAGCAGACACAAAAAAAACATGGCTGCCACAGGACAAGGGATTGTGTTCACACTGTGATCTGAACCAGATCGAGACAGGGCTGTTTTATGAAGAAAATAAAGTGCATCTACTACACGTTCGAAGCTCAAACAATGAGAAACTGCAGTATCTGTTAAAAAGGCACACAGACTGCTGTGTGTCTGCAGCACAATATGTACACAACAGAATAGAAAACATTCAATCTGCCCTGATCTGATGTTTCCAACACATGTAGATAAACTCATCCCGCTTTGTATTAGTCTACTTATATCATTTTATTCTATTACTTGCATGTACATTTATTATATATTTTTTTTGTTTGCACTGTATTTTATTTCTGTGTTTATATACTGTATTTCATTATTTCACTTTATTTAATTCTAGACTATATGCATCTTATGTTTTCTTTTTCCTTCATACACATATGCAATATTTGTATGTGGTCCAAATGTGTTGCTTTATTGCCATGAAAAATAATAGCTTTTTTTTTATCTCTAATGCTTGGGGTCAAATGTAGCAAACAAATCAGAATTAGCGTCTACTTTTCTTTGCTTTCACACTTTCACGCGCTCAATTCTTCATCAGCTACTTATTTCAGATTCGTTTTTAAACACGGTATTCGCTGAGATTGTTAAAATGCTACGATTTGCTAATGCTAGCATTTTTCATGGCAGTAAAGAACCATGACCACGATCCTTTACCTCAACCCTCTGTTCTGTTAAAAGATTTAGAGCAAGTCATAAAAAATCCGGAAACGGAGGATATAGTGTTAATTATTCATCCCATCATTAACGTTGTGTAACTTTGCCGCTCTGTCTGATCCGAGTAGACGCTAGGCTTTAAACATCGCCGCTATTCCTCTCGACCCGCCTACTTTATATCTTTAATGAGTCTCCTATTCCCTCCGGATGCTTTCCGTGATGACTTAATAACCAGCCGTGATCTGGTGACCCTGAAAGGGGCCCTTCGAATAAAAACCAGAGGGAAATGAGACGCCTCATCTTCTTTGTGTCTGTCTTTTTATCCATCTCTTCATTAGGACGTGCTTCGCTATGACAGCCTGAACATTATCAGGTTCATTTGCTCTCGACCTGTCACAACACGCTTTCTCTCTCTCTCTCTCTCTCTCTCTCTCTCTCACACACACACACACACACACACACACACACACACACACACACACACACACACACACACACAAGATTTCTTATCTGTAATGAATCTCTGTTATGATTATCATCCATCTGTATATCATAAGCAGGCATGTGGCATCAGAGAGAGAGAGAGAGAGAGAGAGAGAGAGAGAGAGAGAGAGAGAGAGAGAGAGAGAGAGAGAGAGAGAGAGAATGAGAGAGAGAAAAAAAACCTGAGGGATAAATCAAAGAGAAAGATAGTCGGAGAGAAAGAGAGATAGACAGTCAGAGAGGAAAAACAGAGAGAGGGAGAGACAGTGAAGGTGAGAGAAGGAGAAAGAGAGTGATAGATAGTCAGGAAAAGAGAGATAGTTTGAGAAAGCAAGAGAAAGGTAGGAACAGACAGACAGACAGATAGATAGATAGATAGATAGATAGATAGATAGATAGATAGATAGATAGATAGATAGATAGATAGATAGATAGCACCAAAGATGCAATCCAATGTAGATTTTTTTTTAAAGTGTCTGTTTACCGCATTCAGTAAACAGAAAAAGAGGACAAGGAGGAGGTTTATTGATGTGGTTGATGTGGTTTGAAAGAGGCAGATGTAGAGGACAGAGTGATACGGAGACGGATGATCCGCTGTGGAGACCACTAAAAGGAGCAGGATATGTTTGGGTAAGAGAGCTAGAGAATTCAAAAAACTACATTACATTACATTAATGCAATTTAGCAGACGCCCCAGAGCAACTTACTTAACTGAGCAGTTGAGGGTTGAAGGCCTTGCTCAAGGCAGCTTGGTGGTGTTGGTATCAAACTTGTGACCTTCCGAGCCAGAGTCAGAGGACCACTGAGCTCCCTCCTCCCCTAAACTACTAACAGTGACTCATACAGTAAAAGGACAAGTGTTCCTAAAAAAATGGCCATGGTGTGTGTGAACGAATTCAATTTACGACCGAGATTGAAATAATCTGTACTGAAAAGCCAGTTGTGTGACGCTGTGCATGAAATCCTAAGCTAAGGTAGCAAACATGATAGTTACGATCAAGGCCATGGCAATGTTCAGCGCTACACAAGTTTTCCTGTGCACACAAAAAAAGCAAATCGGAGCAAATAGGAAAAGTGGGAATATTTTTCGACACCCAGAGTATGGAGTCAACGAAGAAGGAGCTCTCATGCCTCGTTCGGGTTCTGAGCTCCATCCAAAGCTTGAGTGTGAACATTTCCTGGAACAAGTGAAGAATGCAAACATGGAATAAAAGCCCTTTCAGCTGTGTGTGTGTGTGTGTGTGTGTGTGTGTGTGTGTGTGTGAGTGCCTGTGTGTGTGTGAAATCTCACTCAGTGTTGGTCATTTTACCAGACAGAGTCTCTCAAATACAGCAGGGAGATGGAATTTACAGTCTCCCACACACACTCGTACAAACACACATTCTTACACACTGATACACACTTGTCCATAACGCTTACACACTGTTAAATACGTATACACATTCATACATACTGCTACACACTTGCACGCTCTTACACAATCATACACACGCTTCCATACAGCGACTCACTTGCATACATTCTTACACACATCTATACACACAAAAACACACTCTTACATACTTCTACACACTGATACACACTGGTACACAGTGATATACTCGTACACACCCACACTTACTGCGGCACACTCATATACACTTGTACACACACTTACAGTACATACACACAGTGATATACTTGTACACAATATTACACACTTATACACACTCATATCCTCGTATACACTTAAATTCAAACACACTTACATTATGCTACAAACTCATAAACACTGGTAGAGTTATATACTTGAACACACTTACACTCACTTCTTCACACTCATACACACGTTTACTACACACACACACACACACACACTGCTACTCATACACATACTTACATACTGATACACACTTACACACTGCTACACACTCTTACACCCTCATACATATTCTTACATACTGCTACACACAGTTATATACACATAAACACTCTTACACAATCATACACACTCTTACATACTGCTACACTCTTGTACACAGATGTGCAGCTTGCTGCACCACTCAAGCACAACTAAACTCCAGAGCGCAGACAACTGCAAGTCCACGTTCCTTAGCGACTTCCCGAATCAGTCATCGGTGTGCTCCTGGAGAAATTTTGCTAAGCTAGACAATTCTGAGAACATTCACCACTGTTCTGATTGTTCTCCATTTAGAGATAATGGCTGTGCTCACTGTGATTTAAAGCCCAGAGCCTTAGAAATGGTTTTGTATGAAATCATTTCCAGACTAATAGACATTAAAACGTTCATCCTCCTCTTTCCCGGAATTCCTGACGATGGTGCTTCTAGTTTAATTGAATGCAATTATCAATTCGTCTTGGGTAATTAGTTGAGTGTTTGGGGGTGAAAAGTATGTTTTTAGTATAGTTTTTGGAAAACAATATTATATAAATATACACGGTATATATAAATGTGTGTGTGTGTGTGTGTGTGTGTGTGTGTGCAAATCATTCAGAAAAATCATATACTTTTGGAGTGAAACCTATTAAAATAGTGACGAGGACATGAAAATTGTGCATTGTTGCCAGGATTAAAAAACAATCTGACTATGTCTGAATATTTTGTCAAGAAACGGAAACATGAATAAATGGGACAAGATTTAATTAACTGATACACAAAGAAGTCAGTGAAGTGTGTATGCTTTGATTGATCCTGGCCAATCCGTGTGTGATGTATGCAGATGTTATCAGGATTGAATTGAGTCTATGGAAATGACAGAATGTAAATATCATGCCGTGTGTGTGTGTGTGTGTGTGTGTGTGTGTGTGTGTGTGTGTGTGTGTGTCTACGGTGTGTTCATTGGTAAAATGCCGCTCCCTCCGTTCCTGTCGCCATAGCAACCGCCTGACTCCTACAGCACACAGCGGTTTTTGCTTCCCTCATTCCCACCCCCACTGCCCCATCCCCCACTTGCTTTACAACTCCGTCTCGCACTTGTCCTCGTTCTGTCTGTATCTTGCTATTTTGCATGGAAAAGGTTAAGATTGCGGGGTGGGGATTGAGTAGGGGCGGAGTCAGGGTTCATTAATTAATAGCGGTTAATTGAATACCGTCAGTCATATCCAATCCAAAAATTTCAAATTACTTTCGCTTGCTTCAAAGGTGGTGCTAGTAAAACGTGGGCATGATATTTATTCTTCAAAGTACTGCTCATTAATGATTTTATCATGTGACAGGAGCAGGAACCATAAATAAATATGTTCACATATCAGAATACCTCAGAATGTGACAAAATTGTGATCTGTGCCATGGTTGTTGGCACCAAATGGGCTGGTTTGAGTTTTAGTAACTGCTGAGTTCCTGGGATTTTCACATGCTACAGTCTTAGAAGTTTACACAAAATGGTGCCAAAAGCAAACAATCTTGTGTGCAAAGGCTCTGCAGGCTGATGAACCTTGAGAAGAATGACCAGATTGGTTCTAAGCTGACAGGAAGTCCATAGTAACACAGATAAACTCTGTATACAACCGTGGTATGCTGGAAACATCTCGTCTCGCACCAGACATCTGACCTTGAGCTGGATGAGCTTCGACAGCAGGAGCACATCACAGCAGATGGACCCAATCTGGATAGCGTGATTTTTTTTTTCTCTAATATTCAGCTGTCCAACCACCAGAATACTTTCCAAAACAAACTGGTCATAGAAACTGGTGTAGAAAATTGGCATAGAAAATGGTTTAAGATATCCACATAATACAAGAAGCGTTAAACCAGGACTTTAAATTTTACAGGTATAAAAAATGCAGACTATCGTGGCAATACTACACAAAGTGGCTAAGGTTAGTGGCCTGTGGCAAGTCCAGACAACAGTGTTGACGCTGGAACACAAGAAACACTGTTTCTTGTGAACAAATGTGTAAAACCCATGGATATCTAAAGAAGACTTCAAGCACAGAACAGTGAGACGTTCAGCCGCAGAAAGACATTTGAATGTGTACACATTTCGAAAGATGGCCGTCAGTGACAATCCCGTGGTAATCAGTGGTGGTTCCCTGATGGCAAAATAAAGCAGACTGTCCAAGGATGGTTCGGGCATATCGACAGATCTTTCTATGCCGAATCTTTCCAGGCATTAGTTAATGGCTGGGAAATATGTATAAATGCAACTTCCACTCCTTGAAATTTGTTCTTTCTTTTTTTTTTGTACCTAAAAGTCCCGTTTTAACTTGAGCGCCCCTGTACAGACACAGGTTTTAGGACGTACTGTGTAAATTTCAACAAAGACTTTATAGCTTATATTGATGTCTTTTTTTTTTTTTTGTTCTATTGCCTCAAGTAGTTACAAAAATGATTAAAACGGCTGAAAAAAATGATTCATCGTCTGAAGCCGCATTTTGTTCAACTCTTCTTACTCAGTGAACAAAAGCATTTTTTTTATTTATCTGAAAAGGCCATCAGTGAGTAAGACGGACGATTTTTCTTCAAAAAGCCACTCAGTACTGTGGTCAAATCTGCGGTTTCATGGGTCATTCATCCCATTTGGATGGCACAGTGTTTATGTCGGATCTCTCAAAAGGTTCAGTGTTAAACACTTCCTGGAACAAGTGATGAATGTAAACACAAAAAAAAACCCCTCCAAGCTCTGCGACAGTGAAATATCACTCAATTTTTAGCAGACATAGAATATCAGAAATTGTTGGACGTAACTGTCACATGCACACCACACACGGTCACATGCACACACACTCATCACTACTGTACTGTAATGTAATGGGGATACAGTCAGGTCTAAAAGTTAATATATGCAGTCACATAATTGTTTTTTTATTACACCATGCATCAAAGACTAATATAATGACATTATAATCCCAGTAATACACATAAATCCTCATAAGGTCTAGAACAGGTCTTTGAACATATTTGAATTTAAATTTAAATATTTAAAAAAAACATTGCAACCTGATTGGCTGAGTGTATGAAATAAACCAACTGGGTCGATTGCAAGGCTAAATACAGTGTATAATTGTGTATAATTGTGAATACAGTGTATAATATATATTTATTTACTCATTTATTTATATATACATCTATCTATCCATCACAAAATACTGTATAGCTCATCTCAGCAAACTGTATACCTATTTTACCATATACCTCATTACCTACATATGCCTTATTACAACTTACCTAAATATACCTAATAAGTGCACACTGTGTGACCTACATCAGCATATGCTTCATTACCCAGCTCTTATTTACATGTATTGCGACATGTGACACACTGTATACCTCATTTCACCATATACACACCTACATATACCTCATTACATACTGTATGTCTTATTTCAGTGTTTACTTTATTACCCATGTCTTATTATTACCACATACTCAATACCTATTTACCTCCATATACCTTAATACCTAAATATACCTCATTTCAACATATTGTACTGTAAGCCATATTTCAGTGTATACATCATTACCTATGTTTCATATATTTCATGACACAATTTTGTATATCCTACTTCAGAATATACCTTATTTCACAATATCTCTTTTAAACATACACATCTTTTGAACCTGCTTTCAGAAATTGTAATATACCTGATTACTGTGCTTCACTTTAATATACTTTGGAATACAGTGTACCTGTGTCTCATGTGGACATTAATTTGTTGTTGTTTCAATGATTTAAACTCATTTTAATATATACCTTAATTTGGCTTATACATTTCCCCTTGTATACTGGTATATACCTCATCATCTATATTCTGAATATAACCCTATTTTTTGTCCAAACTTAAATACATCCCAGTGTGTCCAGGAAAACTACTGTATGGGTTGTTTGGGTTTATTGGAGTTGATTTAATTGTCACTCAATTGTCAGGTTTCATTGAATGGCCTGTGAATGGACACGTAGCTTACACAGCTAATTCTCATTTATTGGAAAAAAATCCATCTAAACCTAATGAGGGAGAGTGAAGTGATCTTGTATTTCACTTAATAAATATTTAGCAAGTTTTACACCAATCAGTGCTTTTGTTTTATTTCACTAAGTAACTTTTTCATTATAGATACACTTACTGCGACTTCATGCCATGCCTTACAGTTCTTTGCTAAATAGCAGCAAAGTCTGTTTATTGTTATATATTCTGATCGTGGATGAGTTGCTACTTTAGATATAGTAACGTATTAGCATGATGAGCGTGTTCATAAATGCCTGTGATCTGCCCTGCAGTCAAAACTACTGTCCGAGTTGCTTTTCTGGAAAATAAATCAACACCTTATTAACTAAGCAGAATCCAGAACGGTCTAATTCAATATACAAAAGCATGATCCGGTGTGTATAATTGGATTACTTTTTCTAGTGTGTGTGTGTGTGTGTGTGTGTGTGTGTGTGTGTGTGTGTGTGTGTGTGTGTGTGTGTGTGTGTGTGTGTATTCAACAATAATGGCACTAATTCCCTCTCATTAAGCTGAATTAGCAGTAATGAACTAATGAACGTGTCTTAGACATACGCAAACCTCCTGGAGTACTCACTATTTAGCAGCGTTCTGGTGTCCTGCTGGATGGGACCTTCTCCTTTTTTTCCCCATAATCTCAACATGGATCGAACAAATTGAAACTTATCTGTATTTAAAACAATGCAACATAATCGCACTATTTATATAAGACTGTAAGATCAGTATGTTCTGTGTTTTTTTATTGAATAAATAAATATGGGGTAAAATGTTGGTACAGTAGCAGGGATTATGAATACTGCACTGCTTTTAGAAACCACAAGTCATTCATTATTTATCATCAGTATATGATATCCGGCATTTAGATGTATGGGCTTTATTGTTAGACTGTGCAGGATGCTTTCATTCTTCCTCTTTCTTAGTTTTAAAAAGCTCTCAGCTTGCATTAGTTATACATATGGGAAGAGAGAGTGGATTAAAGTTATCAGTGATCAGCACAACTGACACAAAGTACACAGGAGGACATTCTTATACCATATATTGAAATACATTCTATTTGATTTGAACTAATTTATCAAAGTGTTTTCCTATAGAATTTGTAAAATCAATGTACCTTCCTTGTAAAACTGCACACACACACACACACACACACACACACACACACACACACACACACAATTCAAAATCATTTATACATATGACATATCGTCTGTCAAACTTGTAAACAGGAAAAAGAAACACAATATAAAGATAAAAAAATAAAGTAGTAAAGTATATTAAAATATAATCTGACTATAAAGTATGAAAAGGTTCAAAATAAAATGTTTTATATACAGTATTATTATAATTTTTTTAAAATAATGATATAATTAAACAGAAGGGATGGATTGAGATGTATGAAAAGAGTGGATATGTATATTTTTGCACACAAGATTGGAGGAAACTGATTTTTGTACCTGTACACGCCCACAGATTCTCTGGATGATTTCTTTAAGTGTCTGAACTGAACTGCCAGTGGCACATCTGTGCTGGAGCACCGTCTGTAAGACCAACACAAAAATTAATGTTATTGACCACAGAATAGCCAAAAAATAAATACATTACATTGAAAATGAGATGAAGGTAGAGAAGAATTAAAAGACAGACCGTGCAGATTTAAACTGCTCTTCATCATCTTCTTCTTGAGGGTTGTACTCAGGTGGTTGGCGATATTTGGAAGCCAGGAAGTTAAACATGTCCAACACAGACCTCCTTCAGGAAGAGTCAGAAAGATAATTACTACAATTCAACAAAATGTTGTTATTAATAATGCTTGATTTATCAAATAATATTGCAAAATTTATCATTTAAGTTGGTCATAGTTTAGGTTGGCTGTATTTCTAGAAGCTTCTATAGCTGTTTTTCGAAGATTCAGAGATGTTGGCCAGCAAAGGCTACACAATACTATGGACATTTTCTCCCCTGCTTTGTCACCTGATGTTAAATGACTGAAAAAGTAGTAAAAAAAAAAGTCGGCTTGACGTGTTTAACCCCACACGGTTGGTTCTGGTCGGACCCTGTCAGCTGTTTCTGTATATCAAATCAGCGGCCGAGAAAGAGAACTCCTAATGGATATTTAGCTTAGCGAATGAGCACACGCTAATTTTGTTTTCTAAATGGAGCTTCTTGACATTTCTGCGCTTGTCTTTGTAACTTATAGATATAATTATTATAACTATTATAGCCATTAATACAAGAAAAGCTGTGAACAGATAAATATTAAAAAAAAAATGTATATAATTAAACTGTTATTACCGAAGACACAGCAAACTAGCATGAATGTCCTGCTGCGTTCTGTGACGGAGGAGGCCGGCTAGCCAGGCGACAATTTTAGGTAGAATAATAATAAAAGTTTGTTCTAAAAAATATATATTATATGAACAATTGTGATAAGATATGATAAAATGATCCGTGTAAGAAAAAAAAGATGGAGAGAATGAAGCAGCTACATGGTGTGTGTGTGTGTATAAAGGGTCTGTATGGAGCACCACGCCTTCACCAGCATCTCTCTCAGAGACTCCATCATGCATCTGACACATTTCCTTACCTACACACACACACACACACACACACACACACACACACACACACACACACACACACACACACACACACACACACTTCTATTGTTTTGCTCTGTGTGATGCGTGCAAAATATCTTACCTTTACAGGTAACAATGAGGTCGAGCCGCTCTTCCTCTCGCACTACAAGGGACACACCTTTCTCTCTGTCTGTACGTCTCGTCTTCTCTCTCTCTCTCTCTCTCTCTCTCTCTCTCTCTCTCTCTCTCTTTCTCTCTCTCTCTCGCTCTCTGTACTTCTCTGGTCCAGTGAGTGGTACACACCTTCTGCCGTGATGCTGCAGTGATGGAAAAAATTCTCTCTCTCTCTCTCTCTCTCTCTCTCTCTCTCTCTCTCTCCACACTCCCCCCTATCTCTGTCCTCCCTTCTCCCTTCCCCCTCCCTTCTTTTTCCCTCCCACATGTCCATATTTCTCACTTGCTTCCCGTATAACGATGACATCATCAATTCTTCCTTCACAGTGCTCTCTCCCTCCCTCCCTCCCTCCCTCCCTCTCTCTCTCTCTCTCTC
>MU564352.1:7639540-7643723 GCA_024362625.1 Silurus asotus | reverse complement strand
CACACACAAAAAAAAAAAAAAAAAAAAAAAAGACATCCTCAAAAAAAAAAGTCACAAACAAATCTAGGGTTGAATCTTTAACATGTCAGTGTCCAATCTAAAGTGTGGATTCTAATGATCTACACTGTTGAATTAATTCCTCCAATTGACCAGTGATGGACAAAGTACACCAAAACCATGTAGTTGAGTTGAAGTAGAGATCCACTCTGTAAAATGTGACTTCAGTAATAGCAAATGTGTCCCTTTAAACTTTCACTTGAGTAAAAGAACAAACGTTTTTGCCTTCAAATTAACTTAAGTATCCAAAGTGCTTTGATTTATTACGACTTTAATGTTCCTGTTATCATGTTAAACACGAGACTCTTTACTTAATCAACTCATGTGAAAAGACTCAAATGTGACTCTCAGCACACTGATCTATTTATAGAATGATATTAATGACTCAAACACTGATTGATATCTGTTACAATAATCCTGCCCAAAATGATCATGAGCTCAAAATCTTCTTTTCAACAACTTCAAAAAATTGCGCCAAAAAAAAGCCCACGTGTGTCGTGGCTGAACTGTATGTTGGTGATCAGTAGATACACCAAGCACCAATCAAAACAAGTTGAAAACAGAGCTTGAGCTGATTGGGCACAGATTTTGCAACATGTAGTTGAGTCAAAAGATATTTGACTGAAATGTAGTGAAGTAAAAGTCTTCCAAATGGAAATACTTCAGTAAATATGCAGTAACTTATTTAAGTACAGTAATGAATCACATTTGCTTCACTACTGTCCACCACTGGGAATGACCAAACATCTAGCCTACTGTGTTCTATCAAACCTTATGCATTATAAAAGATTTGAGGAGCTACACTTTTGAAAATCAAGGTATCAATTATTTAGTCATGCCATAAAACAATCATTGTGGTGTCCCCAGAAGAAGCTCTCAGAAAATGGTCCTCAAAAGAACCTATTTTTTTCGCCAGTTTCAGGTATTACATTTTTCTTACACTTACATTTATCTAATTTAGCAGACACCCTTATTCCAGAACAACTTACATTTTTCTCATTCATACAACTATGCAGCTATGTGGTTAAAATAACAAATAAAATCAAGTTGCTCTAGAAAAGGCCATCTGCAAAATAGTGTAATTGTAAACACTACAAAGAAGTCTTCTCCAAAAGATCTCTGTAGGAACCACTCATGAACAGGTTCTTTGTTTCAACCCCTTCAAGCCAGTTTAGTGAGCAGCTTCATATGAGATCATGTAAGACCTCAATATAGACCTCAATATAGAACCATTTAAGAACTTGGAGAGTGTAAAGAACAAATATAGCTGTGATGGAACATCTCCTGAGGTAACACCGAATGCTGAATAAAGCAAAATGGTTTGAAAAGAACACCAGCCATGAACTCACTTCAGCTGAACAACGTGGGTCCTGAGCAAAACCTCTGATCAATTAGATTTTTACATTAATACAGGATTCCATGGTGTGTGTGTGTGTGTGTGTGTGTGTGTGTGTGGGGTCTGGGGGGTCTCTCTGTGTGTGTGTGTGTGTGTGTGTGTGTGTGTGTTTGTGTGTGTGTGTGTGTGTGTGTTTTTCCAAAGAAAGTAACTTATGTATCTGTATGTGCTTGTGTGTGTTTGTTTAATAATACAGTACATACAGTGTTTGAGTTTACCTACTCTGTGTGTGTGTGTGTGTGTGTGTGTGTGTGTGTGTGTGTGTGTGTGGTCTGTGTAGGCGTGGGCAGTGTATAAGGGAAAGTACCGTGAGGGACGTGACAGAGCTGACCCCTCAGCGTGGAAGACTCGACTCCGCTGTGCCCTAAACAAGAGCTCTGAGTTCCAGGAAGTTTCTGAACGGAGCCAACTGGACATCTCAGAACCCTACAAGGTGTACAGGATAGTGGAGGAAACACACATCCACACAAACACAGGTGAACACACACACACACACACACACACACACACACACACACACACACACACACACACACACACACACACATTCAGTTCTCTCAACAAACATCTCTCAGGCTTTCAGGAAGTGACATCAAAGTCTGGACTTCCTGAAGGCAATCCTGTGAATGCATTAAATCTGGAGTGAACGCAAAACCCCACATTTTTAGAAAAAAACAAACAAAAAAACAAGACAAAGACAGAATCAAGTGAAAAAAAGATTGGAGGAATGAATTAATCATGAGAAAGATGGGAAAGAAAATGGATGAAAGAGTGAAAGAAAGCTTTAGAAGAACTTTTAATTAAAAAAAATTAAAAAAATGAAGAAAAGAGAAAGATGAAAGGAAGTAGTAAAGGAAAAAAATATTTAAAGATCTGAAGCAGAGTGCGATTGAAAGAGAAAGAGAAATTGGCAAAGAAAGTAAGAACATGAAAGACAAGAAAGAAAGAAAGAAAGAAAGAAAGAAAGAAAGAAAGAAAGAAAGAAAGAAAGAAAGAAAATGGTACAAATGAATGAGTGAAATTGACCAAAGTTTGAAAACAGATTGAAAGAAAGACAACACAGAAGATAAACAGACAAAATAAAATCAATTTAAAAGAAAAACTAAAACGATTGAAAAAAGGACTGAAAAAAAGAAAAGACAAAAGAAACACTGATATGCAGAAAATAAAGACAGAAATAAAGGAAAAAATTAATCTCTTCGTTTGCCTCTAATCATGAGTCTTTCGACCTCTCTCTCTTCTCTCTCTCTCTCTTCTCTCTCTCTCTCTCATTTTGAGTCTTTCATCCTGTCTCTTTCTCTCTTTTCTCTCTCTCTCTCTCTCTCTCTCTCTCTCTCTCTAATTTAGGAGTCTTCTGCTTGCTGTCTCTCTTTCATTAGTCTCTTTATTTCTGTCTCTCTCATCATAAGTCTCTCTTTCTGTCTTTCACTCTTATCTTGAGTCTCTTTCTGTTTCTTTCTCTCATATAGAGTCCCTCTTTTTGTATTTCTCCCTCTCATGAGTTTCTTTCTTTTTGTCTTTCTCATCATTGGTCTTTTTCTTTTTTTCAGAATCTGGTGTGAGTTCAGTAAGGGGCAGAGCATTCACAGACGTTCATGATCAGGTACAACAACAACACACACACACACACACACACACACACACACACACACACACACACACGTTTTCCGCTTGCTTTCTTTCTCTTTCAAACACAAATACACATACACACATTTTTGCTTTCTTTCACACATATTCTATCTCTTTCTCAATCTTTATTTCACAGTCACACACAGACACACACACTGGAAATCCCCATTCATCATGTTACATTTACACACCTTCTGTACATCCTAAATGTGAAACTGAAACTTTGAGAAGAAGTCAGTGGTGTTTTGCTGCCTCCTAGTGGGGAAGGATGGTGTATACTTGAACAGAAGCAAATTGTAGTTTAGATTAGTTTCTCAGTTCAGTGACTCCAGTGTACGCACAGATGTGTGTTCTTCTTGTGTTCTTCTGGCTTCCTCTCTTATCATGAGTCTCTATCTCTCTTTGTATCATCTCTCTACCTCTGATTGTCTCATCATTCTCTCTTCATCCTTTCTCTCTTCATGAGCCTCTCTCTCTTTGCCTCATCTTGTTCTGTCCTGCATCTCTCTAATTTTTTTTCCTATCTCGGCTTTCTTTTACTTTAATTCTGTCCTTTATCTCTTACCAGAAGCCTGTCTCTTTTATCCTAAATATCTCTGTGTCTCATGTCTCAATAGGACTCTGTCTCCATGTGTCTCATCTCTTTCTCATTATAAGTCTCTCTTCCATGAGGCCCTTTCTGTGTCTCATCTCTTTCTGTTTTTCTCTTCCTATCTGTCTCACCGATGTTTTAACATAATTATGTCCCTTGTCTCTCATCAGGAGTCTCTCCCTCTCTTTCTCATCATAAGAAAATTATACCTTCCTATTTAATTATAATTATATGTCTCTGTGTCTCATTTCACATCAGGAATCTTTCTCTGTGTCGTATGTTTTTCTCTCTTGTTGCTCTTTCATCATCTTTCATCTCATCTTTCTTTTATCATAAGTCTCTCTCTCTCTCTCTCTCTCTCTCTCTCTCTCTCTCTCTTTGTCTCTCTCTCTTTGTCTCTCTAATAATGTGACTCTCTGCCTGTCTCTCTTCTCATGATGATTTTTTACTGTCTCTCTCCTCTTTCTCTTCTTTCTGTATTTCACTTATCATGAATCTCCCTCTGTCCG
>MU564352.1:7614540-7634540 GCA_024362625.1 Silurus asotus | reverse complement strand
CTTATCTTCATGCATTTATTCCTTCATTCCTAATTCATTTGACTTTTATCCAGCTTTCTTCTTCCAATCCACATTCTCATTCCATACTCTGTCCATTTCTCTTAACTGTGTGTGTGTGTGTGTGTGATTATTCTGTAGAGTTACAGCAGCACCTGCACGCTGGAGGGCCAAGGCCACGCTATGTGATTGACCTGTGCTTTGGAGAGGAATTTCCTGACAAAAACCAACCAAAGAGCAAAAAACTCATTACAGCACAGGTGGGTTTTCATTGTGTGTGCGCAAAATGTGTAAGTGTGTAATAAAATAAGATGAACAGTAGAGGGAGACAAATTACAAGAGAGCAATTTAACCCACTGATCTGTCATTCATTCACGTTCTTCCCTTCACTCTCTCTCTCTCTCTCTCTCTTTCTCTCTCTCTCCCCTCTCTCTCACTCTCTCTCTCTCTCTATTCTTTATTCTCCTCCCCATTAACCCATAAATTATGTTTATCTTTCATGCACCTCTTTCTATCAATTTATTGTCCATTATTCTCATTTTATTCTCCATCCATCCATCCATCTATCCATCCATCCATCCATCCATCCATCCATCTCTCCCTCCCTCAATCCCTCCCTCCCTTCCATATTGTAAGCAATTTTCCCTTTCTTTTTTAACCTCTTTGTCTATCCATCCATCCATCCATTCACCCAACCCAAAACTGCTTATGATATGGAATGGATCCATATCATAAGCAGTTTTTCGTTTTTTTTTATTCTCTTTATCCATCCATCCATCCATCCATCCAACCATTCATCTCTCATTTATCCATCTATATTTCCATCCATTCATTTAAAATTTATCCATGCATGTTTCCATCCATCCATCCATCCATCCATCCATTTAGCCATCCATCCATCCAACTATCCATCCATGTAGTAAATCTGTTTGTGTTTGTGTGTAGGTAGTGCCCCTGTTTGCAAAGGAGCTGCTTGAGGGTTTCCAGAAACGTGAAGCTGAACTGAATCTCAGTCTGAAACCTGAATCACAAAAATGACATCCATCCATCCATCCATCCATCCATCCATCGCTCACCTCCTCCTTTTGTCTATCACTGTAAATATAAACACATCCTACACACATGTAACTATTCAGTAACTCTACACCAGAGGGATTTTTTTTTTAAACATATTTCCCATATTCCGGATTACGAGTGCAGCTTTCTAACTATTTTCTAAAAAACAACCAATAAAACACCATCATGCTAAGCAGCAGCTAGAACTGCTAGCCATGTTAGCATGGTGAAATTCATTACCTCAGAATCCACAAGGCTCCATGTTGTGCTAAATATCGCTAGTAATAAATCATAAAGAATTTACCAGCAAATCAAATACAAAACAAAACTACCAGCAGTCCAGCAGTCCAGATTAGGTAAATTACCTATTAGTGCATAATTGCTAGCTTTCTGTTACTCTTAGTTACTCTTAGCCTAATGTAGCATGTTTAGACAATATTATTCTAAAAGAATAGTTTTGGCTATCAATTATAATCAATAAAATAACTCAAACTAATTTATTTTATTTTATGGCAATAAATACAAATGGAATGTTTCTTTCAGTAAAAAAAAAAAAAAAATGAACCATGTTAGCATTCTGGTAAACTGTATAGAATTAACCGGGCTAATTTTTTTTTAAACAGAATTCTAATGCTAGTTCAACAAACATGCTAACAATGCTCAATGTGAATGAACTAAGAACATGCAGATTCTATAAGGCTAATTTGCTAGTTTTACCAAGGCTATAAAGATGTGTTACTTCGTAGGCTACACATATATAATTTATTAAAAAAATAAAATGAATAGATAATATATTAAATGACTATTTCAAATTGACTGCTTTCTTCTAACTATCTACCAGTTTTCTTTGAATGCTAGCCATGTTAGCATGATAGGGTTTTTATTCTGAGGAAAGTCTGTATTGTTTTTATATTTTGAACTTTTTTTGTGGATTAAACTCAGAAAATGCTTTGTGACTGTAAATATTGTGAAAAATTGCATCGTTTACAGTTGGAAAATTTAGACAAATATATAAATAGATATAATCATGGCAAAGAAAAAACAAGAGTAATGTTCACAAATGGGACAGTATTTCTTCTTTAAAAGTCTTTGTGGTACAACTGACGAAAAATAAAATAAAAAATGTAAAAAAATATCTATAGCATCATGCTAATTTTGACCAAATGGTACCAGGTACTATTTGAAGGGTAATATTAGCCCTAAATGTTGATAATAGTAATTTCTTTTCGACATCTAAAAAAGAAAAATTTGAGTACTTATGGGAATTGTGAGGTTTCTATTTAACGCTGACCGAACAAGATTCCAAGGAAAAAATAAATTGCAGCTCCAAAATTTATTAATTGCTATGGCATGTTAAAAAAACAAACACAGCTTGAACTAGCCAGCAAGATAGCTCTGGCTAATATAAGCTAAACTACAATATATATATATATATATATATATATATTATTATTTTTTTTTTTCCTTTTTTTATTTTTTATTTTATTTTTTTTCCTGTCCTGCTTTTTTACCAGGATGGGAAAACAATATAGATTTTAAACTATTTTTAACTTTTTGCTAATTTTCAGCTAATTGTTAATCATATTAGTATTTGGCTCATTGTAGAGTACCAGTTTAACCTTTTCTTTATACCAGGTGGCTATTACTTTCGTTTTATTTCTTCTTTTGCAATTTATACTGTAAAAATCAATGTTTGTTTTAGCGCATTTTACTGTACACTCACATGGTGCAAACTAAACAACTGTGAAAAACCTTTTCTGCTAACATGACAATCCAAAAAAATGTATTTATTCATTCAGCGACTCCTTTGTGGCCTCATCATTGATTGATTTTTTTTTTTTTTATAAAAAAAGAAATAAAATCTGACTCCATCTAAATCTATAAAGCATTCTTTTATTTCTAGCGAACACTGTTGTACAGTTTTACAAGTTTGAAAAATATACAATTTTCATAGCTATACATTTATAAAGGAAAAAAATAACAATCCTCTCTTTTTTTTTTCCTCTGGAAAAATAACAAACACCACGAAAAAAAAAGAAAAAAGAAATTATTTAAAAATAATAAAAAACAGAAAGGGAAAGAGTGTGCTTGATCAAGAACAAATACCCGTATCTGAGTTAAATTTTTTTTTTTTTATATTTTATCCCCCCCCCCCCCNCCCCCCCCCCCCCCCCCTCCTGCTTTGATATTGTACAGAAAAATAAAGAGAGTGGGAAACTATGGGGGGAAAAAAAAAATTCGAAAGCACATCACGAGGTCAAGTGCACCCACATAAGCATCACATTCCAACATGTTATTAGCACCTTTAAACCCTTTCTCATAGAAAAACACCAACGGACAACCCACAGGAATCTTCTTCTCTTTGTTTTTTCTTTCTTTCCCCCTTTTTAGTGTTTTTTCCGTTTTTTTTTTTTTTTTTTTACCCACACATCGGACCGTAATGCTGCAGTGAACTCGCATTTGGACCTCGCACTGTAAAGCAAAAAATCTGTATACATTCACCTCAAGAGCCACAGCTCGGTTAAGAAGCGTGGAGAAAAAAAAAAAAAAAAAAAAAAAAAAAAAACTGTTGCGGAAAATAAAGTAACCATTAACGCTTGTCATCATATTTGTCATACTTTTTTTTGTAGCATATTCATATGTAACACCTGTATAATATAGAACTATTCATATAATTATATATCATTTTTTCCCCCAATATCGATATTCAATATTTTTCCATTATAATACTGACTGAAAAGAGATACCCTGCAGAGAAAGTACACCGAAAAACAGACGTGGCAACAGGCGAGTTTGATTGTCTCAAAAGACTTAAAGTCAGACTGTGCATCACTAGCATTGCGTTGCTGTTTTTCTTTTTCTCCTTTTGTCCTTCTTTCCAAAACCCGTTTTACCTAATAAACACAAAAACACGTATGGCTCTTCCAAAGTAACCGTGGGGTCACGAATGATCTGTTTGAGTTCAAGTCCTCACATGACTCTGTGAACTCTCTGTGCAAATGTTCCACCAAGAAGTGTTTCAGAATGTCATCACTTCACAAACTCATTTTGTGGTTTTTTTTTTTTTTTCTGCTTCAGTTGTGGTGAATATGATGGAAAAAAACATTGGAAAATACGGTTATCTTTTGTTGTGACAAAAATCTGAGGTTTTGGTACAGTGTAAAGTTGATGGTTAATAATTTGACATTTATATTGTTTGTTTGTTTCTTGAATTCGTGGAATGTGGAATGGGATGTTCAAAAATATGTAACAATTTTGTGCTTAGGTGTGCACAAACATTTATTAATACAGTGTAAACATATATTTTTTAGTTCAGGAAGCTAATCCCACTTACTTTAGTTAATAAAGCTAATCCAGCAACTTTAGTTCATGGATCCAATCCCAATTAATTTAGTTTAGGAGACTAACCCCAATAAATTTATTTCAGGAGGCTAATCCCAAACATTTTAGTTTGGGGAGCTAATCGGGTAATTTAATTTAAGTTCAGGAAGCTGATTAGTTTAGCAAACATTTTGTAGCATTAATGTCATAAATTTAAAGAATGTCAAAATTTCCCTGACCAATCGGAATAGAATAATTGATGTAGTATAAAAAAAAAATACATTTTGCGAAATGATCCCACTGTATTTAAAGATATTTATATAACCAATGATGCTTTTGACTCATTATTAAATAGAATGGGAAATACAGTACGTAAAAATGCAAAACATTACAAATTTTTTATTTTTAGTGCCATAAAATCAGTAGTTTTCACCAAGTAAAACATTAGATGACCAGTGAAGTCACTCAGATTGCACCTTTTCATTGTCAAACCGTGGATTTATTTAACGACCCTGAAAAACTAAGGAATAATTGTTGATAAGTGATGAATTAAGAAGCACTTCTTGGTCGTGAACTCAGACTCACTGAGCACTTACTGCTGTCTCATTCGTTTACATCCTTGAGGTAAATCTGTGCAGCTCCTATTTTCTTCATGTAACTCGGGGGCAGACCAGCGTCTCTTTCGGGAGCGTGGCTTATCCTGGATCTCCCGCCGGGAATCAGACAGAAGTGATGGGGCAAGAGGCGGAGCCGTTCTGTCAGATCTGTGTGTGCTAGTCTCTGATCCTGCAGAAATACGACTGCATGAGTCTTGTTGCAGCGAGGCGGGCATCTGGATTGACGAGGTGATTGGTGGGGGTAACGAGGTCAACAACGGGGTTGATGAGGTCAGTGTCGAGGTCACTGAAGAGGCTGAGGTGGCCACTGGAGTCAGTGACTTGGGCATTGTTGTCAGGGTTGTTGCTGTTGTTGGGGGCACCGAGGTTGGCGTGGGGGTTAAAGCCAGGCATACATCTCCTGGACTGAGCTGGCGACAGTGGAGGCCATAGAGCTCGGCACTCTTTTGAGGACTGCATGAAGACCAGCCTCTGTCCTGCACAAAAAATGGATACTCCTCCAAAACCGTGAGAAATTCCTGCCAAGTGAAATCATCAAATCAGCTCGAATGGCACTTGAACAAAATTTTATAACAATGAATTTTCAGTGACTTTTCATAATTTTTCAAAGATATTTTGCCTGGGAATTTACAGTAAAAGCTAAAAGTTAAAACTTATCACAGGAGCATTATTCCTCAAACTTATACCCAGGTATTATACCTCATGAACAGCACAGGAACATTAGGGCAGAAATCTAAACCCAGCGACTTTACGCCTAAAAACAGTCCAGGAACTTTATTTCAGGAATCTAAATTGCAGGAACTTTCGTTTAGGAACCTAAAGACAGAAACCTAATCCTCCGAATTTTAACAGTACAGAAACTACCTGGGAAACCTTAACTCAAGAAACTTAACCCAGAATAGAAATCGAAACCTTCTACTTTCACTTAGGATCTTTAGTTTAAAACCATAAATCTAGTAGCTGCAAGAATCTAGGCCAAGAAAAAAATGTAAATCTAAACACATTTTAGGATTTTTTTTGCCAGAAACCAATTCAAAAACTTTTTTTGTGCAGAAATTTAGGAACCGAAGCCCAACAACTTTAGAAATATTAGCCCAGGAACTTTATTTTAGTAACCTACGAAAAATAAATATTCTAGGAAGTTTAAACCAATACCCTTCTTATAAAGATGTTATAAACTTTCTTTCGGCTTCTCCCATTTGGGGTTGCCACAGCGGACCATCCGCATGTTTGATTCGGCACGTTTTTACGCTGGATGCCCTTCCCAATGTAACCCTCCCCATTTATCCCGGCTTGGGACCAGCACTAAGAGTGGATGGGGTTGGTTCCCTGACCGGGGATCGAACCCGGGCCACAGCGGTGAGAGTGCTGCATCCTAACCACTAGACCACCAGGGGACCTGGTAAATCTGTTATAAACAAAGTGGTTAAATATGAATACAAATTTTCTTTTATTATTACATGGACATTTACATATGCTAAACTTTACCATTAATTTACCCTGTTTCCATGTGAATAAAGGGCAAAATTCTAATGTCTGATCAAAAAAAATGAATTTCCCTTAGTGGTCCCAGTCCCAGGCATATGACCCATCCCTTTAATGCTACCTTATTCTAATTCCCCCAGACTTGTAATCAAACCCACCTGTTCCCAATCAGCCTACAATCACTCCATATGAACAGTGATTTTTTTGCACACTTTTGTGTAAAAAAAGGGATAATTTTAACATATTATTTTGCTTTGCTTTGGGTTTCTATATTCAGTGATGGAAATGATGCATGTATAAATCAGTGTCATTTAAAAAGAAGCACGATTTCAATGCAGTATGTTGTCAAGATCCGTATTTTAAAAATGCAAATAATATACAGTGGAACCATGCTGAGGTTTCTTTATTAATCATTTACCCAGAGAAACCTAATTTGTCATTCTGAAATTGCATATATATTTTTTAACATGGTTCTATGTTCTTCACGTGTGGTTATACGGCACAAAACGTGAATATCGAGCTCTGTGAATGAACAAATGAATTCAAGTAAACTTGAGACATATTTTGAGTAACGTGTGATCACACAAAAATGTCAGAAATAACCTCATGCTTTACACATGACAAAAAAAAGAATTAACAAATAAAAATGAACCATTTGAAGAAAAATCGGGTGAAATAGGCACAGCATTTAGAAATCATTATAACTTCATCAGAAGATAGTAATACATATATTGACATTACTGAAATGTGAAAACTGTGTTTTCTTCTAAAAACGTTTTGCGTCCACACTAACAATTCCAATCATTTCCTAAAAGTTGTTCTTTCAAAATCTGAAAAAAATAAAAAAAAAACGATTATGCAACAATTGCGCATGAGCAAAACGTAAGAGGCTTCAATGTGTGTTATTTCCACCTTGCATTTATTTGCTTTCCAGCAATTTGAAACAATGCCACGGCAATTACTAACAATGCATCATTGTTTTTAAAAGCCTACAATTTTCTTCTATGTGGGGACGAAAAGGCCAAAACGGAAAGAAAAATATTAATTTTTAAATGGAAACATTTTCGTGAGGTCATATCTAGAGATACATTGCAGCTCGAAAAGTTGAAAAGCGAACAAACCATATTTTATGAGTCTTTATAAGTTGGTGGCTTATCTGGTGTATCAGTGAAAACACGCTTACCCTATGGTATAGATTTTCTCGATAGTGCTATACTGGTATGCAAACTACTGACGAAATAACTATTCTAATAAATATATTTGTCTGTTTAAAATGCAACAAAGAAGTCTGCTATAGTTTAACCTTTTACCCCAAAATGTTCTTTGGCTGTTCCTGAAAGCCCCATAAGGAATTCTGTTGTACCTGAAACCAGAGATATTTATTGAAAAGGTTTAACTTTTAGAACCCCCTTGACGAACCCTTAATGAGCATATAAAAGAATTGAGACGTTTCTACCTATATACACTGGTTTAACATTTAGGGTAATATTTGTCTGTCACTCAAGTCCGGACTAACCTGAGTGTTGCGGTCAGTGAGCAAAACCTGCAGATGATTGAAGCCGTTATTGGGCCCAGGTGAGATGAGCAGGATGGTGCAGGTACTCAGGTGGAACTCTGGTGTGGTGTCAGCGCTGTGCAAGAAATCCTCTGTCTGTAGCTCTTCCACCCTTTTCAGACGGCCTCCGGCCAACTCAATAAGAGAACCCTTGACAAAATGAGGTAGGACTGCACTTGATGGTGGGTCAGGACCACGGAGGACTGAAACAGAGGCTCGACAGGATCCTGGTAAAAGTTCTCGCTCCTGTTGGACCCCATGGTTATTGTGCTGACCATGAGGAGAATGCTGGGAGTTCCTCAGAGGGGAAGGAGAACCTGAGGGATTGAAACTGGGGTATGCCTGAGGGTTGTGTTGAACCGAGGGGTACAGGGACCCCAAAGCATAGTAGATCTGAGCTCCTGGTTGGGAGGCAGTTAAAGCGGAAGGTTCATGAGGAGCCTTTGTCTTCCGTGTTTCCGAGGTGTGGGGAGTTGGAGGTTTTAAGATTGCCAGAGTGTCCCTGTCTGTATGGTGATGGAAGGAATGTGCATTAGGACCCGTCTGGGACGGAGATACCCTCCTTCTTTCGTGCCCGATCAGATCTTCTGGATTCCTCTTCCTTCCATTCGAGTGTGAACTGCCAACTCTGGATTGAGGGTCATTCCCACTTTCCGCCCTCCCACTCGATTCAGATCGAATACCTTGTCCATCGAGACCATTGGGTCTCCTGCTTGAGCACCTGAGCCTGCTTTCCAAGTGAAAATCATTCTGGTAGAATGGGGTTGGTGGAGAAAGGTGTGAGGGGACCGATGAAGGGAAGAGAGAGGAGGCATAGTCTCGCCGCGTATGCCCGAAATAGGGCCACATGTCCCTGGAATCAACTGCATAATTGCTCTTGTATGTAGGCATCGACATGGATGGATGCAAATCATGGGAATTGATTCCAGCTCGCAGCCAACGGGAGTGGTGAGGAAGCGGCTCCGTTTCACCTTCTGACCTTCGTCCACTTGATCGATCTCTCCAGGATGGTGAACCCGAGCCATGACGTTCTCTCACCTGACCAGAAAGGTAGTGGGGGAGAACCGGTGAGTGGTACGGCAGCTGCCACGATAGGGAGAATGGAAGGGTATGAAGTGGAAGTGGGGGTGGAGGTGGAGGAGGTGGAAGCAGTTCTTTATCACCACGCGGTTCACTCTCCCTCCCTTCGGAAAGGTGATGCCTCCTGGGTCGAAGTGGCGCTGGGTATTTGAACTCGTCCTCCGTGGGCCGCTGTTCCGACGAGCCTTGCCAGGTCTCGCGCTTTTTCGGGGGGAGGCTGGGATTCATGGGGTCTCCCCCAGGCCTGAGGGGCCAAAACTAGGTCACATGGGCTGATGGGGAGAACGAGGGGTCCGGATGGTGACAAGATTCTCGGCTGAACAGCATCACGCAAAAGATAGCAATTCACTCGGACCTGCGCTCAGAATTGCTCACCTGAGAAAGAGAAAGAAAAGAGAACGAGTGAGTTTTATTTGTTTCAATATATGATATGTCTCAGAAACCACATAAGCTAGTCTGCACGTCTCCATATCAGATTGAATGCGATGAAAACACTTTGCACAAATTGTTTCTTGGCTTACTTGGCTGACATTTTGGGGGGAAAGGGAAGAAAACGTACATATACACAGTCATACGAATGTCACGGGTTACAAGTGCTGTAGGTTTCCCTGACAGTGATTATTATGTGGTCACTTCTTAGTGTCGCAGATCTAAAGCTCTGGTGTGGTGAGGGATTTTAATGAAACACTTTCCATCCAGAGTTTGCAATGTGAGACGAAGAGTGCAAGAGTGTCAGATAGATAGATGGATAGGGGGAAAGACAGAGTGTATCATGAAAATAAAGTGGCCAAATAACCGATCTAGCCCATACTTGAGCCTCTGAACAGATCTAAATATAACTTCCATGTGATTCCCACAACAACAATGTGCTAACAAACACTCAGATCCATACCTGACACAACACACACACACACACACACACACACACACACACACACACACACACACACACACACACACTACAGGAGGCAATATGCCTGCTCTTCTTCGAGGAAAAATGCAGATAAGTTTTTTTCAGATCGTTTCTTCAGCAAAGTGGGAATCCGACAAGTCGTCACCATCCGCGGGAACACTTCACACATTTCACACACAGACGCACACCCTTCACAGACACCGTGTACACACACACACACACACACACACACACACACCCTTCACAGACACCGTGTACACACACACACACACACACACACACACACACACACACACACACACACACACACACACACACACTTCACACCATTGGGTCCAGCTGTCAGTCACCGTTACCGTAGCGATTGAACGGGCTGCTCACCACCCACCCTTGATTGCCATAAGCTCGCCACAGGGTG
This sequence comes from Silurus asotus, assembly GCA_024362625.1. Lineage (NCBI taxonomy): Eukaryota > Metazoa > Chordata > Actinopteri > Siluriformes > Siluridae > Silurus > Silurus asotus. The sequence continues at coordinate 7,624,098 of MU564352.1, read as the reverse complement.
TGCGGGGGAGTTTGCGCGAAATGAGAGAGAGAAAGAAAGACAGAAAGAGAGAGAGAGAGAGACAGAGAGAGAGACAGAGAGAGAGAGAGAGAGAGAGAGAGAGAGAGAGAGAGAGAGAGAGAAAACCAGAATGGGTAGAAATGACAAAGATGGAATGTAAAAAGAAAAAAAAGATGGTAGCAGAAGAGCAAAGGGTACATGCACGAAGAGAAGGAGCCGGAGTGGTGTGAACGAAAGAAAGAGAGAATGAAGGAGATGGATTGAAAGGATGGAGAAAGACAGAGGCTAAAAGAGAAAGCTGGGAGAGATAGATAGATAAATGAGAAAGCTAAGAGAGAGGGAAAGTCAGACAGGGAAAGAGTTGTGTTTTCATTTTATTGCTTAGTGTGTATGTCTGTCTGTATGTATGTGTGTGTCTGTGTGTGTGAATGTGTGTGGGAGTTTCTCTAATGTCTCTAAATTAAACTCTCTGATGTTTCGACGCCACATCTGCTCCTCCGTCTACAGCTCCGCCGCTGTCGCCATGGAAACTGAGTCCATACATTCAAGAGAGTGTGTGAGGGGAGGTTACACGGGGATACAAGTTTGAGACACAAAACACACACTCTTCCATTCAACACTCTAAAGTTCTACTTAATAAACTAGGGACAGTGAGCAAGTCCAGCATTTGTAATAAGTGATATAACGTTCACTCACCGGTCACTTTATTAGGCACACACACTCCTGCTCATTCATGCAATCCACCAACCATGTGGCGGCAACTCAGTATACAAAATCGTCAATAGGCCACCAACTTTGGGGATTTTTTTTCTTTATCAAGCATCAAACTGAAGGAAACATTTCCTCTTACTGACTTTCAGAAACTGTGATTTTCATCCAGGGCAGTCTCTGGTAGAGGTTATAGAAACCGGTATGAAAAACACGAAACATCTAGCAGGTGAAAGTTGCATACATGTGAATGTGGAAAGTTGTTTATGAGGTCAGAGGAGAATGGCCGGTGTGGTTCGAGCTGACAGGAAGGAACTGTAGTAACTTAAATAACCATGCTGTAGAAGGCACACAATTGTATATGATGTCTTTGAATATAGTAGAAATAGGAGGCCCAAACCTGTTCCAGCAAGACAATATACATATATATAAATATATACACAAGTGAGTACACCAATCACATTACAGCAACCGTTTTAGTATCTTCTCGAGGGACAATATTATAGAATTTAAACTTGGCTATAGTTTAGTCAATGTGCAGCTTGTATAGCAGCACATATTTTATGTCCTCTGAAAATGTGAGTACACCCCAAGGGATAATTGCTCTTCATCATTTAACCATGCAAAGCCACATGTCCTATTCATAATGTTCATGTTTTTGTCTGCTTGACAGGAACATACACCATAAACCATAAACCATACACCATACATATATTTGTGTATTTTGTATTAGCGCAGGCGCAGGCTTTGAGTACAATTCCCTCATACTAACCACTGGATGTTCAACTTGCACCTCATTGTAAAGAGTCTCTAAGGATTTAAGAATTAGAATTGTTGCTCTCCACAAAGATTACCGAGGCTATAAAAAGATCGGTAACATCTTCTTGTGCTGTGCGTCAGATGCCGAAGTTGCATTAAAAAGATATAGACGCATGAGTGCTGCAGCAATGCTTTAGAGGTTGCAACAAGTCAGTGTGCATGGCTGTCATCCCAGAAGGAAGCCTCTTCTGAAGCTGGCTCACAAGAAAGCCTGCAAACAGTTTTCTGAAGACAACCTGTCTAAGTGCCTGAATGACTGGAACCATGTCCTGTGGTCTAATGAGACTCAAATAAACTTGTTTGGCTCAGATGGTGTCCAGCATGTGTGGCGACTCCCAGTTGAGGAGAACCCTAAAAATTGTGTTTTGCCTACAGTCAAGCAGTGTAGTGGTCGCATTCGTGGTCTGGGGCTGCATGAGTGCTGCTGGTACTGAGGAGCCACGGTTTATTGAGAAAAACATTGATTCCAAAGTGTACTGTGTCATTCTGAAGCATAACTTGGCTAAATGTCAGTTTTCCAACATGCAACTGACCCCAAACACCAAGATGAGAACTGCCTTGCTGAGTGTGAGGGTGATGGAGTTCCCAAGTATGTCTCCAGACCTTAAACCTATTGAGCACCTGTGGGGTATCCTCAAGCAAAAGGTGAAGAAGTGCTATGTCTAACATCCAGCAGCTCCGTGATGTCATTATGGAAGAGGATCCCAGCAACAACCCTTGCAGGGCTGGTGAATTCCATGCACAGGAGGATTAAGGCAGTAATGGATAACAACGGTGTTCACACAAAATATTCACACTTTGGGCCCAGTTTTTAACATGTTCACTTAGGGTGTACCTGATTGTCATGAGTTAACTTGTGATTAATCGCAACTTAATAACACATTTTTATCTTTTCTAAATGTACCTTAAATGAATACTTTTCAAGTCAAGTCAAGTTTATTTCTATTGCACTTTTCACAACAGACATTGTCTCAAAGCAGCTTTACAGAATTTAACAGTTAAGGTGAACGATGTGTGTTTATCCCTGATGAGCAGCCATGGCAACTGTGGCAAGGTAAACTCCCTTAGATGAGGAAGAAACCTTGAGAGGAACCAGACTCAAAAGGGGAACCCATCCTCATTTGGTTGACATCAAGAGTGTGATTATAGTCTTTAAACAATACAGAACACTGGAGAGTGAGAACTAACATGAGCACTGGAGTGTGTGATTATGAGTAATGATCTTTCTACAGTCTTTTACAGTCATTTGAGATTATGAAACCAGGAGCTACTGAGCAACTCATAAAATAGCTCAACATTTGCGATCATCATAGATCCAACACCAGCTTCTCTAGTTTTCAATACTCTAATCAATATGTGCATGGACAAATATGAATGCTTTACGCAAATCTATGTTTATTATTAGTGAAACTAAACTCAACATAGAGCATGAAGGCAAAATATTCTTGTAAATCTTTTAAATAAATCGTGCAAATTATTAGTAGGAGAATGCTGAGGATGGAGCCGCCAGAAAGGAGGAAAAGAGGAAGACCAAGGAGGAGGTTTATGGATGTGGTGAGGGAAGACATGCAGGTAGTTGGTTTGAAAGAGGCAGATGTAGAGGACAGGGGGGTATGGAGACAGATAATTTGCTGTGGAGACCACTAATGGGAGAAGCCGAAAGAAGAAAATTCACATCATGCCAGATTTTGGTGCTTGATTTGAGACTTGGCCCATTGGTAACATAAATGTTTAGTGATTCCAAATTATTTTTTAGTAGAGTTTATTTTTTATATCTGACTAAAAAAAGGACTTTGTGATAAATGTGTGTTGCGTTGAAGGTTGTAATTTTGCCTCTTTTATATAGATTTTTCTATATTTTTAATGAAAATAGTCAAACAGAAATGCACTATTTATAAAAAACCTGAAATATGACATGTACATAAGTATTCAGAGCCTTTACTCAGTACTGTGTGCTTAGGGTTGTTTTTATGTAGAAGAACTTTCGTCCCAGACTGAGGACCTGAGACTTGTGGAACAGGTTTTTATTTGAGGATATCTTTGGATACTTTGCTTCATTCAGGGTTTGCTTAACACTGACCAGTCTCCTAGGCCCCGCTGCAGAAAAACAACATGGCGCTGCCACCACCGTCATGCTCCACTTTGGGGATGGATTTGGTCATGAGTGGTGCCTGGTTACCTCCAGACAAAACATTTACAATTGAGTTCAATCTTGGTTTCATCAGACCAGAGAATCTTGTTCCACACAATCTAAGAGTCTTTGCCTATTGGCAAACTCCAAGCAGGCTTTCATGGGTTTTGCATTGAGGACATTACCATCAAGCCAATCTGCCATAAAGCCCAGGGCTGTAGTGATGGATGTCCCATCTCCAACCGGATATCTTGAGCTACGTCAGAGTGACTTGTGCACTTGGTCAACTCTTTTCCTAAGACACTTCCTCTGATTGATCAGTTTTGCTGGGTGACCAGCTCCTGAAAGGGTTCTGGTTGTGCCACAATTCTTTTATGTAAGAATTATGGAGGCTTCTTTGCTCTTAAAAATCTTCAGTGTAACAGCAATTTTTTGTAGCATTCGCCAGATCTGTGCCTTGTAACAATACTGTCTCTGATCTCTCATGGATTGGTTTTTGCTCTTAAACATATTGTACTCGTTAAAGCCTTTTATAGAGAGGTGTGTGTCTTTCCAATTTGTGTCCAATCAATTTGATGTATCATAGGTGGATTCAATCAAGGTGTAGAAACATCTTAGCAAAGGTTAAAAGAAATGAGAGGCACCTGAGCTAAATTTGTTGATGCAAAGGGTCTGAATACACACACAAACGTAATATTTCGAATTTACAGACATTTCTAGAGATCTAGAATTCATTCTGGGGTACTGAGTGTAGATTAATTTGATGATATATATATATATATATATAATATATATATATACATATGAATGATGTACATAGATTTCAAATTTGTATGTTAGCGGATTCAGTGTGTTGGCTGATGCGAATTTAGAATATAGTTCGATTTTAGCATTTAGCAGCAGTTGTTGGGTGCGTACAATCGGAAAATTTAATTTGGAAAACAAGATATCTAGTTGATCAATCTCTGGAAAGTGTTACAAATGTTTGCTTTCACACACGTTTATAGATCACATCAATTCAACAACACACACAAACACAGAGCTTTGATTTCGATCAAAGTAACCGCTGTTATTTTCAGAAATTAGTCAGAGAAACTGGATGTTCAGTTTTGGTCAGATTCAACCTTTATTTTGTGTTTCTCCTGAAACCTCATCCGACCGTCGAACAATCCTGAGCCTAACTACTGTCTATGTCTATCATACTTCGACATCTGAACTTACAGTACATGAATTAAAAAAAATTTAAAAAGTCATTGTCACGATCAATTTTCTTTGCGAGTAGAAAATGTCACGTACATCAAAATTGGGAAGGCTGTAAAAGTTAAAATGGCTAATTCAATAAGATGGTGTTTTGGTTCTACAATCATTTCAGGAGTGAAAATGTGCAGCGCTTTCTTGTAATGAATATGAGTAAAGCCCCGGTGAACGCAGTCATATTTCCGCTCGGGCTTTTCTATTTTTGGCCTCGTTTTATTCCCCTATTTTTGGCAGAGCATTTTTCCTGCTCGAACCAGAGGGCTGATGGGTAAAAAGCAGCGCTCGCTGCTACAAACGGCCTGCTCTTTCATAAATAAATATTTCATCATAGGTATCGAGTCACGATAATAAAGTGTAGTTTTACTATATAATGAAACAGATTGAGGTTTGTGACGGTAAGTGAGGTTGTACACGGATAGATGGACGGAAAGATAGAATTTCAAACAGCTTGAAAATATACTGTAGTAAACATACTGTCTTTTGGATGCTCCATAGGTGAAGTTACTACCATGAACATACAGTATTTCTATATTTTGATGTATACAAATACATTCATACAATTGATTTTAATCTTATATAATAATTGCTGCATTTTTTGATAATGTTGTTGCACAAAACAAAGTGTCATTATCTGTACTCTTTGGACCAAAAGAATTGGGACACCCGACTTTTCCAGGAACATGTTGTTCTTCCCCAAACTTTTACCACAAAGTTCGGGGCACCATGAAATCTTTACTAAGAAATGTTCCATCCACTTGAACTAGGAGACCTGTTCTAGCATGACAATGCTCATATACACAATGCCAGATTCATGAAGATTTACATAGGTTAGTGTGGAAGATCTCCTGATATAGAAATCCAGCTCTATTGAACACCTTTGGGATACATTTGAATGCTGATTGCACCCTAGTCCTCCTCACCTCACCTGACTTTACTAACACTCTTGGGCTTTAGTAAAGTCAACGATTTGGAAAGTTAATGCTTAGGGGTACTGGAAAATCAGGGGTTCAATCGCGAGTATCAACAAGCTGACACTTTTGGGCTCTTGTGTAAAGCCCTTAACCCCTCTGGCTATGAGGGGCTTTGTATCATGGCTGACCCTACACTTTGACCCAAGCTTCCTAACATTTTTGGGATATGCAAAGAAAGAATTTCACTGTGCTGTTACATGTGACAAGTATAAAAGCCTCCAAAAGCACAATTTTGTGGCTAAATAAACACAAAATTTAGTGGAACATATTCCCAGAAGAGTGGAGGTTATTCCAACATCAAAGGGGGATTAAATGTGGAATGGGATGTTTAGAAAACATCAGAAATCTTATGGTTCACAAACTTTTGTCCATAAAGTGTATATGACATTAGTATGTATTTTAAAGCGATACAATACAGTATACGTACAGTCCTTTGGTATTAAATATGTATTTTGTTTTTGCGTATTCTCTCTACTTTCCTGCAAAAGTTCTCATGCTCTCTTTTGCAAAAAGACTCTTTTCTTCAGCAAAGTTTTCTCACCGACTTCTACTTCACCCGGCTCCTGACTAGAACTTTCCTATCACGTGCTAGCAGCGTATGGGAATCACCCTCATTTCCAGCAGCTCTAAATCTGAACCGTGTGAGTGAGAGGTGTGTGATATTTCCCGAAGACTAAAAGTGAAGGTGTTAAAATCGCTGCAGTGTGTCAGTGTGACACTTGGCTTTGTCGATTAAAAAAAAAAAAGGCAAAAGAAGCTGATTTTCAAAGCTGCTGTCTGTACTCATCTACTAGACACATCGATTTTCCTGGCTGCCTAAAAGGACAGTCAGAGCTGCTCGACAGACATTTTATTCCCCACTAATGGGAGTCCTTGTGGGACTCCTTTGGGCTGCTTTATGTCTGAACAGAGACATTTAGATTAATCGTGTTTCATTCACGATTTTGCAAACCCACCGTTCTGTATTCATCGTAAGTTTGTGGACACCTGACCAAAAGATTGGTACAGTGTGTACTTCTTTTTCAACATCCCATTCCACAAGTGCTCTGATAAGAACCTCCACTCTTCTGGAAAGATGTTCCACTATATTTTGTGGAGATTTCTTTTCGAGATTCGTTCATCCAAAATGGTGTTAGTAAAGTCAGGTACTGAAGTTGGTTGATGTGAGGAGACCTGGGGTGCAGTCAGCATTCACAATTACTCCACAGGTCTTTAATAGGGCTTGAGCTCAATAGCAAGAGATCTATTTCAACCCGTGAAAAGCATATTTCTCTCTGTGCACAGGATTCCATTTATGCAGCATATTTGGGTCATCATTTCTATTTGCCACTCAATGGGCTTTATTTCTATCTGGATCACTTCGATCGAATGTGAGTTTCTCTACTGTTTCCTGAGAAAGTCCAAGTTACCCATGTGTAACAACATATGATGCTTCGACCTGCGTCTTTAAATTACAGTTTTGCCATTTCTGGAAGATGCTTTTGAACAAAAGTTTATACAAATTTATAATAATCTGTGTTTAACAAGGTTTTTAAAGGCTTAAAAAAAATGACATAAAAAGAATCATAGCTCTATGAAAAGTGTTTTAAATGGGTTGGAGTGAAAGATCTCCTGATATAGAAATCTGACCTCAACCCTATTGGAACCCCAGGTCTTCTCACCTCACCTATATCAGTACCTGACTTTACTAACACCATTGTGGATGAAAGCGTCTCAAAGAAATCTCCACAAAATATAGTTGAACATCTTCCTAAAAGAGTCTACGTTAAAATACCAGCAAACTGGGATAAAATATGGAATGGAGTTCTCAAAAAGGACATATGAAACTTTAACCAGCATAAAATAAAAAAAATTAGATCTAAAAAAAATCATATTACGTATTAATGCATGAACCAGCTCCTGTCCTCTGCTCTGTTCCTAGCTGTTACTTTTATGTGACAAAATACAGTCCATATACCCTTTCTAGTGCACTAAATACTTTATAATTGCCAAAATATAATATAAAAAATACACAAATGGCCTTAATAAAAAAGATGTCATATATATATATATATATATATATATATATATATATGTATGCATGTAATGATGTGGAAAAGTCAAATTACTTCCTGTTGTTGCAAATGCTATAGCTGCCATAAATGAGTCGTTCCTTCACCTTTCTATCTCTTTTTATTCTCTCTCTGCTAAAAATTTCAAGCAGGTCATGTGACCACACCAACTTCTTTGTTCTGAAAAACGTTGTGTGGGCCGAAAAAAACGAAAGCTACAACTTTACTTCTGACACTGGAGACTCCTTCCATAAATACACATATACATTGCCATCGAATAGTAGTGTTTTATTGTCGCAGTTTCAAACTTTCTGTTTCAGGGTTTCTGGTTCCGTACTTTCCTCTGTTTTCCTGTTTCAAGTTCTACTTTCAAGTGTAGCAGACAAGCGAGACGACGAAGGTTTTTCGACACCATAAGATTTGTGTGCACTTTTTTCGTCGTTATTTATTGTTATAATAACCTCAATTTTTTGATTCTGTGAAGATTTGTGGAGACTCATTCAGCCACAAGAGTGTTATTAAAGTTAAGTACTGATGTAGGTGAGGTGAGGAGGTCTAGGGTGCAGTCAGCGTTCACATTCATCAGGTGAAATAGGGTTTATAGCAGGAGATCTTCCACATTTTCCAACCCATGTAAAGCATATCTTCATAGAGCTGGCTTTATGCACAGGGGAATTGCCTTGCTGGAACAAATTTGGGTCTCCAAGTTTAAGTGAAGTGTAAATTTCATGGAACAACATCCAAAGACATCTTAATACAGTTTGTGGTAACAGTTTGGGGAAGAAACACATCAGGCTAGAAAAACAATCCGGTGTCAAAAAACTTTTGTACACATTGTTTAGGTAAATATTTCTGGACAATAAATACATGTAGATAATAGAGATGGGAAAAACTCATTGATTATAAAGAACATTGAGTTTCACGCTTGAAATATTTCATCCAAATCTGTATTTTACATAGAAATCCATGAAAAACTACAGACATTTGTGATATTTAAGATCCTTTTATATACATTTTTCTATTTTTATTCATCAAGCATAATAAAATGACAATTTCCTTTTCACCGATATTGCACATTATACGTGCCTGGAAAATCAGTTCGGATTCTTTGTTCATGAAACAAAATTGTTAAATTATTAAAATGCAAAAAAAGTGCAGCGTATTTATTTTGAGCAGTTTTGTCACCACCATGAGAACATTTAGGGAAAAAAAACATTTCGGAAATGTGTGTTTTTATTCTAATAAGTGGCGTTTTACTGGAGTTATAAAATTTGGCAATAAAATGAATAATGTATTCACCCAATACTGCTTTAATAATAACAGTTGACGGTAATAATGCATTGTTTTAAGAGGAACAAAAGGTCAAAATGGGGATAAAATTCTACAATACGCTACAGAAATGAATAAAGAATATTTATATAATTACTTCAAAACTGAATTGCGACTTTTTAACAGATTCCCAAACTTATAGGTACATCAATATAGGTCGAAAATATTATAAGATAGATAGATAGATAGATAGATAGATAGATAGATAGATAGATAGATAGATAGATAGAGAACAAAGTTTTTCACAAACAGGATATAATCAGAATTTACCTACAAAAAACCTGGTGATGAT
>MU564352.1:7607040-7609540 GCA_024362625.1 Silurus asotus | reverse complement strand
ACCCTTGTGAGGCCTGTTCCGAGTGTCACCTGTCTTGGAAAACCTCTGTATAACCCTGGCCACTGTATAACACTGTACTGTAACTTACTTTCAGGGTGAGACTGATCTCCTTGTATCTCCTTATATCCCCAGCATCTTCATAGAGAGCAACATTTCTAATTCTCCAATACTCTGAGACTCTTTACCATGAGGTGCATGTTGGCTGCCAGTGGTCAGTATGAAAGAATTGTACTAAAATAAATTATAACTGATTTAAAACAAGATAAACACATTCGAATGATGAATAGGACATGTGGTTTTGCACAGTTCTTTCCTAAAATGATGTCTTTGGATGTGGTAGCAATGAATATTTTTAATTTACTTGAACTAAAAGACCTAAACCTGGCTCTATGAAGATATACTTTACCGTATCTCACTAAAGGGATTACACTCCTCACATTTCAGCAACCATTTCAGAATTTCTTCTTAAGGAACAATACTATAGAAATGGAATTTGGAAATATTTTAGAGTAGTCAATGTCAGTTTGTATATTAGTACAGATTTACCGTCCTCTGAAAAAATATCTCAACATACAGACATTATTGTCTAAATAACTGGCAACGAATGTGAGTACACACTAATGTAATAACAGCTGAATGTCGTGTAACCACATCTGGCGGGTGTCCTAATACTTTTGGTCCTACAGTGTTTATAGCTTTAATAGATGTAGTTCAGTGTTTCATTCTCCTGCACACCAGACCTCTATAAGAAGAGTTTCTCTATCTATCTATCTATCTATCTATCTATCTATCTATCTATCTATCTATCTATCTATCTATCTATCTATCTAGCCCTTTTACACATTTTTTTTTCTTTCTTTTGCCTATCCCTCCATCATTCTATATCTTTTGAAACTTCCTCTTTGTTTAGTATTTCTCTCTCTCTCTCTCTCTCTCTCTCTCTCTCTCTCTCTCTCTCTCTCTCTCTCTTATTACCTCCACTCTGTATTTCAAATGTTAAATACCCCTTCATTTTTACTTTCCACCTCTCTATGTATTCTTTGCCCAATTTTTATTTCTCTCTCTCTCTCTCTCTCTCTCTCTCTCTCTCTCTCTCTCTCTCTCTCTCTCTCTCTTATTACCTCCACTCTACTGTATTTCAAATGTTAAATACCCCTTCATTTTTACTTTCCACCTCTCTATGTATTCTTTGCCCAATTCTATTACTTTTGTGTTAACATTTCTTTCTTTCTTTCTTTCTTTCTTTCTTTCTTTCTTTCTTTCTTTCTTTCTTTCTTTCTTTCTCTTTTTCTCTCTTTCTGTCTGTCTGTCAAAGGTTTTATTTTATATTAATGACAACAGCCTCAATCCAAAAGCTAGAAAATGTGTTTATACATGTGCATTATATAAAAAACGCATACACGTACTAATATATATATATATATATATATATATATATATATATATATACACTTGTACACAAACTCACAAAGAAACACACACACACACACACACACACACACACACACACAAACACACACAGATACACATACAATGAACCTGCTAACCTCATTTTATTCTATAATACACACAGTGTTCTGCACTCAGCCTGAGTGTATTATTGTATTATTATAAGTGGGTTTTTTTGTTGTTTTTTTTCAGCCCACTTAATAACCTCACACTCCATTATTGACATGTTTTATATTTTAGTTTCCCAATTTTTACTTCCTCCTCTGTTTGTCTACTTGACTCTGTCAGCTTCTGTCATTTATTTATATCCCTCCATCTTTCCAAAACTGTTTATTACTCTTTTTGCACAATTACCTAAATGTGAAAATTTCAGTCTGTCTTTTCTCTAGGTCACTCTATCTGTCTTTCCCTCTTTCTCTTCCCCCACCCTCAGTTTTAGTCCCTTTTCCTTTCTTCCCATCCTATTTTACCCTTCTTGTATCTCTATCCATTACTTTAGATTTTGCTGGTACTTTCCCTTTTTTTCATTTCCTTTTTTCTCTTTATCACTTTTTCTTTTTATTGTTATGCAACTTCCTGTCTGTGTTTCTCTTCACCAAACTCTTTCTTACTTTCTTTCTTTCTTTCTTTCTTTCTTTCTTTCTTTCTTTCTTTCTTTCTTTCTTTCTATATTGTCAAAATGAAATCAGAAAATTATTATATTACATGATGTTCGCTATATCTTGCCATCATTTAAGTATTTGCTGTAAATAGTTTACTGGTTGACCTAAAGTACCTAAAACATGAACTCTAAATAAATGTAAAAAAAAAAAAAAAAACTTCTTAGCTCCTTTCCTGGCTTGTCAAGGTAGCTTGCCTGCTTGCTAAACTGTTTGCTAGATCTACTATATATAAAATAATGTTTAAAAAAAGAAAAAAATAGAAAGCACATACCAATATTATAATCATGTGTCTACAATGTCCATACAGTGTGTATATATAGGATATTTTTAGTTCAGAAAGCTAATCCGAGTTACTGTAGTTTAGTACGCTGATCCCAGTAACTTTAGTT
>MU564352.1:7577040-7602040 GCA_024362625.1 Silurus asotus | reverse complement strand
AGAAATGCAAAATTGCGTGAAGTTTTTTTATTATTATTAACATTTGTGAACATCAAAAGTTTGAAACAATTTTAAATAAAATGCCTGTTTTGATTAATGTATATATATATATAAAATCAATATAAAAACCCACACCTACAACCCACCTACAGAGTGCAAGTATACACTACACGATGAACTCTATGTGCTCTTTCCCACTGTGATTCAGTCTATTAAAATGCATTTGGAATGATCACAAAATTCAAGATATGGGGCCAGAAAATGTGAACATTCATTTATAATATAATATAATAATATAGAATAGAATAGAATAGAATAGAAGCACATTTTTTTCTAAAAAGAAAATCGGCTATTAAAATATATTATAATATTTATATTATATTATAATATTATAGTATTATAATATACTGATTTCATTTGCATTATAACAGCCAAAATGTTGTATTATTCTAATTGATTGATTGAATGTAAGAACACGACTTCAAAAATAGCTTTATGCAGGTTAAAAATGCCTATAAAAAGTAAAAAACTATTTAAACTTTATCTCTGTTACTGCTATTAAGTGACCACCACACAGAACATGAAGAATGGACAGCTGTCCACAGTAGTCCTTAAAAGCACCATAACACACATCGTTATCGATAAAATTGGAAGAAATATCATTTTCAAACACCCCTAGATATGGTCCATGTATCTTTCCCTTAGGTTCTATGGGTTCCTTCATCCTCCCAAAATTGTCCCAGGTGAAATGGTGGCTAAATTTGGTCTAGAGTGTGTAAATGAATTGTGTGAATCCTATCCAGGGGGTTTATAAGTTCCTGAATCATTTCCAGTGTTCCCACTGGAACCCTAAGCAGCATCAATAAATCAATGAATATAGGATAATTGGGCACACATTGGAGTCGAGATGCTTATCTTCCAGAAAAAAAAAAAATAAATCCAGGAACTAGCTAGTATAGTGTAAGAATATAGTATAGATTGTAATATGAAACAAAGCCTCACTATCAATAATGCAAAACCTTCCCTCTCTCCAATGTCCTAATAGTAAAGTCTGTTCCTTCCGGTGGCCATCTTGGCAATGCTCCAGGACAAGACCTGGTTCTTCAATGGGGAACCCGAAATGGATCTTTACATTCTTGTGCTTATTTCTGGCTGTTTCTATGGGAACGATCATCAGAACTGGAGAGTAGGTTGGATTTCTAAGCGGCTTCCTGCAGCCTATATACAGTATGTGCACTGCGTAGGGAACATTGTGCCTTCTACACCCTGCAAAGTGCTTTGTGTGGACCATGGGAAAATGTTTGGCTGGATTTTGTACTTTGAAGATCATAAATCTTTGACTTTGTTGGGATCTAAACGAATGCAAATGGAATTAAGAAAGGTGCTTTATATTTGTTACATGTACTTTACAGAAGAGTGAAATTCTTTATTTGCATATCCCAGAGCACAGGGTCAGCCATGATACAGCACTTGCTTAGGGGCCCAAGAATGGCAGCTTGAAGATACCGGGGCTTAAACCCCCAACCAGTAACCCAGAGCCTTAACCACTGATCTACCACCTTCTATTTTTACATATCCAAGGAAGCTGGGGTCAGAGCACAGAGTCAGCTATAATACAGCACCAGTGGAGCACTAAGGGTTAAGGGCCTTGCTCAGGAGCCCAAGAGTGTCAGTTTGTCAATACAGGCGCTTAAACCCCCAACCTTCCAATCAGAAACCCAGAGCCACTAAGGCATCACTGCACTAAGCCGAAAGAAAGTTTATTGTTAGCTCAAACAGCATCTTTAAATACAATATATTATGAAATAAGGAGCAATGTGTCTCAATTATAAATCTTAGAAGGCGTTGATTATTTAAGCATTCGTGTGAGAAAGGCTTCCGTTTGCATTGGCGCTTTGAGCTGTTACTTTCCCCCACTGGAAAGTCTTCAGGACTGTGGATTTCGCACGGTGCCTTTTCTCATCACCCCCCCAATCTAATTATCTCCAAGAGAAAGAAAAAAGGAGAGTTCTCTGAGGTAAGTGATAAGAGAAACTAACAAGTTTCCCAGACTCTGGCCAACTTTAAATCCTGCAGATGTTCTAAAATGTAAAAAATGAAAAAGGATGAAATCCTTGTGAAATGTCAAGTGAAAAAAATGCTGGATAAGTAAACACACCCCTCAACTAATACTTAGTTAAATCACCTATCCATAACCCTTCAGCAATTGCACAGCCATCTTCAAATCAGCCAACAGGATTCTTTTTTTTTACTTAACTTAGATTTGATGTCTGATTGGACCATTCAGAATGCAATATTTTTCCTCCAAAGCCAAATTTTTGTTGACTTGGATTTTGGTATTTATGATTTCTCCTATTTGGCCTAGTGCCTCAGAATCAGCTAAAGATAAGCAGCCCCACAGCATGACACTACCACCACCATGCTTCACTCTGGGATTGGTGGTCTCTGGGTCATGGAATGTCTTAATTCTTCTTGTCCTTTTTACAAGTTTAATGGAGTTTTGTGGTACATCAAATGTTTTGTAAGTTCTTTTAGACACCTTACCTGAACTTTGAGATCCTGTCGATGTTTTGAGGAATTCTTCATAGGTTATGGTTGAGCAGTCAGAGAAAACCATGGAACATATCAAGAAAACCCTATGTTAACAGCTAATCTTGATTTGGGGTTAATCAGAAACACTTGACAGGCTCATCATTATTTATTTAAAAAATAGTTTGAATGGGATCAGGTCATTTGGAGCACAAACACATGCTCTATTATATAATGTGTACACATTGAAATGCACATTTATGACCTTTGGCAGATGCCCTTATCCAGAGCAACTTACAATTACAACTGAGCAGTTGAGGGATAAGGGCCTTGCTTAAGGGCCCAGCAATTAAAGCTTGGTTTGATGGTGTATGGATTTTAATCAATGAGCTACCACCACCCAGGTTATTGACGAGCTTATTGAGGAAGTTATTGTAATTTTGTCCCCCCCCCAAAAAAAAAAAAACATAGGAAAAATTGGCTGTGGTGTAAAAAGTATAAAACACTCCCTGGTGCTATTTTGGAAAAATAATCTGCAGTAAATTAGTGAACACTTGGTCTCATCAGTAACACTGTATATTTGTGAGTCCCTGTATGTGTGTGTCAATGTGGGTTTGTGTCTGTCATTGTGGATTTGTGTATGTGTCTGTCTGTGAAAGAGAGAGAAAGAGAGAGAGAAAGAGAGAGAGAGAGAGAGAGAGAGAGAGAGAGAGAACAGTTTATGAATATTTATAAATGAACACCTGCAAAACACACACACACACACACACACACACACACACACGCACACACACACACGCACACACGCACACACACACGCACACACACACACACACACACACACACACACACACACACACACACAGACGACACCATTCTCACAACCTCACACATTTTTGGAAGGAAACGAGAAGTGATTTTAGTTTACGCTTCTCAATGACTTCTCTATTTAAGATCTTTTCGTTACCTCCCATGGACTGTGTGTGTGATATTATACACGTCTGTGTGCGACCAGACACCGGCTCGTCATGTTTATGTTGCGATACAAGATTAAAAAAAACTACTAATAATACAAATGGTGCAAATTCCCAAATCAAACCAAGCATAGACTAGAGAACATTCCCAAATTAACCGTAGCTAAGACAACAGAATATTCCCAAACCTAGCATAGACTAAAAAAATATTCCATAACATTAGAGAATATTCCAAAACTATTTATTGCTAACATTAGAGTATATTCACAAACCATTTATAGCTAATACTAGAGAATATTTCCAAACCAAGCCCAGCATAGACTAATGAACATCCAAAACCTAGCATAGACTAGCGAATATTCCCTAACCCAACATAGTAGGGTTCCCAAATTACTTATAGCTAATACTAGGCAATGTTCCCAAACCAAACCTAGCATTGACTAAAGAATATTCCCTAACCACTCTTCGCTAAGACTAGAGAATATTCCCAAACCAAACCTCTTAAAGATCAGAATATATCCACAACCAAATTTAGCATAGACTAAAGAGTATTCCCAAACCAAACCTAAAATCTTATTCCCCAATATATATATATATATATATATATATATATATATCCCCAACCAATAATTTAGGGTTGGTTTAGGAATATTCTATAGCCTATGGTGTTGATTTACAGTTCTTTAGCAATTTCTTTTTTTAAATAATCTAATATGTCTAGTTTACAGCATCCACAAACTTTTGTCCATATATAGTAAGTCTCACCTTTCACAGCAATCTTTTCCCTACAAAAAAGTCCCTACATTGTATCACACCACCCCATGGCTGAATATTTTTCTACACCAGCACGATATTGAGCATTTTTTTTTAAAATCACAATATTGTTTTTTTGAAGCAGCAGGCTTTCCCGACACGTTTCTCACACTCTCATGGAACTCTCGTCCAGCCAACAGATTTGTGAAGCTGCCTTCTCGGAGAGCGACACATGCAACACTTCTTCAAATTTGTCCAAAATAAGGGAGACAGCTGTCTTTAGGCTAGCCTCTGAACAGGACAGACTTTCTGTGCCTAAAAAACACTGCCTACACAACAGCCTTTTCCTGAGCCGGGATGCGGGAGCTATTGTAAAATGTGGTTTATTGTGCTGTGTTGTGTAACCGATTACGATATGTAGTAATATGTAGTGTGTTGTGTATTCTGTAATCTAATTCTCATTTATAGAGGACATTTATATATTTAAATACAAATGTTTTGTGATGCCTTGCTTTTTCAGACATACGTGGTTCCCTTTCAGGGACTCGAGCTGCAGCATGAATGCTTTTGGAGTGCTTTTGTGTTGTCCAGGCTCTGAATCACTTGTGTAATCAGTCCAATGGAAAGGGCGGTGTCACTGGTGGTGTCACAACCAGAAAGCAATAAAACGCACATAGAGTGAAACTGGTGCTAGCTTCTGTTTGTTCATGAAGCGCTCTATGTGTATGTGTCTATGGTAAGTGATAAATGTCTAAAAAAATACAAAAATTAAGCCACTAAGAAACAAAGCATTCCCTTCGTTTATGCGCAAACTCCGTGTCACTTGTCCCCCGCTTGTTCCCGAGGAAATCGGCTGCACAATCCACCGGCACTCAGAGACAACCCCTCACCCAGTTTCCTTCGAGGAGCTATTAGAGGTAATGAAAAAAGTGTGTTAATTGGACGATCCACTGGGTTTTAAAGATGCTCCCCCCAGGTGCTGTGTCATCCCTAGAAACCCCGGCGCTGCCCACCAAGTCCCTTTAAACTAGCGGGCAAGGCTTATGCCTCAGCAGGTCAAGCCACAGGCTGTTTGCACACCATGGCTGTGCTGCAGGCCTATCAGACTGACCCGCTATAGGAGCCAGATGTGGGAGACATGCTGGGCGGTCAGGAATCCAGAGCTTCTCTGTGTAACAGGCTTAGCTTTCAGGGCATCTAACTAACCACAACCATGCACCTCTGGTTTTGTGAGGTGCAAAAAGCAGAGTGTTGCATAGGATCCCTAGCAGGTGGGATTTGGACCGGGTCTAAGGACTATCCCCTTTAATAGAGGAGCTTCAGCCAAAAAGTCCTGAAACAGGACCATCTGGGGTCTTATCGGAAGTCAGAATCCCTCTCTGAGCAGCAACATCAGTGGATTCTGATCAGAGGATCAGTGGATTCTGATCCAACAACGGGTGGATTCTTTGTTGTAGTTTGTTCCCAATGTAACACACTTAATAATAAAATATTAATAAAAAACAGCTTAAAAACCCATGAAGGTCTCGGTTGAGGAAAAGTCTTAAAAACTTCTTTAATGGCAGTTACATTCCATTGAGCTCATTGAAGGTGGTCACTCAATCACAACAAAATGATCAAGCACGCATACTTTTTACACACAATCATTTTAATACTCTGGTGTCCCATGACACCTTATTTTTTCTTATCTCTTCGCTTTGGCAAATTCCCCTTATTTTCGTGTTACATAGTGTGTTGAGCTCATAGAGATAACATTTACAAGCTTGTTACCTTGTTGCTACATGCACATATTAATTTTATGTTTAGTCATTATGATTTCCAATTTTATGTTCAGTCATTGTGATTTCCAATTTTATGTTCAGTCATTGTGATTTCCAATTTTATGTTCAGTCATTGTGATTTCGAAATGCATAATCTAGTCATTGTGATTTCAAAATGTATATCTTATCTATATTGGTTTCTTTTTATTCAGCTTTATCTCGCAGAGGTTCTGGGACAGCTCTTAGGAGCATTTTCCGCAAACTCTTCTTCCTAGCACTCGAGATTGCCAAATTTATTGAACATTTCTCTAACTCAACTGTTCTAGGTAATCCCTTTCTGCCTCCTCGCATTGTACAGTGTACTTTTGCACGTTATATGGGCACACAGACCTCACCTGACCTCCCTGCTGTTTGTCATCAGAAGACACAGACCGAGAATGAACATTCTGGCGACTCTTGCATACCTGCACCAACTCTTCAATCTTCTCCTTATTCGTCCTGCTGGTCTCCTACTGATTATTCTCCTACTTCCCCCCTTCTATCTTCTAATCATTATTTTCCTCATCCCCTGAGTCTGATCTTGATTGCTCTGCTATGACTCCTTGAACTTTCAAGGCGGCCTCCAATCTTTTTTTTCCCCAACAAACATGTTCATATGTGATTGTTTTATTTCACCTGCATGCTCATAGCATCAGTCAAGCCCCATTCTACTCTATTGTTGGTATCAGATTATTAGTTTAATTCTACTTGGAGTAAATCGGTAACATGAGTTTGATTGAGATATAGTCTAAATAGGTCTTTTGATTCAACTAATTTTATAGTATCTAATAAGTTCTATACTAATAATTAGCTAAATATGTCAGATTGATTACACTCTAAATAAGTTTGATTAAAATACAAGCTGAATAATTTGTATTTGAATGTTCTTTCCCCTCGAAGGGGCTCAGTGCACCTCAGTAAACGGTACTTGCCCCACCTCAGCGCCCTCAGGAAACTGGTCTGTTAACCCTGCCATTTCAAGGGCAAGGCCAGCTCCAACGCAAGGGTTTGCCACAGGAAGCCCCTAGAGCTGCACCAGGGTGTAATCTCCGGCTCTAGGTATATGATAGGTCAGTCTCGAGAGACTGATTCCCTTAACAGACTAGCAATCTGCTAGATGTCTCTTGATAGGACCTGGTCATGGAACATAGGAAGTTCCTGAGGTTTTCTTTTGGGGCTGAAGCTTACAAATACTGGGTCCTTCCTTTTTGTCTTGCCCTCTAACCCCACACCTTCATGAAGTGCGGACACGGCACTGACCCTAAAACTTTGAGGCGTCCGCATTCTAGATTATATCAACTATTGGTTGATCAATCGGAGCAGCTGGCAGTCTGGCATCGAGATGTCTTTCTTGCCGACAAGAGGGAGCTGGGGTTAAGGCTGAATGCCAAAAAGAGTGTGTTTTCTCCATTACTGAGAACCACCTTTCAGGCGTAGTATGGGATTGGACAGTTATCCTTGCACAGTTCCCCGCTCATGTCGAATCCATCCTTACGGTCATCTTCAAGCAACGACTGAAGACCAACCTCTTCCTGAAACGCTTAAATTAGCACTTTCCAAGTTTGTAGAATTCAAGAGTTATATTTATATTCTGTTTGTAATCTGGCATACCAGTGTAGATTTATTCATTACTAGAGACTCAAAGCACTTTTGTACGTCGCTCTGGATAAGGGTGTCTGCTTAATACCGCAAATGTAAATGTTAATGTATTAAGAGAGTGAGGGAGGGCCAGTCACTCACTTTAAAGCAGCTTTAAGCCTGCTGGGTCTGAGGACGGCAGTGTCCAATTGGCCTCCTGCAGATGAGACCCCTCAGGTGGTGTCTTAGAGTCTAAGTACAATCAAGGTCACGTGCTGATTGCTACATGCCTTAGATGTGTGTAGAGATCCCAGGTTCCTGTCTCAGGCCCCGTACTGGGAGTTCCTGGTTCTCATGTAATGCTTACGACAGATGCGTCCCTCACGTGCTGGCGAGCGGGCGTGAATCTGGGAAAGGCACTATCACATTAATTGCCACTTGCCTTCAGACCTCAAGTGCTACCATGTGTTGGTCCATACGGATCACACGTCGATGGTTCCTACATCAGCCACCAGGGGGGTCTGCGATCCCGCCTCCTATACAAGCTGGCATGTCAGATCCCCACATGGGCCCAGGGGAAGCTGCTTTTCTTGAGGGCAGTGTATATCCGAGGCCAGGTAAACAAGGGAGCCGGCCTCCTTTTGAGACAAGGGCCAAGGCATGGGAAATGGCAACTCCACCCTGAGGTGGTGGTGCAAATTTATAGGAGATTTTACAGAGCTCAGGTGGACCTGCTTGTGACTCGAGAGTCCATCTCCTTCCGGTGGCCCCATTAACCCTTCTCGAACACCCTGTCTGGGATATTATTTTCAGGAGGGATCTTCTCTCCCAGGCAGGGGGCACAGTATGTTACCCCCACACAGGAAGCTGTGGCTGTGGACCCTGAGACACTCCTAGCCAATGGTCTCTCCACCAGAGCTCCCTTCATGAGGAGGTCATACACGGCGTGATGGCGCCTGTTCACGATCAGCACCATTTAGATTTAGTTATCTGCCCGGTTGGTTCAGTGCTGGAATTCAAAGGGTTGGTTCCTTTCAACCTAAAAGATTATGTGTCCTCCACTGTGGCATACTCGCTTTGTAGAACCCGTTGGTGACACATTTTCTCTGTGGTACCTGAAGGCTGAGGCCTGTGTAGGACTTGGCTTTCATCTTGGAGGCCCTATCGGAGCCTCCCTTTGAGCCATTGGCCAAGGTGCCTTGGAGGTTCCTCATAGTCAAGACTGTGTTCCTCCTGGCCATTTCCACTCTCAAGAGAGTGGGAGATCTTCAAGCCCTCTTTGTGGCCCCCTCTTTCCTGGAGTGAACTCCAGGCATGGCCAGTGCCTTCCTTTACCCCAGAACAAGATATGTTCCCAAGGTACACTTGTTATGCTCCAGGCTTCTTTCTCCTCCTTTCCTAGCTTCAGACCAGGAATAGTGGAACCGACTGTGTCCAGTGTGAGCATTGGACATATATGTCCACAGAACAAGCCTGTGTAGAAAGTCAGAGCAACTGTTCATCTGCTATGCGAACCAGCAGATGCTCAGCAGATGAATTGTGGATCCTTTTTTTTTTTCTATGAGTCCTCTGGTTGTGCTGCTTTTTTCGGGAGTAAGAGCTTACTCGACCCGGAGTGTGGCAGCCTCTAAGGTGTTGTCCTCTGGAGTTTCCCTCCAAGACATCTGCAATGCTATGGGCTAGTCCACCCTCAGTCCTTCCACCTAGCTGTGCCCATCCACACTAAGCAGGGACTGGCGTGATTGGACTCTCGTTCCCAAAGCATTGTTGACACAGCTTGAGTTCCTGAAAGGGAACGTTTCTAGGTTGTGTGTGTAACCCTGGTTCCCTGAGGGAACGAGATGCTGCATCTCCATGCCACACTGCCAGCATCCCTTCAGCGCTTCCTTCTCATTTCAGAAGCTAGCTAGTATATCAGTACCTGACCTTATTACTAATCACACGCCAGAATCTGGTGGAACATCATAAAAAAGTATTGCATGTATTTAATCTATACTATTTTATTTCAATTAAATATTTTTTTATATAATATTTTTATATTATTCAACAAAGCAGGCATTTTAATTACAATTGTTTGAAAATTAAAAAACTGTTCAAATGTTTATGATTTGTAATAAACTACATTCATAAAAATTAAAAAAAGCAAATTTGTGTTTTGCATTTCTTTCCTTTAAGTGTACTGAAATTTAACCAAACTATGACTTAGAAAATGAGGTACGTACTGGACTATAAACTTTGTGTATTGTTACACCCCTATATATATATATACAGTATACATGAGTGTGTTTGTGTGTGTGACTGTGTATGTGCGCTGTTTACACACACTCCACTGCAGTGTATTTAGTTATTAGTTAAAGTTTGTTCTACCTGAATGTTCTGTAGATTCTTTTTCCTTTTTCAGCAGTGTGTTAGGACATTTGAGAGCAGAGACTCTGTTATTCTGTTTCTCTGAAATGTGAGTAAGCAACTGAGAAAAACTGCAAATGCCAAATAACCACATGGCGGATCAGTTACTGTGCAAAGAGGAAACTGCTCGAATATTGTGTTGAAAGCTGACATATTTCACCTCTTCTTGTAAATCTCTCAGATTAGAATGGAATATCAGACCATCTCAAGTTCTTAATAAGGATGTGTAATCTCACCTTCCTGTCCTAGCAAAAAAAAAAAAAAAAAGTTAAAGAGGATTTATTTCTAATTTGAATACAACATTAACTTATTACATAGTTTATTCCAATGTTGAATTCTTAATTCTGATTGGCCAGAATGTTTTAATTGCAGGTTGATGTATTACTAAATGTGCTCCTTCACATTCTTTATTGTTTCTATAGCAACAGCTCGTTCACAGACACTTGTATTGTGGACACAAAACTGATGAACATACATAACCAAATACATTTCATTAAAAGTCTCAAAATAAATAATATTGTTTTGCAGAAAAAAAGTACTTTTTTTGTTTGTTTTTGTGAATGGTGGATTTATTCTTTATTTAAGTATGCACTTATTTACTATTTTTTTAGCAAAAAAATGCTAAACATGCACACAAACATTTTTCGAGTTTTTAATCTAATTTTCTGTAAAAAATAACAAAATAAAAACAATTAAAAAAAAAAATGTATATTTCCTATTCGATATGGAAGGATCTTCGGTGTCAAAGGTAAATCCGGGATTTTCAGAATTTTCTGTCTCTTGAGGAGACACAATTAAATATCTTTATTAAAACAAATCCTATTAATCAACAGTGGCATTTAATTGGAATAAAAGTCAAGAATATCATTGTGAAGACAATGTTTTCATCAGTCTTCACAATGATGTCATCCTGTAACCTTGTATCTAATTGGTCCAAAGTTGTAGAGCTTATTTTCTAACATCATAAACGAAGCTAAAATGTAGTCTTTTTATGTTCATAATGATCAAATATTTAAAATAGATAAATACAGAGAAAACGCCAGACCAGCAAACATGGCTGAAAAAATGTATCTACCTACAAAACAATCAAAGAATCACTGATTATCCTACACTGTATGGACAAAAAGTTTGTGTACATCTGAGCATAAGATCGGTCTGTGATTTTTAAACATCCTATTCCACATTTTTTTTTTTCCTGTCATAATAACCTTCACTCTTCTGGGAAGATGTTCCACTAGATTTTTGAGTGTGCTTGTGGAGATTTGTGGAGATTCATTTAGCCACAGCAGTGTTAGTAAATTCAGGTAGGTGAGGTGTTAAGGCCAACATTCTAATTAATCTTAAAGGTCTTCAATATTGTTAATCGCATATCTTCATTGAGCTAGCTTTGTGCCACACTTTATTTCCTAGTTCAAGTAAAGGGAAAATTCAATGCTAGCACATCCAAGATGTCCTTTACAAGTAAGTGCCTCCAACATTGTGGTAACACTTAGAAGAAGAACTACATATGGCTGTTCAAGTGTCAAGTGTCCCGATACGGTTGTCTATATGGTGTAGTTTGATGACAGTAGGAAGTATTTAACACACATATCTTGTTTGCTTGACATTTCTAGTGTCATCACCTTCAATTTAAGATTCGACAAAATTTGAAAAAGCCTAAACTTTTTTATATAAATGGTGCTAGAGCTATCTGGTATGTCATTATTGTTAAAAGTGCTAGCTAGAAATAGTGCTAGCTAGTAATTTAGCATCACAATGTAAACTAGTACCCCGAATAAAGTCTTACAGAATGAAAGGGTATCACAGTGTTAGCCTAATGTTAAGGGGGAAATTTAGATGGCTGGCTAGTCAGTTTGCATTGATGTGTATTAATATGTATATGTGTGTATTACAATTAACCTGAGTCAATTTAAACACACAAGAGAACTATGAAGTAACCTATAACCTCTACTCTAAAAACTTCAATATAGATATTCATACATCAAATTCCTACTAAATTTAAAACGCAGTAGAATGGCCTCTAGCTAGTGCGTAACGAGTTATTTTTTTTTTTTAGTAAATATTGTTTTTCATTATTAAATGTAATTATTTGTTTATTACTTAATTCTTTTTTTTATTTTTAATAGTTTGTTTTATTTGTTTTAGTCCATTTTATTGTTTTTTGAATAGCATTTATGGCTATTAAATCATTAGGAGATATGCGTAGTCAATAACAAACACATTAACAACTTATGGGCAAATTCATGGTATGAACAGTTGTTCAAAAAACGTAACTTGTTGGTAAGGTGGGGAGCGTCTGTGTGTGTGTGTGTGTGTGTGTGTGTGTGTGTGTGTGTGTGTGTGTGTGTCTGTGTGAAATATATATATATATATATATTTTTAAAGGGGCTTTTTACTTGTCCCATGTACATTATAGAACATTAAAATTATTTATTTTTATATCCCAGCAATTATAAGAAGCTGGGCTCAGCCATCATACTTGAGTGAAGAGGATTAGGGGACTTTTTTAAGGGCCCAACAATGGCAGCATGGCAATACTGGGCCTTCAACCCCCAACCTTTTAATCAGTACCCCAGAGCCTTAAACACTAAACTACCACCTCCCAAATTATGATCTGTATGGTTATAAGCTGTATGGATTCTCGAGGTTTAACTTGAACATGCCTTGATGAAGAACAACAGAAATGAAGCATCACAGATGTTTTACAGATGTTCCAGAAGATGAAATATCTTTAGTGAATTAGATCCCAGTGTCGACATATAAACGGAATAAAACACTTCAGGGTCAAATTCTATGATATTAAATTATAATAGTGTTGGTTTAGCTTTGCATTGATCAGCAAAGAGAATGAAAAACCTGTAAAATCCAATAGAAATATTAAGAAAAATTTGATAGAAATTAATGTAATGCAATGTATTAAAAATCCTTTAAATGCTTGAAAATAGTTATTAATATATTTTGTACATGACGTTCAGTACCCTAAGTATCGCCGCTGATTCATGGCAGATTATTGATGCTCGTATTTGCGTGTGAATAACATGTTTGTGTTGTATTTGTGACTATAATATTTATTTGTCCCCTGCAAAAAACTGCAAAAAACTTTCTACTGCTAGCGTTAGTGCAGGTTCTGCTAAGTGTCATGCTTTAACATTGGAGGAAAAGGAGACTATGACAATACACCATGAGAAGTTGAGAGCTTGACTATCGTTCGTGATAAAGAAGGTACTTAGCAACCACCGAATGATATATCAGGTCACCCAGCAGGTACAAAAAAGTTTAAAAGTAGAAAAAAATTGTAAAATATCGATTGGTTTACTGTGCCAGCCATAATACACAGTTGTTCATATGAGTTTATGGGGCGTCAAGGTGGTTTTCTCAGATTTAAATGTTTCTTTGATGTAATACAAGGTCATTTAATAATATAATAATTGTATTATAATAATAGAATAATATTAGTATGTGTCATTTATATTTTATCGACCTACTCAGTTATTGCCAGGAAAAAAACTACGGAAGGATCCAGTGATTTCTGCTGAGACTTGATATGTCACATGAATATTTTGATATCGTCATCTCGATCTCGGGCAACATTGTTAACTCAGGATACAAAACGGAGCTTAATCATTAAATTCTTTTTTCAAGTACAAAAATTGTAATGGGAGTGCTTTTCTGTGTATATATATTTAAATAATGTGTGTGTGTGTGTGTGTGTGTGTGTGTGTGTGTGTGTGTGTGTGAGTGAGTCAGACTACACATATATAATAAATGTAATAAAAGAAGTCACTATCTTCGGTCTCTTAAGCGCCATCATCGAATTTCTCTGTTCGCACACTCTCAGTCAATTTACGTACTTCAGAAACACACACACATACACACACTTAGAGTCTGATGTTCATGGATGCAAATAGATACTGTAAAACACCCACACACGCATACGTTTAAGAGTTTCTTATGTGTGGCACACACCTTTATACACACCTCTGCCTGTACCAATCATCACAGCCATTCCGGCGCACACATAAACACACATATACACACTCTTATAGTTTGTCAGACACAAACACACACAAACACACAGTGTCCTACCTCTGTGGGTGTCGTGCTGTAGTGAGGACCGGTGTGTCTGATCATTGAAACAGCCGGCAACGCTACAGCTGATGCAAACATCCAACTCAGTCTCACACACACTCACACCCTCCTCTCTCTCGCTCTCTCTCTCTCTATGTGTGTGTGTGTGTGTGTGTGTCTATCTATCCTCTATCTACTCTCGCTTCTGTCTCACCCACTGTCAGCATTCTCTCTTCTGCTCTCTGTCTCTCTTTCTTTCTAGCTTGAAAGCTTGGACACCCTCTGCTGTTGATCACACACTCCTCTTTCTCTCTCTCTCTCTTTTTCTCTCTTTCTCTCTCTCTTTCTCTCTCTCTTTCTCTGTCTCTCTCTCTCACATACATACACACACACACATTCACACACTCTTACACACACTTCAGCTTAGTCGCCCTCTGTGACCCCTCCTATGTTTCTATCCCCAGGTCTCTCTCTCTCTCTCTCTCTCTCTCTCTCTCTCTCTCTCTCTCTCTCTCTCTCTCTCTTTTAGTACAGTATATAATTAGCCACAGCTCAGTCTCATTGTGGAAGAGAAGCTTCGCTTGGCAAGAAGCCCAGCAGCTTTTCTCATTAACCTCTCAGCTTGCACCCTATTGGTCTGCTCGCCTCATTCCCCACCCACTGTGCCCTCCTATTGGCTGATACACACCATGAGTCCTGCATATGCTGCTCCTATTGGCTGAGCGCGCTTTAAAACTGCAGAAAGTACAACGCGATATATAAAGATAGGACTGTACAATTACGAAACGTGTCTGGTTACATTGTATATGCTTCATAAGTTCACGACCATCAACACAAAGGACAACGAGATAACTTCAGAATGAATCAGAAACTATTTCGGGTTAGCAGGCCAGTTTAAAATCGACTACAAAATGCCTACAAACTTGTCAATAAAATCACATACCACTGGCTCACAAGTAATTTTTTTATTTTTAGACGCCTCGCTGAACCTGCCAGTATACCCATATAACATTAGCATAGCGAACCTAATATGTTTCTAGCTAAAACAAAGCAAAGCTGGGTACTTGTATGATAATCTAAAATTATTAAAACAAAATGCAAAGAAAATGTCCCATTTTGTATTCGCTAAATTAGCTCAGGCTCCTCAACCCCAGAGTCCGTCATTTCAAGATTCAAGATGGCCGCCCACATCATCAACAGTACATCAAGCAAAGTTCGAATAAAGTATTTCACATTTGATTATTCAAAATAAAATGAAAAATTTTAAATGTGTAACACGTACCATCTGTTCGATAGTTTGACCGTAAACATACATCACGACATCATGACGTAAGCGAATAAAATATCTAATAAAAGATCAGGAATTTATTGTTCATCTGCTTTGTTTCATTTATGTAATTTTAAATCCCAACTTCCCACTTCTGGGCTTAGAATACGTTTCTAGGAAGCATGCTGTCATCATGTAATCTTGCATGTGATTGGTCCAGAGTGGTAAAGCGTATTTCCTAACATCTGATCTTTGCCCTTCCCCTTTAATAAGGCATAATATTGTGTAATGCGTGATTTTATATGTAATCCTGTGTGACATTTTGTAGATCATACATTATATTTTATATGAGATCATTTTCAGGATCTAGCACTATATATATATATATATATATACACACACACACAGACACACACACACACACACACACACACACACACACACACACACACACACACACACACACACACACACACACACAGTATACACTTTATGACTAAGTCTAAACAAACGCTGAAAGCAACACGTGCACAACAAGAGGAGTGTGACTAGCACATGGTCATCTTACAGTCACATGCCACAATATGTGTGTGTGTGTGTGTGTGTGTGTGTGTGTGTGTGTGTGTGTGTGTGTGTGTGTGTGTGTGTTTGGAACAGGAGCCTGAGGAGTCCTAAGTCTCATTTCCTCTCAACTTCTGTCACTCTCACTTCTGTGTCTCTCACACGCTTTAACACACACACATGCACACACTCACACACACAAACACACAATTGCATTCACACAAGACAAAACTCCTACACATAGCAAAGTTGAGTTGTACAGAAAAAATATACTGTGGAATGGTGATCTATAGAAGCTTATGTTTCACACAAGGCATAGCTGTCTACTGAACACTTCCTCTAAACTACCTCCACAACAACTTAGCAACATTAGCTGAGTTAGCCAGTGTTGCTAAATAGCTAGCTGATGTTAATGTTACCTTTATAACCATATCTATTGTTTGCAACTATTAGGTAATATTCTATAGGGTGTATATGAGACAATGTTGCATGGGGCAGTGTGCATGTCTCTGACCGAACCATGGTGATGGTTGTGCTACAGATTCATGATCGTGCTAGTGGAAAAATATTACCAGCAACTTAGCATAACATAACCGACTACTCCAAATATATAGATTTTAAGATTTTGAGTCATAACTGACTGACCTAAATTATATGAACAATAGTTTTTTGGACACCTGACCAACCTTATGTGGTTCTTCCCAAAACTGTTACCACAAAGTTGAGTGCAAAGTTGGAGGCACACAATTTTATAAGATGTCTCTGGATCAAACATTCCCTTCACTTTAATTAGGTGATCCAAACCTGTTCCAGCATGACAATGCCCAAATGCACTAAGCCAGCTTCATTAAGATATGCTTTAACTGGGTTGAAGTGGAAGATCTTCTGCTATAGAGTTTCAACCTCAACCTTATTGAACACTATTGAGATGACTGACTGCACCCCAGGCATTCTCACCTCACTTCTGTATCTGACTTTACTAACATTTACATTTATTGCATTTGGCAGATACCCTTATCCAGAGTGGCTTAGAACTGAGACATTTAGGCTTAAAGGTATTGCTCAAGGCCCTGCAGGGGCAGCTTTGAACTGAGATTTGAACCCTTGAACTTCCGATCCAGAGTCCAATGCAATAACCATGGTGCTACCACCTCAAAATTACATTATATTTATGGCATTTGGCAGATGCCCCTTATCCAGAGCAAATTACATTTTTCTTATTTGCACAACTGAGCAGCTATGGGGTTAAGGGCCTTTTTCAGGGGCCCAGAAGCTCCAAAGTCCAATTCCTTAACAACTAAACTAAAACCGTTGTTGCTAAAAGAATCGCCACAAATCTCCACAGATAATTAGTGAAACATCTTCCTGGAAAAACTTAGGTTATTATATGAGAAGATGGAGATAAAAGGTCATAAGGTCAATAATTTGTTACAAACATTAGCTAGAGCAGTGATTTAAACCATTGTGATGTGAGAGATCTTCAGGTGTGCATAATAGGAAATGATGCAATTACACTTAACTGGTCCAAAAAGTATTATTAAAACAATTATTATTTAGTTCCTGGAAGTAATTTGAGTTAGTTGAGCACTTTTGCCTTCGATGTAGTGACTGGCAGACTAATGAAAATAGTCCTCCATGTCAGTAGGTGGCAGTGTAGGTAGTGCAATAATGACTTTGTTAATTTATAGCAATAGAATTAAAGATGCGTGCAACAGGTAGCACCGGCATTAATGGATAAATATTGCGTATATTAAGTATGAGTGCAAAGTCAGAACCTGTACAGAATTCTGACCCAGATGAAGGTCCTAGTATGAGTGTCGGTCAAAAGCGAGCTTGAGGCAATATTGTGAAATGTATCTTTCGTTTTTATCTACTTTTACCAGGGCTCTGACTGCAATGACCCTGTTATACTTGGAGTATGGGAAAAAGCTCTCCAAGAGTGCCATGGTCCCAAGCAATCGCAATCTTTAAAACAAGAACACAGACTATTTTGTACGCCTGCAAGGCAGCTTTCATAAAAAAAATAAAAATAACACAAAGGTTATTAAGAGAGCTCCAAAAGCTTTCTACCTAGTAGTTGCACTCATAGCCAAATTAAAATAAAATACATTTTTATTATATATACTTTAGGTTACATGGTGCCATTTTGTAAAATGTTTGGTTTGCCATTTTAATTGTGTGTCATTTTGGTGTGCCTCAAAAATTTGTGAAAAACACTAAGCTAGACTTAGCGTGCCTCGGTTTATGGCATCACTTCCTTTGCTCGTGCTTGCTAGTCAGAATATCAGTACAGCAAGCTAGTTTAGAAATAGCTTACTGTAAACAAAATACTGCTCTGGGTTGGCTAAGAGTTTACATCAGAACAAGCAGAATATGTTCATATATATATATATATAATACAGAAAAAATGTAAGCAGATATGATGTGCAGCTGAACGTCTAAACGTGTCAGAACACATTTTCCAAGGAACGATTTGTATTGATTTGTTCCCTCTTTACTAATATGGGAATTGGTGTGGTAATAAATGATACCACAGACAGCCACTAGAGGGCTTCACATATTAAACTACTATTGTATATGAACAATTTTTGTGTGAAACAAGAAGTTAGCTAGCAAATGTACCTTATGATTTGCATAAACATTGTTCGATGTTCGATTTAATGCAATTTCCTTTTTAAATTACAATGCTAATTTTTGAGACCCAGTTTTATTACTTTAACACTTTTCTCTTCGTGAGAACTGATGGACCTGTGTAACTTTAATCCACTGATGACTTAACGAGCTGATTCGGCTGAGCAGAGTGTAAGAGAAACGTAGTGTGTAAATCACCAGGGAAATCACTGCAACTACACTGTTCTGATGTTCTTCCTGCCGGCGTGTCAGTTTGCCTCGCCGAGCCAAACTGAAATCAATTACGCTTCTACAGACTTTATTTCAGCTTCGATTAAGACACAGACAGATGAGAGAAAAACGGAATTTAACACTCGACTGACTTAGCAAAGATGGATTCGGAATACATACACTATACGGACCAAAGTTTGTGGAGACCCAAGCATGAGTTTTGTATGTTCTTGGAACATTCTGTTCCACATTTAATCCCCATTTCCCGCTATAATAAGCTTTACTCTTCTGAGAAGATGTTCCACTAGATTTTGTGAAGATTTATTCAGCCACATGGGATGTTAGAAAGGTATTGATGTGGGTGAGGAGGCCTGGCGTGCAGTCAGCAGGAAAAATTCATCCCAAACGTGGGAAAATTCAATGCTGCAAAATCTAAAGACATCTAATACAATTGTGTGCCTTCAAGTTTGTGAGGGCAATTCGGGCAAGAACTGGAAAATCAGGTGTCCATATTGTGTATTTATAGCATTTGACAAACAGTTAAACTTGAAGAAATCAATGCTGGTTGTATCAAAATCGTACTTGAATTACCGTATTGAACATGACTGCGTTAAGGCTTTGTACTTTAGCTCAGCAGATCATGGGTTCAAATCCAAACCACAACAAAGCAGCAACTCCTGGACCCCTGAGTAAGGGTCTTAACCACAGCCGCTCAGTTGTGTGCATGAGATCAAAAAGTCACTCTGGATAAGTGTCATAAATGTAAAAAAAGGTTTTGGTCATTTTTTTTTTTTATTTATTCAATTTTGTTAATATGAAAGAAACAGTTAATTAAAATCAGAATTCAAGTTTCAAATTGAGTATAGCTAAGATACACCGATTTATTTGCAAACTCCGCCCCTTTTTGTGTGTGTATTTGTATATATGCGACTCTTGAACTTTGAGATCTTCAGGCCTCAATACTGTACAGTTTGAGTATGTAATCCTCAATACACACACGCCAAATGGGTTCCAGAACAATTCTGTGAGGTTTTTGATATCTTTTGAATGTTTAATTAAGTAATTTGAATAACCGGAGTGTGTTTTTCATGAGCACTGGAGCTTTAAGACTCTGATTCATGACGGAAATATCCAGAGTTGCTACGAAAGTAAAAATATCGTATTGCATCGGATGCTAGAATGACCTGAGCACGATGAAGTAAAGTGCAACTATAGCTTTCTCTCTCTCTCTCTCTCTCTCTCTCTCTCTCTCTCTCTCTCACACACACACACACACACACACACACACACACACACACACACATACACACACACACACACAAGCACACATACGCATGCACGCACGCACACATCCTGTCACAGAAGAGAGAAACCAAAGTAGGGTGGAAAATTGCTGACTCAGAAACACTCAGTCAGTTTTTACACACACACACACACACACACACACACACACACACATGAGTGAAGTTGTTGATCCTGACCAAGACACACATCAGGGTCAGTTTTGATCGTTTTAAACAATCGTGCACTCACACACACACACACACACACACACACACACACACACACACACACACACACACACACACACACACACACAGAGCGAAGCTGTGAATTCTGACCTCCAAGACACTCTAGTGTCAGTTGTGATACTTTAAAACACACACACACACACACACACACACACACACACACACACACACACACACACACACACACACACACACATTTTCCACAGTTTATCCAATTGTTTTGTTTCTATCACCTTTTCTTGTATGTTTTTTTTGTTTGAATTCTCTCTCTCTCTCTCTCTCTTTCTCTCTCTCTCTCTCTCTTTCTCTTTTTTTCATTCCCTCTTTCCATCTCTTTCTTTCTCTCTCTTGCTTTGTCTTTAACTACCACTCCCTCCTTTCTCTCATCTTTCCCTCTCTTCCTTTCCTTCCCTCTTTCCTTTCTCCCTCTCTCTTTTTGCGGCTGGTTTGTTCATTGCTATTTCCTCTGTAGTGATACATTACCCTGACAGAGGTGCTGTATTTTTAGCTTGAGCAGGTACACACACACACACACACACTCTACACACACACACACACACACACACACACACACACACACTACACACTCACACACGCACACGTAAGGAAGGGCCATCTGTGCACAGACGCTTACTTGAACAAATTTCGCCTTTTGATGAAAGAGCTCGGAGAAGCTGGCTACAGAAATCCTGGACTAAACATAGTGTGTGTGTGTGTGTGTGTGTGTGTAGACATCTAAAAATAACCAGCATGACTAGATGTGTTAAGTTTAACACAATCACTAGTGACATACTAGCGTGTGTGTGTGTGTGTGTGTGTGTGTGTATGTATATATACGTACACACATGTATATATACATACACACACGTGTGGAGGTGCATGTTTGTCTTTTTGCCTGTGTCTCTTTGCCATGTTTGTGTTTCCATCTCTGTGTTTGTTGTGTGTGTGTGTGTGTGTGTGTGTGTGTGTGTGTGTGTATTTCAGAACAGATAAACTTTCGAGTTTCAGGGTGATAAATGGACACACACTCTCAGAAACAGACAGATGCTCGTGAAACGAAAATATGTGCGTTCTGACCCGTTATCGTTTCCATAGCGACAGTTCATTCACGCAGACTGGAGGATGATAGACGCTTTCCCTTAGCACAAAAATGTGTGTGACTGTTGATGGGGTTCTAATGCCAGCTTTCTGTAAGGAGATGTTGTTAATTTTCCATTCATAGAAGGAGTCTCCATTGTCAGAGTAATTCTGTATTTTCTATACTTCTTAGACATGAGACGAGACTTTGTTGTGAGTTGTGAGTTTAAATCCCAGAGCTGCTCAGTTGTATGAATGAGATAAATAGACGTCGTTCTGGATTAGGGCGTCTGGCAAATGCCATAAAGGTATGTGATGTGCTGCAGTGGCTGGGCTGCATTAATTTAAATTTAGGGCAGCTTGTTTCGAATCATGCGAATTATCAAGTGTGTCTAAAAACTCCTACAAAAGTAAGTTTGATTACTAAAATGCATGGCAAAATATTTTGTAACCCAAAACTAGGAGATGTTCACTCAATGGTTAAGGCTTTGGACTCTGAATTGGAAGGTCACAAGTTCAAATCTCAGCACCACTAAGTGGCCCCTGCTGGGCCCTTGAGCAAGGCCCTTAACCTTTAATTTGCTTTGTACAGTATGTTAATGTAAACTGCACAATTTCACATGCAATATGTGTACACTGACATATAACCTGTTCTTCTATTCGACAAGCAATTTGCAGAAAATGCAGAAAAAGTTTCAGAAAGCAATTGAAGCACTAGTCAAAATCCAAAAACGTTTCACTTTCTCAGGTGAAATTCAAAGCTGGGAGTGTACTTTGTGATTTGAATACGTATAGAGTGCACACGATATGGATAAAAGTTTGTGGATACCTGACCATAAGATTGGTTGATTTTTTGTTTTTTTAACATCCCATTCCACATAAGGTCTCAATTTACTCTTATTATAACCTCCACTCTTCTAGAATTAACCTTGGTGCCTATTGGTTGATCCCTAATGACTGAGCCAGCGGCGACTGTGGCATGAAAGAAACTCCATGAGATGGTATAAAGAGGGTTTAACAAATTGGCTATTCATTTTTTGAGGTATATTGTTCATTGATCCAAAGGTGTTCAATAGGTGTTAAGTTCAAAGCTCTAGAGCAGAAGATCTTTCACTCCAACCCATATCTTTTCATGGAGCTGTCTTTGTGCACAGGGGGATTGTCATGCTGGAACTAGTTTGGGTCTAATAGTTCAAGTCAAAGAACAACTTAATGCTACAACATCCAAAGACGTCCGATACAATTGGTTGCCTACGAGTTTGTGAGAGCAATTTGGGGAAGTACCACATATGGGTGAAAATGTTGGGTGTCCAAATACTTTTGGCCAAACAGTGTCAACAATAAAATAAATAAATATACAGTTGAATACAATTAATCATTGTTTATGCAGGTAACTGTTAGTATGAACAAAGCAATACAACTATTACTAGATTGGTACTGCTGGTATTATTGTTATTGTAATACCCTGTGAACTATGCTATGGTAAGATATGCTTACACACACACACACACACACACACACACACACACACACACACACATTAAATGTCAAAGATATTGGCTGTTTCGGGAAGACACAAGGGATGAAATATTTGCAGTGTATGTTAATGTGTGGGCAGAGGGTGTGTGTTTGTGTGTGTGTGAGTGAGTGAGTGAGTGTGTGAGTCAGAACTAAAGCTTTGCTCAAACCTCACATGTGTGTGGGCAGAGCCTCCAGATGGCTCCTCCTGCACCTCACAAATGTCACTCTGATAACGAGAGAGTGTGAGAAAAACAGGTACACACACACACACACACACACACACACACACACACAAGGTGTACACACACACACACACCCACACACACACACACACGCACGCACGCACGCACACACACACACACACACACACTGACATAAATGCAAGTCAATTAGCAGACAGATATGGAGCCATCACACAGCCTATGCAATGCAACACGCACACACAAACACACACACGCACACACACACACACACACACACACACTGACTTAAATGAAAGACATCTATTAGGTGAAAGATATGGAGCCAACACACAGCCTATGCAATAAACGCACACAGGATGCCGGATGTGCGCATCATGACGGATTTTGGTGCTTGGTTGGGACTTAGCTCATCAAATGTTCAATGATTTCAAGTGATTTTCGGTGTAGTTTTTGTTTATTTATTTATACATCTGAGAGATTAAAGTATGAAGAATCGATGTGTTGCGTTTAAGATTTTCATTTTGCCTCTTTTTTATTTATTTTACATTTTTATTCAAATGATCACACAAAAATGTACAAATACCCCATTGTTATTTAGCACTGCCTTAATCCTCCTGGGTGTGGATTTCATCAGAGCTGCACAGGTTGTTGCTGGGATCCTCTTCTACTCCTCCATAATGACATCACTGAACTGCTGAATGTTATACACGTGGAGCTTCACCGCCTTCTGCTTGAGGGTAAGGTTCGAGGGTTTAAATCTAGAGACATACTTGGCCACTCCATCACCTTCACCTTCATATTTAGCTTCCTCAGAAAGTCATCTTAGCGGAGTGTTTGGGGTTGTTATTATGTTGGAAAAGCGCCGTTTAGCCCAGTTTCTGAAGGGGGGGCATCATGTTCTGCTTCAGAATGTCACAGTACATGTTGGAATCCCTCAATAAACCGCAGCTCCCCAGTACTAGAAACACTCATCCAGCCCCAGACCGTGATGCTATCACCACCATGCTTGACTGCAGGCAAGCCATAATTTGCTTGGTCTTTCTCACCAGGGTGTTGCCACACATGTTGGATGCCATCTGAGCCGAACAAGTTTATCTTATCAGACCACATGACATAAATGATGCTCTTGGACAGCTCATCTTTAGCAAACTGTTTATAGGCTTTCTTATGATCCAGCTTCAGAAGAGCTTCCTTTTGGGGTGACGGCCTGCAAACAAGCCTTCAACAAGCCTTCAACAAGCAGACCTTCCATTTCTGCAACCTTTAAAGCAGTGTTGCAGCACTCATGAGTCTGTTTTTTGAAGCAGCTTCTGCACCTGATGCACAGCACAATACTCAATTTCTTTGATGGACCCTTGTGAGGTCTGTTCTGAGTGGAACTTCTCTTGGAAAACCTCTGAATGACCCTGGCTGCTGTACTGTAACTCACTTTCAGGGTGATACTGATCTTCTTACAGCTTTGGCATCTTTGTGGAGAGCAACATTTCTAATTCTTAAATCCTCAAAAACTCTTTACCAGAGAAATTTTCCCGTGAACACACCATCCTCAAATAATTAGCTTGTTGCAACACACAAGACTGACACATTTTAGACAACGAGCTAATTTTATTTTATAGAAAATTGATTTAAAGGAAAAAAAACAAGAATGAGAAAAAAATAAAAATAGAGATAAGGAGAGAGAGAATGTGAATGAGGGAGGGACACTTATTTTAGCTGTGAGGACTTCTTACTAATGTGACTAGCAAAGCAATTAATCAGTGCTAGGCAACAACTGAAGCGCAAGCCCAGCATGACAAACCAAATCACTGTGCAAAATGTAAATAAAATCAGAATAGAAATACAATTTAAATATTTAAACTGAGAATAGCATTTTAGGAAAAAAGAAAAAAAA
>MU564352.1:7559540-7572040 GCA_024362625.1 Silurus asotus | reverse complement strand
CATTTTCCATTCACTATTAACTAGGGGACCCAAACCTCTTCCAGCGTGACAATGCCCCTGAAAGCCTGCTCTGTGAAGATATGCTTCCCATGAATTGGAGTGGAAGATCTCCTGCTATATAGACCTCCGAACATTTTTGGATCAATGGACAACACATGTCAACAATGATACAACTGTAATGATTGTTGAGGATGAGGATAGATTCCCTATTTGAGTCTGGTTCCTCTCAAGGTTTCTTCCTCAGAGGGGTTTTTCTTGCCACAGTTGCCACTGCCTCACTGCTTATGGACAAACTTATACATTATACAAACGTTATACTGTAAAGTGTCTTTGAGACAATGTGCATTGTCTCATTCATCCACTGTTTTTGAGCTCCAACCAAATAGAACACCTTTGGGATGAATGTAAATGCTGACTGCACTCCAGGCCTCACCTCACTTTTAAAGCCTTTAGTAACACACTTGTAGCTGATCGGATCTGCACAAATATCAACATAATTGAGTGGAACATCTTCCAAGAATACTGGAGGTTATTATCACAGCAAACGGCCACTCAATGTGGACTTGGAGGGTCAAAAAAGATGGCAATCTAACGGTCAGGTGTACACAAATGTATGTCTATACAGTGCATTCATGTGTCTTCTTTAAAAGGTTTCTATAGTAACAGCTTATTCATTATTTCACAAACAGATTTATGAGGTTATGAAGGTCGGTGCTCCCTGTGACTGTGTGTCCATCCTCGTGCTGCCATCTGTTGGCTAAACAAGTCTCCCAACTTTTTGATACCACCTCATATTCATAATGTTTTAATTTATTAGGATCTAGAATTAGGGATATACGATGGACTGTTTTGTAAGAAAATTTGTTGTAAAGAATCTCTTTTTTTCCAGCCTTTAAGAATAAAGTGGTAACTTTCGCTTTTCAGATGCTTTTTCAGTCTCCAGTACTGATGCTTTGCGGTTTCTCTGTAGCATGACAAGCTGCATTTTGTTCATCTTAATAACATCAAGAGAGAGAGAGAGAGAGAGAGAGAGAGAGAGAAAGAAAGAAAGGGAAAAAAAAAAAAACCGATGAGAGAGCAACTCTTTACGGGCGCTATTGCGTAACTGATAACAGGAACTAGCTCGTTTCACAGAAATGTAGCTATAAACGGATAAGTATTGTAATTGTAGTGGTGTAGAAGCCCAACTTTTAGTGGTGCACTCGTTTATTTTATTTTTTTCGTTTTTTTTTCTTTTCAGCGTGACCGTGTCCTAGCATCCTTTAATCCTTGGTACAAATATGTGTAATCTGTCAGTGTAGGAGTTATGAAAGGTACAAAATACGGGACAGTCCCTAAAAACTGAAACGCAGCTTAAGCACACCCACATGCACACACACACACACACACACACACACACACACTCGCTCTGTTTCCCACAAAACATTTATAACAGAAATGAAAACGATCAATATGATATGAAATATGTAATATAATGTAGACTTTGTATTTAAACAAATCTCTACATTAAGAAAAAAAAAAGCTACAGTATTGGGGCGTTGCGTTCAAAGGATTGCTTCGAGTGTGTGTGTGTGTGTGTATGTGTGTGTGTGTGTGTGTTTGTAAGTGTGTAGGTGTGTGTGTGTGTGTGGTTGCGTGTGCTTGTGAAATCCCCGCTACACTGAGAAGCGAGAGATTTCCTTCCTCACCACAAACGCTTATTCTCCACCGATGATTCATTCACCCTCTCCTTTCATCTTTATATTTAACCTGTGTGTGTGTGTGTGTGTGTGTGTGTGTGTGTGTGTGTGTGTGTGTTTGTGTGTGTGTGTATAGGTGTACGTGTGTGTAATATTTGTCTGATACCAAATGCCACAGGTTTCACAATGCTCTAGTGATACATTTCATAATTTTTTTTTCTAACGTGAAACAATAATAATTTGTTTGTTTGAATTCATTTAGTGTCCAAAAGTATTTGGACACCTTCACCTAAATATTCCCACAAATTTGGAGGCACCATATAGTAGAGGATGTCTTTAGATGCTTTGGCCTGAAAATGTCCTTTTATTTTAACTAAAAGACCTAAAACCTGCTTCAGCATGACAATACACCTGTCCACAACTCCAGCTCCATAAAGATCTGCTCCACATGGGGTTGGAGTGGAAGATCTCCTGCTATAAAGCCTTAAATCCCTTTTAAATATGCATGAATGTGAATGCTGGCTGCACCCTAGGCCTCACCTACACCCCACCTCAACCTCACCTACATCCGTACCTGACTTTACTAACACCCTTATGGCTGAATGAATCTCACACAGATCTCTACAAAATCTAGCAGAACGTCTTCCCAGAAGATTGGAGGTTATTCTAACAGCAAATATAAAATGGGATTATGCTCAGTTGTCCACAAACTTTTGTATATATAGTATATATTTCTTTAGTAAAATACATCTGGAAGCACCTCACACACACAAACTCTGGAGCTATCACCTGCTGCTCTGAAATCTCTCCAATCCTGAGATGTTCTCACCATCAGCACACGTTTAACTCGCTCTTCATTCTCCTTGATTGTTTTTCTCACATTCATTCCCAGACTTGTGACCTGAGATACACAAAAATCCTTTTTGAACCTATGATCAATGGTGGAACTATGTAGTGTACATGGATGTTGATGACCACTAAAATAAAAGCTGCATGAACACTTGTAGCTAATAAATACAGGTTAGGAGTATTAACAATGTTCCCTTAATGGTATTTATTTGAGCTTTCCGTAAATCTTTTCCCATTTGGGACAGAGCCGATTTGGCCTCTTTATTGCATCGTTTTGAAAATGTATTTACATTTGGGACAGAGCCACTTTGGTGCCTTCAGTTTAAGAGGGTATTTAGATATTATTTGAAATGGTTGGGATGGTATCAGAATGGCACGTTGTTTTCTTGTAAGTATTTCTGCCATTTGGGATGAAGCCCATGGCATCGTTAAATGTGAGAGCATATTTGGATATTATTTAAGATTTAGAATACAACCAATATGGTGTCGTTATCTCTGTAAGCATTTTTGGTATTTGGGCCGGAGCCAATATGGCATCTTTATTTATACGAATATATCTGGACATTATTTGGGATTTGGAAAGCAACCAATATGGCTGCATTTTTTTTAGAAGCACTTTGGGTATTTGGGATGGACCCAATATTGAATCTTTATTTCTGAGAGAATATTTGGACATTATTTTGCATTTAAGAGAAATCCAATGTAGTTGTTTTTTTCCTCTAAGCATTTTTGTTATTTAGGACACAGCCAATATGTCGTCTTTATTTATGTTAGCATTTTTTGGATTTGGGACAAAGCCATTATAGTATCTTTATTTCTGTAAACATTTTTGACATTTGGGACAGAGCCAGTATGGTGTCTTTATTTCTGTAGATTTTTTTGGCATTTGGGATGTAGCCAATATGGGTCTTTATTTATGTAAGCATTTTAGCTATTTGGGACAGAGCCAATTATGCTATCTTTATTTATGCAAACTTATTTGACATTTGGGATGGTGTCTATATTTTTGTAAACATTCTTGGGGATTTGGGACGAGGCCAATATGATGTCTATTTCTGGGAGCATATATGGACATTATTTGGCATTTGAGACAGAGCTAATATGGTAGTATTTTTGTACGGATTATTGGAGATTAAGATTATCAAAATATTCTTTTACTGTGTTATCGAACCAATATGGCATGTATATTACTGTATGTGTTTTTGGCATTCTGGACTGAACCAATATGGTGTCTCTAATTCCAAAAGTGTATCTAGATACGTTGTGCCGTGTGGAAAACACCAAAATTTGAGGTATTTATTAGAGAAAGTATATGTAGAGATTTTTGGCAATTGGGAAGGAGCCCATTTAGTGACTTTATTTCTTATTTAAGACATTAGTTGGGATGCCAATAGGGCGTACTTATTTCTGAGAGCGTATCAAGGAATTAATGGGATTTGGGACCAAACCAAAATGGCGTCATGGCAGTTTATACGGTGTAAAGTACTGAGAAACAGGATGGTGTGAGGGTATCAGTGAGCCGAGTCATACACTGGCTAATAATACACTCAGGCTAAGAGCTGGGCAGTGTGTGTGGGAGAGTGTGTAGGATGTGTGTGTGTGTGTGTGTGTTAATGAAGGGATGGCAATGCAGAGCTGATGAACTGGACAGCCTTTCTCTTCCATCTTTTTTTTTTTCTTTCTCCTCTATTTCTTTTCTCTGTATTCAGTTTTTTTATGTATGTACTTCTCCTTCTCTCGGTTCTCCATCCATCTCTCTTTCTTATATTCATGTCTTCTCTCTTTTCACTTTCTTTCCCCTTGCTTTCCTTTTTAATGAACACATTTTTTGTCTTTTCCTTATCTGTCTCTCACCCCATGTTTTACTTATTTTCACTCCCTATTTTTGTCCCTCATCGTTCTCTCTTTTATTTTTTCTTTCTTTTTCTTTCACTCACTCTATCATTCTTCTCCCTGTGTTGCCTCATTTTCTCCATCCTGTTTTTCGTATTTGCCCTCACCTTTCTCTCTTTATCCTTCTCTCTATTCTTTTTTTTACTTTCTTCCCTTCCCTCTTTTTTTCATTTCCAACGTTCTCTCTCTCCTTCTTTGTCTTTCATTTTTCTCTGTCTCCCTTCGTCACTACACTAATCCGTTTATTTCTCCTTCTCGTGCCTCAGTTCTCTCTGCCATTCATCTGTTTCCTTTCTTTTATTCCTTACCTCTCTCTTTCTCTTTCTCTCTCCATCTATCAGTCAGTGCCTTCATGCTCTCTCGTATTCTTCCTTTCCGCTCTTTATCACTTTTCACTCTCTCTTTCTTTCTATGATCTCATCTATAATTGAGTGATCCTTCTGTAGAGACTTCATTTGCTGCTCTAAATTATGAATGAGACATAAAGCATGTGACCACACACACACACTCACACACACTCACACACACACACACACACACACACACACACACACACACACACACACACACACACACACACACACACAAATTTATTCTGGAAATGTGTGCCATAAACATACAGTATGTCCAAAGGTTTGTGGACACCCACCCACTCGTTTTATTTGCTGTTCCTCCATTCTTCTGGGAAGATGTTCCACTAGATTCCTTGGAGTTTCATTCAGCTACAAAGTTAGGAGGCCTGGGGGTGCAGTCAGCGTTCACATTCATCCCAAATGTGTTCAATAGAGTGTAGAGCTGTATAGCAGGAGATCTTCCACACTTTTACAACCCATGGAAAGCATATCTTCATGGAGCTGGAACATGTTTGAGTCTCCTAGTTCTAGTGAAGGGAGAATCTCATGCTACAGTACCCCAAAGACGTTCTGTACCATCGAGTGGGGAAACAGTTCGGGGAAGAACCATCTTTCTCCTCGTAGAATCATCACGTGTTGTTCTGGACCCTCAGTTACTCAAAACACTGCTGTTTGAAAAGTTGTGGGATTTGAACCTTTATCATAGGAAAAAAGTGCAAAGTCAGAAGAATAGATTTGAACGAGCTAGAAGATGATGTGCAGGAGATCTTCCACTCCAACGCATGTAAGGCATATCTTCATGGAGCTAGCTTTGCGCACATTCGTCCTTTTATCATACAGTATATACCGTTTAAAACTACAGAGCGTTACAGACATCGATGCGAATCACTTTGCCATTCGTTCAGTGATGATTACAACACGCACACGAGAAACCACAAAGTTCTCCCCCCCTTCTGTGGACTCTCTAAAACTTTCTCGAAATATTACAAACCACTAGCACTTCTGTAAACAAATGTGTCTTTACTGAAACACTCCTCACTCCGGTTGCCTCATCGCCTTTCCGACCAATCAGAATCGAGGGTGTACAGAAGGTGCGGTGATACCGTCGCTAAGCAAAAGCAACAAATAAGTCAGAGCGCGAAACTCGTGAGTAAAATAAGCATCATGCCCAGATTCCTGTTGCATCAGTGTACACATTGGAGTTGAATCAATGATTTATTTTAAAGCATCTTTCTTTACCAATGAGATCTATCGAAAAATCTGCGAAGACACCCAGCGATTTGTGATCTGCATGCGAACATCTCACGCTGACTTCTAGACGTTTCTCGACTACGTTGTGCTGCATATAACATCAATAAATAAAAAAATTAAAAAAAAAAAAAACTATTCTTCAGCACGCATCAGTGATCCAGACTTATCAGAGTCATGACATGTGATGCACACGACACGTAGGTCTTCCTCGAAGAGCACGCACAGACGCACACACACACACACACACACACACACACACGCACACACACACCGCTTTAAATAGCCTGTTTCAGTTCCACATCACTGCTGAGAAGTGCAAGGCTAGCAGTTTGGAGGTGGGGTCACAGAAGGAGGGTGTGGGGGTGGCGGATGACATTACACTAAAATGGGTAAAGTTACGCTCACGAGTATCACCGATTTGCCTTTTCTCGCTGGGAAAAGCAGCGGGAGTTTTTTTTTTTTTTTGCAGCGTGTGTATGTGTATGTGTATGTATCTGTGTGTATGTGTGTTTTAAGAGAGAACCAGAGTTGGTGGGAGAACAAAAATAGTGAGATGTCACATCACCTTATAGCTTGTTAAAATCTATTCTTGTGCCTCTGCACTGTTTTCCCCCCGATAAAGGTTATGAGTTCAAATCCCACAACTTTCCTTAAAGGCACTCGAACAGCAGTGTGGTGTGTTGAGTGAATGCAGGTCCTGAAGCCAAGCTCTGTGATGATCTCGGTGGAAAGATTGATGGTTAAATATAAAGGGGTGGAGAAAAGTTTAATATATATATATATATATATATATATATATGTGTGTGTGCTTGTAAAGTAGTGATGGAAAGATTGAATCATTTAATGACTTGGTTCTTTGAATTCTTTGAGTCATCATTTTGTTCTTTCAAGCAGAAATAAAATAAAATGTTAGATTTCCAATAAATTGTTTCCCCAACAAGTCTACAAACAAGATCTTTGACTATAGTCTGAATTATTTATATATATGTGTGTATATATAGCTGTATATCTTAAATGGGAGTCAAATGACTAAAGAACGAACGACTCAGTCTAGAAGAGTCGAAAGGAATTGCTCATGAGCATCGAGTAGAAAATGAACGAATCACTCTTTGAATCGACTCTTCTTATGAGTCACATTAAAGACTCATTTAAAATGAAAGAATCGACCTATCAATAATATATATATATGTGGACAAATGTATGGACACCTGACTTTTTTCAGTTTGTGTGGTTCTTCACCAAACCGTTACCACAAAGTTAGAGGCACACGGTTGTACAGGTCATCTTTGGATTTGGTGGCATAAAATTTTTCATTCACTTGAATTTGAAAATCAAACCAGTTCCAGCCTGTCACAGCTTGTGCACAACAACAGCTCAATGAAGATAGGTTGACGTGGAAGATCTCCTGCTATAGAGCTTCAACCCTATCCAACAACACCCTCGTGGCTAAATGAATATCTCAAAAAGAACATCTCAGAAGATTGCCACTCATGAGAGAAAATGGAGACTAAATGTGGGATGGGGCGTTTAAAAAGAATCAAATACCAATCTAATGGTTAGGTGTCCACAAACTTTGAGACATATAGTGTATATTAGAGGATGTATATTACAAGAAATGACAGGGGCAAGAAGATCAAGCAAGGGGAAAAGAAAGAACAAAACAACCCAATGATAGGTTGTCGTTTCTATGGCAACAACTTACGCAGAGAAAGAGATAACTAAACGCACTTGTGCAAATGTTCAAGAGGTTCTCCTGTAGGTGCTACAGGTATACTGTAGATGTGATGCTGCAGCACAGAAAAGCCTTAAAGGCAGAGGAGTTTCTCTGAAATGTTCGTTTCAAGGGCATCCCTCAACATTAAAAGTAACAAGAAAAGGATAAAAAGTATTACACTGTTATAAAACCCT
Organism: Silurus asotus; assembly: GCA_024362625.1. Lineage (NCBI taxonomy): Eukaryota > Metazoa > Chordata > Actinopteri > Siluriformes > Siluridae > Silurus > Silurus asotus. The sequence continues at coordinate 7,564,107 of MU564352.1, read as the reverse complement.
GTTAGCATTGAAAACTCAATGAAGAACAAAAGGAGTCTGACTCTTTAGGACGTGCTGTTACTGAAAAACTATTCGCTTATTCGCTTGGTAACAGTATCTTCGTCGCACACCTCCCTGTCGCCGTTATCCTATTAACTCAAACGGAGGAGACGGTTTCTATTTTTTTTGGCGGTAATCGAACCTCATCAACATGCAATTGTGAATAAACCCAGCACTTGGATTCACAGCGGTTCTTCAAGTACGAGTCTGAATAAGAAAATGATCGGTATGTGTGTCTCAGTGTGTGGGAGAACAAGAGCGAGAGAGATCCTTGAGTTCAGCGAGTTCGGTTGCCAACTAAAATAATAGCACATTCAGTTAAATCGCTTATAATCCCCTGAATAATATGGGGTCAGAGGTCAAGTTTCTTGTGTCTCAACCGGTTTGCAGTTAGTAAGCATTATAAAACTCGTGAAGAAAAAACGGGATGATTGAATGTCTGCGGTTTCAAAACTTTATTTCTACTGAATTTGAGGATAATTACTGCCACGCCCACTAACAAGAGGATAACTGACAATACTGTTATACACACACACACACACACATTTGTGTTCATTCAGCCACAAGGGTGTTAGTAAGGAGAGATACTGATGTAGGTGAGGTGAGGAGGCTTAAGGTTTTTACATTCATCCCAACAGTGATCTTCCTCTCCAAACCATGCTAAGCATATCTTCATGGAGCTAGCTTTGTGCACAGGGGCATTGTCATGCTGGAGCAGGTTTGGACTTCCATATCCAAAGGCGTTCGATACAATTGTGTGCCTCTAAGTTTATGCTAACAGTTTGGAGAAAAAACACATATGGCAGGAAAGGACAGTTGTTCCAGTACTTTTGTTCATATAGTGTACATAAAAATAAGAATATTTCATTTATTACATTTTCGATGATCTGGAAATTGTTGAAATTGTTCTACGCAGTCATTTGCCTTACTAAATTGTTGAGGTTGGGGTCAGAGCTCTAATGCAGGAGATCTTTCATGTATTGTTTTAAGACACACACACAAGTCAGCTTCCAAAATGAATTGCAAATAGATTCGAATTTGGTTCCTGGAAGGGGGTGGAGCCATGTTTATGTAGCTGTTCATCAGAATGTTTTATGAGGGGTGATTTATACTTGCACTTTACAGCACAGTAAAATTCTTTCTTTGCTTTTTACATAAATGTTTAGAAGTTGGGGTCAAAACTCAGTTTGAGTTTTCAGAGGGTTAAGGGCTTTGCCCCAAGAGCGGTAACTTGGCAATACTGACGCTTAAAACCCCCAACCTTCTTATCAGTAACCCAAAGCATTAATCACTGAGCTACCACCACCACCTTATACTTCATAATGCATCATTGTTCTTCTTTCGGCTTCACCAATTAGGGGTCGCCACAGAGGATTCATCCGTGTCCATACCCACCTGTCCTTTACATCTGCCTCTTTCAAACCAACTACCTGCATGTCTTCCCTCACCACATCCATAAACCTCCTTCTTTGCCCCCCCCGGCCACTAGGGGTGCTATTTGTAGTGTGCTTGGCCCTAGGATTGAGCGATAAATGCTGTTTATGAGAATATAGTAATTGTTGTTTTAACGATGTGTGATTTGGCATTATCTGGTACATCGCAATATCGATTCGACTCGTGCACATGTGCATTTCGAGCGCGTTCTTTCACTGCAGGATTCAGTCTATTCAAATGCATTTGGAATGAGCACAACATATAGTGGAGCCATATAGTACTTGGAGCCCTAAGCCTTTAGGTCACAGCTGTGTTTTACTTATTATTTAAACTTCATCAACTAGAACAAAACAAAACAAAAACAGGTCTAAAAGACTACAACGCAGTAATATAGCTTTTACACTTTTACAAAACATGATCATGACAATTTCAGGACATGTTCCAGGCCTGAGCTGAACTTTCATATTCATTTTCACAATGCAAATTCAGTGCTCTCGAAATGTGTCATGATAGATAGCTTTAATTTGCAAAAAGAAAAAACAAAACAAAACAACAAAAAAAAAAAAAACAAGGCGAAAAAAGGAGAAAATTCTGGTTTTAGCTCAGCTAAGCCAAATTTACTAACGTGTGACTCAAAATTCGTGTTTCAGTTTTGGTCACAAACACTATGATGATCAGTTTGAAAGTGTTAGAATATACTATCAACATCTTTACACTGAAATTGCATGCGCTTATGATCTTTTTGTAACCTCATTTTCGAAAGGAGGACACAATAAAATGCAAACTGTCTGTATATCAGTAAATAAGAACAGATCGAAAGTGTGTAAGACAAACAGTAGTTGGGAGACTAAAACACACACTTATTAAAGATACACATTTACTGATTTACTTATTAGAGTATCACTGTGACCAGAATTGTGTACTGTATGTATTTTGGTAGCCAGATTGCTGTTTCTGTGATGCTTTGTCTAGAATCTAAAAAATTAATATTTCTTTTAAATATTAAAATCTCTGCTGCTTGTGATTGTGAGGAAAACAATCTGGTCAATCAGACAACTGATTGGATGACACTTTGGTCAAATTTATGGCTCCATGCTCCTCGTCACAGTGGCCAAAAGCATGCCTTTGTCTTGCTTCACACTGTGGCCTAAGCTGTGACTCAACTCATTGTGGGTGGGATTGTGGTTCTCTCTTTTATCTTCTTGTGCCTCTTTGTTATTGTGGTCTGTTACTCTTGAGTGCCTGTTGTTTCTGTGGCTAGAACCATGACCTTATGATGATGCCTTGACCGGTTTTAGTAGCTTAGGGTTGCTTGAGGATCTGACTGGAAGTGTGACACTTGGTCACTTGTGGCTCTTGGTCTATAGTAGGATCAGGATTGTGGCTGAAATTGTAATTTATTTCAGTTCAATTCAGTGTGTCTAACAATGGACATTGATTCAAAGTGGCTTTACAGAAAAAAAAAACAATTATAAAGACATATAAAAGTGTCTATGTTTAGTACCTACAGTAAAGTTAAGTACACAAATTATGAATTTGAGTTAGAGATACACTGTAAATTACAACTCCACTAAAAGTAAAAGTCTCCCTTTAAACTTTCACTTGAGTAAAAGTATAAACGTATTTGCCCTCAAATTGTACTTAAGTTACCAAAATACTATAATTTATTATGGCCTATTATCATATTTGTCACAAGATTCTTTACTTAATCAACTCAGCATGTGAAAAGACTCTAATGTGACTCTCAGCACAGCGATCTATTAATAAGATAGGAGATAAGACATTTCAAAATTTCGAATCATTAATAGAATGATATTAATGAGTCAAACACTGATTGATATCTATAACAGTTATCATGAGCCCAAAACCTTCAACTACTCACACAAATGAGGTCTCATGTGTTCGAGTCTGGAAATTTTCATTATTTATTTCTCTGTAAATGTTTTGCTTGCTGTTGTAATGATGCTGAACTGTATGTTGGTGATCGGTGGATACACCAAGTGTGCTCAAGCGTGCACTCGACCCTGACTGGTGAGGTTTTTATACCTGAATTTTTTATCCGATTTCACAAAATGGAGCTGAGTAAAAATACAATATCTCATTTTGAAATGTAATGAAGGTAAACATTTTCCCAAAGGGAACCATTTCAGTAAAGTACAGATACGCTAAAAAACAACTTAAAAACCGTAAAAAATGACAAATCCTTCGTTCCTTTTCGTTATCACCGAATGTTCATTCATTACAGTTCCATCACTGGTGAGGTGTAATGAAGTGTTCATGCAACCTGTGGTCCTGAGCTTCTAGGACCACACTTCTGGAGGTGGCTGGAACTGAGGCACTTGTTTGCTAAGGATTAGAGTTGGAATGGTGGCAGATTGTTGGTTATGGATCAGTATTGTGGCCTTTAATTGAGTCAAATGGCAATTTTTGGATGAGGGAAAACTGGTGGTATCTGGTTATTTGTATACCAGGACAGAATTATGACATGTGGCATTTTTTTTCAATTATGATGTAGCATTTGATCACAGGTATGGACAGAGTTGTGCTATTCATTTGCAGTAAGGTGGTAACTCAGTGGTTAAGGCATTGGACTCTAGATCGAAAGACCACAAGTTCAAATCCCAACCCCACCAAGCTGCTTGTCCCCTGAGCCCTGAACCTAACCCTAACCCCAACCCCAACCCTAGAGTCTTGTCGAAAAACTTGGAATCTGAGCTTAATCCATATCTCAAAGCTGCATGTACAATCCCACAGCTATACACCAAGAATGACTGGATCCTGGATATTATTATGCCTAACATTGCGTCTCGTAAGCACTTGTGGCTGTGCCTGGAACCCTGGTTCACGCTTTTGTTCCACATATTACTCAGGCCAGCATCATCAACAAGTCTTGCATATAATTGTGGCCAGAATTGCTTAACTTTGTTGTGTTATCGTGGCTTATTGTTACGATAAACATCCTGTTGCATTGCCACTTTTTATTAGACGGGACATATTCAATTAATCATATTAAACTAAAGTAATAAGAAGTGAAAAGTCGATCAAGTTGAATAGATTTGTAAGGTTGTAGAGGACATTATTTAGATTTACATCA
>MU564352.1:7554540-7557040 GCA_024362625.1 Silurus asotus | reverse complement strand
TAGATAGATAGATAGATAGATAGTTAGATGATAGATAGACAGATAGATGGATAGTGAGCTTTTTTTTTCATTTGTACATGAAGCTACCATTCTCAGTAGGTATCTAAAAAAGAAGTTGTGGACCACAGACTGTAGATGAACACTAGATGGTGACATTACAGTTCAAATGCATGTCTGCAGTCTGTTTCTTCTCTGCTCCAATTTAACCCCTCTGCAAATTGCACTCTACTGCTAGGTTATTTATTCCTTCACATGTTCTTCACTTACTCAACTTTATTAATAAATATAACAGATGATGAGTATATGTTTCTATATTTTTATAATGATGACATAAACAAAATGATTTCACATTCATTCACCAGTTAAAATAGCAGTCAAAATAAAAATATGATTTTATTTTAAATATTCTTTATTTAGTTCATACCCATATTCATATAGCTTACTATTTTATTTACACTATGTTAAGAAAGAAAGTGTGCCAAAATATGCCAGTAGGGGGCAGTAGTGTGTGTTTTGTAATAATCCTTTACATCTTCATTTTCGAAATACAGTGTTTCCCCCGGAACTCTCAGAGGTTAAGTTCTTATATATGGTGCCTTAGTGAGTTCATCTAGACATTGTCACTTTTTAAACTTCAGACAAAATTCACACACAAATTCAATTGTTATTTGTGTTGCGCTTTTAACAATGAACATTGTCTCGAAGCAGTTTTACACAGATAATGTGGTGATAAAAATGATTATGTTCGTTATAAGTGTAAGTTTGTCCCTGATGAGCGAGCCGGTGGCGACTTAAAAAAAAAACTCGGCATAAGGAAGAAACCTTGAGAGGAACCAGACTCAAGAGGGAACCCATCCTCATCTGGGTTGCACCGAATGTCCACTTATTGCAGATATACGATGTTGATGTGATGGTGATCAGAAGCAAACTGTAGTCCTCAGTCAAGACTAAAGCAGACTGTTGACATTAACTACAGTCCAAATCCATCCTTAAGCTCTTCTTGGATCTTCCTGTGCTCTCATTTATACCGTAATGCTAAACACGTTTTACTAAACACACGATAAACAAAGCCACAACTGGGAACAATGGTTTTACTAGAAAACACTTTAACAGACTGAGAAAGAGATAGCGTGCTTTGCGCTTCTATTGGCTGAGTCAACAGCCTTTTTCTCTTTCCTGATTGGTGGGAGAACTCAACAGAATATCTAAAGTAATGTACATAACTGCTTTCTTGATCACTTAAAACTAATAATACAATAATGTTTTAAAAAATCTTATGAATTTTTTTTTGTGAAAACCTAGATTACAATGTTATTTCTAAGGTTCCTGAAAATTCGATCCCACTGCGGATTCCCGCAAATTTTAAGATAATCCGCAACTTGGTGTTTGTGCTAAATTTTCCAAACTGCGAGTTTCGAACCGTAAATTATCAGGGGTTGACTCTACCTTTAAGGCATTATGATATATAGACGTAATCAGTGGTGGGCAGTCAGAGCCTAAACACTATCTGAAACAATGATCTACATTTACAACCTAAATTCTAATATTTGTTCCATGAAATTTATTCCCAACAGATTATTCCCTTCATTTTGAACCATTACTCTTGGCTGCACGGATTCCAGTACATGTATGTCGATGTTCTTTCTCAGATTTATGTCTCTATGTGCTGCCATTTCAATTTAATCTGCCCAGAGCCTTTAGAAAATAAGTACTGCTGGCCTTTTTACCTTGGAGAATATTAGTAATAGATATGTTTCTTTAACCAATCCGATTTAAAATTTACCTCACAGCATTAGCATTCCATCCTCTGATTGGTTGGTCAGAAGAAAACTGTTACAGCCAAGTTCGACTGGCAGAACACGTGTGTAGCTGCACACATTAATACATCTGACAGACTGTTTTACGCCTACGGAGGAAGAGAAATTGATTGGGTTTTGGACACACTTAAAAATCCATTTTCTAGAAAAGCGAGACATGTTGAGGAGGTCGACCAACCGCGAAGCTAGCTAGCGTGTCTCAGCCCGGGAAAGGGTTTGTTCACCACTACCAGACCAGTGAATACGAGCGGTACCACTGGATTGCAGCCTCTGAGGGGCGCTGCACATTATGAGTCTGCATCTCTGGTAGCATTTTATTTACATTTCCATGTTTTTGTCATGTTATTAGACAAATATTGATTCTAAACTGCTCTAGATGTTGTAGGTGCACAGTTGTGGTTGTAGTGTAGAGGTTTGGAGCCTTAACTGGTTTTCTTGCTTTAGTAAAATGGTATTCAACATATGTGAAATGTGCCACGTGTTGTTATATTGTGTTTTTGTATTGTATTACTGGTTTCTATAATTAAGACGTGATAGTGGTGATGTTATGAGGTTGATTAAGTCGGGTACGTCCCCACTGAAGGCGCATGTAGCAAATGCATGGCCCAGAAAAGTCAGACTGCAAATGTGACTTCAATTTGACACTCATTTTTATCAACATGCAGTTAACACAGGGCGATTTT
>MU564352.1:7478237-7554469 GCA_024362625.1 Silurus asotus | reverse complement strand
TGTATGTTTACCACAGAGCTGAGTCAGCAGAATGGTCAGTTTCAGTCAGGAAGCTGAAATATATAAAAATAAATAAATAAATATGGATTTTGAGAATATACAGTATATGGATTTAAAGTTTTGGACTGGCTTTGTGCACAGGAGCAGTGCCATGCTAAAACAGGCCCAAAGACATTCTATACAACTGTTTGCAATTTGTTGCATTCAATTTTGTGGGAACAGTTCGAGGAAGAATCACATGGCTGGAAAATGAAGGTGTCTCAGTACCTTTAATTTCTCCTTAAATGATCGCAGGCATTTGTTAGCACGCTTTAAATCCACGTGGGCAGCACCGTCATTGCTTAATCATTACACAAACAAAAGTATAATGCAAATTCTTCCAGTTTCAAGGCTTGTTTAGAAACTAATCTCTCTATTCACTGGAAAAGCACTTAAACACAACAGTGATGTCTCAAAGGGCATAAATGGAGTCACAATGGTTTCACAACGTTACCCACCACCATTCCAGAGAAAGACATTTACTAACCATCAGCTGAGTTGGCGATCAAATGAGTTGCTTGCTGGAGGCAGATTGAATGAGCCTGCGCTGCCGAGGGCTAAGAAGGAACAGGATTACTGAGTAGGCTTGCCTCGACAATGATTTCTTAATAGATGCATTTCACGCTTTGGCTATTCACAAATACAAACATATGGAAATCCTCAGTGTAGAGGATGTGAGTGATCTTCAAAAGCTCATATGTACTCACAAATACCAAGTTATAGTCACTTGTTTCTTCTTGTACCCCAAAGAGGCCACAAACAACACCACGAAAAAGAAGACCAGTGCTAATCAAGAGTCTGGACAAATTATGGCATACTGTTAGAGATTGTAAAATTCACCATGGACATACACGTTAACGATGTGATGCATCAATATCAATTTATTTATATATAATTATTTGTAGATGTGTCTATTTTTTTATTACTTAGAAATTCACCAATCATTTGTAACCAATATTTTATATGTAGATTGACTGATCTCGCTAAACCACTTGTTCCTTAAACACGTTCCCTCGGCACCACTGCCGCTACATGAATATGACGTATCACAATGCTAAAATAAAATAGCCTTTATCTCTCACATATATATTATAGCACAGTAAAACTCTTTCCATCAAATATCCTAGTTGCTCAGAACCTGTGGCCCAAAAGTGCCAGTGTGGCATCGCATCGGTGTATCTTTAATGTATCGTATCATTGGCTAGGCATCAAGATGCGAAACGCATCGGCTTCAGTTATCTCTTCAGGAGATGCACCTCCCTAATATACTATTTATATACTCATTCAGAGCTGAATAACGTGGCATTGGTCCAAGCCTTCAGAGATCTCAACAAGTTGGGATTGCAGTGCACCTACAGTATTAAAACAATTCTATTGCTGTCCTTTATTGATGTCCTGGATTGAAAATCTGTGTTTGAGGGAGTCGTTACCTATCAATCATCTGAGCTATACGTCCACACCATTGCTTCAGTTCTCATGTTGAGTCACAGAACCTTCAAAACTATCACTATCACACAAAACTTACCGAAATCCCAAACCACAGGACTTAAAACATTGGCATGCTAAGATCAGGCAGTTTATCAAAGCCAGTACATGCACTTCTACACAGATTTTATGATCGTACCATCAACCTGTTCTCAGGCACAGTGCCACCAAGTCATCAACCTGTTCTCGGGCACAGTGCCACCAAGTCATGAATCTACCTGTTACCTGCCAGAGAAAACAAGACAACTGAAGAATATACTGCAATATCAACTTGTGCTGTTAATATCATGAACAGCAGCTACACTAATTCCTCTCCACTGTTTCTCTTTCTCTCCCCATCCCGAGGCTTCCTGAGGTTTGACCAGCTCCAGTCACGTCCCTCCTCATGAAGATTATGGACTTTAAAGAAGTAGATGCCAAACTCGCAAACATCCTGAACCATCTAGAGGCGTACCAGTGCTAATTGGATCCCACTGCATGTGTGGAGTTTGACATTGGACCTCCTGAAGTGTTTAAAGGCTCTGGCATGGAGAAGCTGATGCTGGATCTGTGATGATCACAAATGTTAAACTCCGTAGCTCCTATTTTTACACCAAAGACTGTAGAAAGAACATTTACTAATAATTTTATCCTCCAGTGCTCATGTTAGTTCTCACTCTCCAGTGTTCTGTATTGTTGAAAGATTTATGAGCAAACTCTTGATGTCACCCAAATGAGGTTGGGTTCCCCTTTTGAGTCTGGTTCCTCTCAAGGTTTCTTCCTCATAACATCTAAGGGAGTTTTTCCTTGTCACAGTCACCACGGCTGCTCATCAGGGATAAATGCACACCATTTACCTTGACTGTTGATTTCTGTAAAGCTGCTTTGAGACAATGTCTGTTGTGAAAAGCGCTATACAAATAAACTTAACTTGACTTGACTTGACTTGAATTGACTTGAGTTTTTTTTTTTCCAATAATCAAAATCGGACCTTCCATCAATTCCAGAGTAGAGAACACCTTTGTTCATGGTGGGTTTGGTCTGTCTAGATATATTGTAGTTCCCCTTCAGGAACTCGAGCTGCGTCGATACGCTATGGGGGCGTTCCCATAGCGTTTCGACGCAGTGTCTCGTTCCTTCGGGGAACTAGGGTTACGTTCGTTACCTTGAGACCTTCCCCTTCAGGAACTCGAGCTGCGTCGGAATGCTATGGGAACGCCCCCATAGCGTTTCGACGCAGCGTCGCGTTCCTTCTGGGAACTAGGGTTACGATCGTAACCTTGAGACGATATCCACCATATTCTCCAAGCTCAAGCGCCAACTAGTTTGAATGAATAGAAGGTGGCCATGAGTAAGATGTCAGATAACAGAGCATAGAATGGGAAGTGTTAGCTCAGTGATGATCTGATTGGAAGGGTGTGGGTTTAAATTCCAGAATGCCCAAGCTGTCACTGCTGGGCCGTTGAACAAGGCCCTTAACCCCTCACTGATAAACTGCATACAGTATATGAGATAATGAATACGTTACATTACATTAATGACATGTGGCACATGCCTTTTGATGCCAGAATGACTGACATTGATCACATTCATACAGCTGAGCAGCTATGTGGTTAAGGGCCTTGCTCCGGGGCCCAGGAGTGGCAGGTTGGTGTGGCTGGGATGACCTTTAAATTCAAAGTTCAGTGTCCAAACAACCAAAATACCAGGTCTGTCTTAAAAAAGAAAACAATTGTTCTTACCTCAAACGCACAGTAAATGTTCTCAGGATGTTGGGGTCCTGTCAGGTTTCTGAAAAAAACTCTTTCTTATACAGTTTTTGCCCACCAGATGTCCCCAAAATGTTCCTTAGTTCCTTCTCCCGTTTGCAAATTGTCTCCATTTGAATTATATCTCTATTTTATATTTAAATTCCCCATGTATCTCCATTCCTTTGCTTGGAATTTGGTGTTGTTTTGTCTTTTGATTTCGTATCCTTGTGCCTTCAGGGTTGTCTTGATTTAACCTTTGTAAGTTTTTTGCCCTTTTCTTTAAGTTTGGTTTGATTTTGTCGAGCAAGGTTTCTGCTTTTGTTCAAGATTTTTTACCAAAACATTCATGTTCCATTTTTTAAACTGTAGATTTCTGTATCTTATATTGGATTTTGGACTTCTTGATTGACCTTTGCTTTTTTCTTTCTGGAGTTTTGTGTTCTAATTAGGACTTGACCTACGAGTTTAATTTGTTCCGTGGACGAGCTCGGATATCAATTTGCTCGCACATCAAATCATAAAGGGGTATAAAGGCGATTAACGGAGGAGAGAGATTTTTTGCTACTCTCTCTATCACTCCTGTACACTACGCATCCCAAAACATTACATTTTTAATTTTTATTCTTTGCTTATCTTAATTTTTGTCACAATATTCACTTTCTGCCTTCACTTCGCCATCTAGCAGCAGCGTCTTGAGCTCGTACCTCAATTATTTTGCTCGCATAACAAAGCAAAAAATTGACTGAGTGACTGTTCCTTCCTCAGAAAACTCGTACATTAATGTACTCATACGTCAAGGTACCACTGTATCTGACTCTGTCTTTGCATTTTTATTTACTCAATTTGCTGAGGGTCTGACAACAAAGCCACGAACCCTCGTTGGCCCACTCAAGCCTGTTTTCTACTCTAATTCGGATCATGCTGATTTACTAAATAGACAGAGTGTAATGATTTTTTTTAATTTCCTACTCCTGTCATTACGGGATCTTCATGGTATAATTTGACATGAAGAATAAATAAAACAGACTGTTGGAGAACTCGGTCTTGATTAAAATGACAGCATGCTTAGTTTAGGGATTTTAAGAAGCCATTGCCTGCACTTCAAGGCAGACTTAATGACTGTAGCATCAACCAAGGCACATTGCCACCCTAAGCATGTATCTACCTGTTACCTTTTACAGAAACAAATTGCAACACTGAGACTTTCCAGTAATCCAAACCAACCTTTCAGTTTTAAATCTCTGTTTATACAGAACAATAGAGAATTTTTTTTTTCATTCTTGGATGATGTTCTGAACCAAATTACAGTTTATAATGATGTGAGTATTTTACATTTTTCAACAAGGTCAAATTTTAAATTGCTTATCTAGGTTAAACCTAAGCACTTGATGATGGCCTGATATCGGATGAGATCTAGCAGATTGGATCATCTCAGAGAGTGTGATAGTACAATCAGAAAACTCCTGTAATCACACAGGCTTAAGGGATCGTTATTATTAAGGTGTTAATGATCTTTTGTTAATGATCTGGGCTACTGAATGGAAGGTCGGAGTTCAACCCGAGGAATCGCCAAGCTGCCACTCTTGGGACACGTAAGCAAGGCTCTTAACCCTCCCTGCTCCAGGGGCACTGTAACATGGCTGACCCTGTGTTCTGATCCCAGCTTCTTAAACTCACTGGAATATGCAAAGAAAGCATTTCACTGTGATGTAAAATGATTTGCTGGCATTTTAGTAAAAGTAAAAAAGCATCTTTCTTTCTTTCTTTCTTTCTTTCTTTCTTTCTTTCTTTCTTTCTTTCTTTCTGTCTTTCTTTCTTTAGATAGATAGATAGATAGATAGATAGATAGATAGATAGATAGATAGATAGATAGATAGATAGATAGAGGAAGAAGCACAAATAATGCAAACACCAGTTTCAGCCTGGACCAAGGCCAAAACATTTTTTTTATTATTATTTTTTTATTTTTTAACAAAATCTAGTTAACCATCCAAAAGAGAAAACACACATAAAAAAAACAGGGAAGAAACCCAGACCCAACACAAATGGCAGCCACACCCCTACTACTGGTGAACACGACCACACAAATTTGTGCATACTTTATATTTACAGAGGTTGCAATACAGTGAGCATTTAAAAACTGGCCAATCAAAATGGTCAGTGCAAACTCGAAGTGGAAACCAGGCTATCTCAATGACAAAACACCGAAACCTCTAAACCAACTTTATTGTAATGTCATCTACGGGAGGTGGGCGTGGCTTCACTTTCCTGGAGTGCTGGAAGGCCTGGTCTGACTAGACACAGACTAGAACAGACTAGACTTACAAACACAACACAACACAACACAACACAACACAACACAACACAGATAGTCCTTGAATTACGATGTCGTAACTTGACCCTGTCGTAACTTGAAAATATCGAGACATGGACTAGCCTACCCTACTCTTAAAGAATGGTGATCAGCATGTAAACTAGTAAACTGTAATGTTTTAATAATTGAACTAATTTTGGTACATAATTTAGCAAAACAGAGCAATTTACACTACCGTCATGTATATTACCTTTACACTATAATGTATATGTATGTGGCAGCAAGCATGTAGACGAGTGCCGGCCCGTGAGTGGAGGGTGGAGCCAAACACGCTCTGTTTCAGTGTCGGGTGATGCCCATAATTAGGTGAGAGACAAGAGCTAAAAAGGCTTTGAGAGACAAGAGCTAAAAAGGCTTTAAAAGACCAAAAACACAATATGTGGTTTAACACTAGGACAACTTGCTTTAACTGTTGGTTTTGTTAAGCTGCTTTGAGACAATGTCTGTTGTGAAAAGCTCTATAGAAATAAACTTGACTTGACAACTGACCTCTGGCAACCTTTGTCGAGAGTAAGGCACCTCACAAGGCAGGAGATGTTTACATCCTGCCAGCATTGCAATGTTTCATATAAAAATGTAAATGTGGTGTGAAAATTAAAATATTTTTAAAAAATTGTGTTGTAAGAGTCGAACCATCGTAACTCGGAGACTAACTGTACGAAACAACGCGCAGGATATTGCAGGTTGTACCAAAGGATGATTGATGAAACTACCATGGATCCAACAAACAGGTTTAGCACTAAATCTACATAGAAACACCCAGATCTACACTGATTTAGACTGTTTGTTCAGACAAAAGCACATTTAGGCAGTCGTGACAATATGCAAATAATCACTATTAGTCACAGGAACTAAAGCAAACAAATATACATGTGGCAACAAATCTGGGTGGGAGGTAGTGTGGGGCAAAACACCAAAATAAATAATGAGACAATTATCAGCCCGGATAAATGTGGAGGGTTGCGTTAGAAAGATCATCCAGCGAAAAACATGCCAAATCAAATATGCGGATCACGAAAGAGAAACTCATACCAGATCGGTCGAAGCCCGGGTTACCAACGACCGCTAAGGTATCGTTGGCCAACAGGGTACCGGTGTAAAATGGGCGGAAAAGAAGAGGAGGAAGACAGCTATAGAGACGGCAGGGAAAGGAGAAGTGTAGGAGAGTGGAGGTTCGGGTGGGCACTTTAAATGTTGGTACTATGACTGGTAAAGGGAGAGAGGGAGCTGATATGATGGAGAGGAGAAAGGTAGAGATGTTGTGTGTTCAGGAGACCAAGTGGAAAGGGAGTGAGAGCAGGAACATTGGAGGTGTTTAAAATGTTCTTTCATGGTGCGGATGGAAAGCGAAAAGGTGTAGAGGTGATTCTGAAGGAAGACTACAGTAAGAGTGTAGTGGAGGTGAAGAGAGTTTCTGATAGGGTGATGAGCGACGAAAGCGTGATTATAAATGTCATCAGTGCCTATGCTCCACAAATGGGTTGTGAGATGGAGGAGAAGGAAACATTCTGGAGTGAGTTAAATGAAGTGGGAGAAGGTGAACCTAGAAAGGAAAGATTGCTGATTGTGGCAGATTTAAATGGGCATCTAGATGAAGGGAACAGAGGTGTTGAGGAGGTGATGGTAGGTATGGCTTCAAGGAGAGGAATGTGGAAGGGCAGATGGTGGTAGATTTTGCTAAAAGGATGGAAATGGCACTGGTGAACACGTATTTTAAGAAGAAGGAGGATCATAGGGTGACGTATAAGAGTGGAGGAAGGTGCACAAAGGTGGACTATGTTCTATGTAGCAGATGCAACCTGAAGGAGATTGGAGACTGTTGGCAGGGGACAGTGTAGCTAGACAGCATTGGATGGTGGTCTGTAGCATGGTTTTGGGGTGAAGAAGAAGAGGAGGAGAGTGAGGACTGAAAGAAGAATAAGATGATGAAAGTGAAGGAGGAAGACTTTAGTTTGAGGTTCAGGGAAGAGGTCAGACAGGGCTGACAGGTGGTGAAGAGATGCTGGATGATTGTGCAACTACTGCAGAAGTGATAAGGGAGACAGCTAGAAATGGACCTGGTGTGACATCTTAAAATAGAAAGGAAGACGAAGAAGCTGGATGAAGAAGAAGAAGAAGAAGAAGAAGAAGAAGAAATGGTTTAAATGCAAAGAAATGTGTGCATAAATGTGTTTCATTCCAAATCCACTGATTGATGCGCCACCTACTGTACCTTCTACTTTTATAATCTTATAGACAAGTCACGTTACATTGAGTCTGATTTTGGGAAAATGGGTTCTCACTTTGATAATCTACATTAGTCACTTGAGGTAGAAGTCACAACATGGGTAATTTGACAAGTGAAAATTTGATCAAAGTGAGATTTTTTATAATTGCGTGAGAAACCCTCTCTACACTAGAGGCTGATTAGGCCGGTTGCATTTACACTTGCGTTCGAGAAATTGGTGGTTCACACAACCTGATCAGTGCAGGCAGACTGCTGAGTCAGGGATAAAAAGTAAATAATAGGCTTTTTAACATTCATGTTGTTTATTATTTTAATTTTCGAACTTGTTTAACAGAATCATTATTAACCAGATACAGTCATAAACCAGGTACAGTCTATATTAAGTGGTCCAATAATTTAATTGATCTCATTTGTTTATTTTATATTTATTAGAGATTACATCTATGCATTTGCATTGCGAAAATCTAAATTTCATATCAGATCGATCGAGGCCTAGGTTATCAACGACCGCCTCAGGTATTGTTAGAGAACAGGGTACTGGTGGAAATTGGGCTACTGTTGGCCGAAGGAGGAGAAGGAGGTTCCGTCTAAGGCCAAAGAGGAGGTTTATGGATGTGGTGAGAGAAGACATGCAGATCGTTGGTTTGTAAGAGGCAGATGTTGAAAATAAAGTATAATGGAGAAGGATGCTCCGCCGTGGTCACCCCTATTGGGAGCAGCCGAAAGATGAGGAAGAAGTTTGAGAAGTTTTTAAAAATTTTCTCAATCTCAATACCTCATATCTCAATCTCGGCTCAGGATGGTTCAAGCTCTTTGGAACACATTCTGGTCTCTAGAAAACATTATGAGCTACATGCCCAACCAGCTAGCAACTATAAACTAGCAAGCCTAGAGTCAATCAGAGTGAACTGGGATGTTCACATTCACATCGTATAGAATAAAATCTGACTCACAAGAAGGTCCAGAAGTGAATTCAATGGTTCTACGGTAAGTAGTGTGTTACCCAGTTACCAGCTTGACACTAAAACAGACAGAAGTAATGACTACTTTTTACTTAAGTACATGTCAAAACTCAAACTTCTTTACTTACTTTACTTTAACTTTTACAAGAGTTTTTTAAAACATGAGTATCTGTACTTCTACTTAGTGAAGGATGTGTGTACTTGTGTCATCACTGCTCATTAGGGAAAAAACTTATTATAAATCTTATAGGCACTAAACTTATGCATACTTTATACAACTTTATACCAATTTATCTCTAACAACGTTGCTTTGAGAAGCAGTGGTGGGCAGTAACAAAGTAAATATAATTTGTTACTGGGCTCATGATAATCGTAATAAATACCAATCAGTGTTTGACCCATTAATATCATTCTATTAACTTTAGAATATTTCTACATAAACTGTTGATTAATAAAAGAGTCTTGTGACAGAAATGATAATAAGAACATTATATATATAATAAATCCTAGTGCTTTGAATCCTTAAGTTCATTAAACGGTCATCACTTTTGTACTTATACTCAAGTGAAAGGGTAAAGAGACGCTTTAACTGGAGTCATATTTTACAGAATATATCTGTACTTTTCACCTTCTTTGGTGTCAAATCTGTACGTAACTGTAGCTTTCCAGACACTAGCTGGTACTCCATTCGTCAATGCACTCAACTTTAGTAAATCCAAAAGCACAAAGCAAAAGCCAAATTGTAAAAAAACCCTCACAACTGCTTCAACACTTCCACAGCTGCATTGACTCCTTTCATGCAAACGTGCACAGTCATGAATTAGATTGCATATACACACAAAATGTTCATCCAACCTTTTACATCCTGTTGTAGGAATCATCTGAATCCACAGCTGAAAAGCTCACCATGCTAAATAACTTATAGAATTCACTTCTATATATTCACAGCTTCATGCCTGTGCAACAACAGAAGCCTCGAGTGGCTGAAATCTCAACATCTCGACATGTCTTAATGTATCCCGATGTATCTGACTACACTCCCTCGACTTACAGAGAAAAAACCTTCACAAATATCAACCCCTCGCCCCTACAGTCAAAGAGCCAATCCCACTCTTCATTCTAAAGTCATTTCAATACATTCTGCTGCGTGTTCTTTTCTGTGTTTGTATATGTTGTAAAATAGCAGAATTTTATTATGGCGATACATCATTCTCCTTGCAGTCAATCGTTTTTACTTGTCCCAATTTTACCTCAATAAATATTGTCAGTAATGATATTAATGGCAAAATGGGATCATTAAAATTGCACAAACCACATTTACATAAGGCAGTTGTACCAGTGCCATGTGTCTGGTGTAGCTGCTATGGGGCAACTGATCTTGTGGTTTTTGTGAACGAGCAGAACAGGTTTCTAAAAAAGTATGCTGAAAGAGAGAGAGAGAGAGAGAGAGAGAGAGAGAGAGAGGTTACAGAGAAAAAACTGTGTATGTATGTATGTATGTATGTATGTATATGACTAGCATAATGAACACTCATAAAGAGACACTCATACAGTGTGGCAACATATTTCTTCTAAAGCTTTATATATGATAAATAAATAAATATCTCCTACTTACCACTATAGAAAAGGCTGGTCCAGATTTAAACAAAAATACCTTATACAAATCAGGTTTATTACTAATATCAAAAATTTGGCATCTTTTATCATTATTCATCTGAGAACACATGAAAAAAAAATTCATTTGAAAAAAAAAAATTGTCTTTTATTTTCTTGACTCTTATTTTTCAATGAATATTTTTTTATTTATTATTTAATTTGTATTTTTTATTAAATTTTTTTTTGACATATTCTGTATTTCCAGCTTCAGACTGTAGGAGGCAGGACCTCGCTCGTGGAAAGATTACAAATGGCCCCAACAAGATGGCTGTCCTCATGATTGAGTTTGTCCAAGATGCCTGTTCCTATTATAAAGATCAAGTCTCTAAGATGACTTTGGAGGAATCTGTGCCAGAAAGCATTCCAGCAATTCGATGGAACAAATTGGAAGAACCTGGATGTAGGAGGGACACATTTACACATCAGCAAACAGGAGACAACAAACATACCAGGATCTGATTGGCCACAAATTTTTGGTAAACCTGTTTGTGGATTTTTTTGCTGGGACTTGTCTCCAATCTAACTTAAAAAATAAAAGCAAATTTATTTTTATGGTACTAACTTTATTAACGCAGCATGTATTTTTGTTTGTCCATTTTTAACAAAAATATAAAGGAATAAATATAAAAGGTGACATTAAAACCTTCATCGCAACATGCATTTATTTACGACGTTTTTTTTGTAGTAAAAAAAAATTCATTTCAGTCAGAACATCAAAATCAGTCATGATGCACACATCCGGCAATTAAAACCGTCCGTGTGGAAACATAGCAAAAGTTTCTTTTGGTGTCCTGATGATTTTGGTAATTTGATACAATTATAATGACTTTAAAGCATTGCTAAAAATGTGTCTTCCTTTCTTTATGTTGAGTTTGGCTTCACTAATAATAAACATACATTTGCGTAAAGCAGGCATATTTGTCCATGTTGATTAGAGTATTAAACGCTTAAAACATATTAATTTAAGGCACATTTAGAACTGATACAAATCCTTTCTAAAGCTTGTCTTTTCTTAGACCTTTAATACTCGTGTCTCCACGATTGCTCTTGTATTGGATTATGAATCTTTTTTTTTTTTTTTTTTTGTGGCACACTTGTAAATACCTGCAGCCATTGAGAACAATAAAGACACATAAAAACTTCATTTTTATGAGATTATTTATGGCTCTGATCACTTTTAATGATGTGATTATTGTTTATTTCACACCCACATTACACCTGCTGATTGCACAAGTGAATCTCAATAACTCAGGACCTCAGGGTCTTAAAGTAGTGAACTTTAGTAGCATTTTTAGCACTAGTAGCACACAGTAGCTTTAAATTCTCCTTTTGAAATGAAAATGACATAATTTTGGCTATACACCTAATGAGCAAAAGTATCTGCCTCCCCCCTGACCATCGCAATATGTAGTTCTTGCTACAGACTTGGTACACAGTTTTATTGTTTTGCCTGCACTAAGACTGAGTCCAAACCTTTTTCAGCCTGAAAATGCACAAATCAAGCTCTTTGAAGATCTGGAAGAATTTGAGTGTCCTGCACAAAGGCATGACCTTCTCAACCCCACTAAACTCTAAGTGAACCCAAGACAACCTCAAAAATCATGAGGGCCCAATGTCTTGCAGCAGCTGAATGAAAAAACATTCCAATAACCACTTTTAAAATCTAGTGGAAAGCCTACTCAGAATAGCAAAGCTTAAGAGTAGATTAATCACCACCATTTAGGTTTTGGATACACTCGGTGTACCCCTGTGAACCTGGTATTATGGTTGCCTTTTGTGCACCTGGTAATTTTGTTTTCTTGTTGGGGTAAGTTTTCCTATTTTTACCCTCAGAAAGAAATTAAATAATAAAAATTCAAAAAAAGTTGATCGGAATCGATAGAAGGAAAAACACCACTTCGTATTTAGTACATGCTCAACATGTGTAATTTTCAGTCTTTTTAAGTGGGAAAATATCACAAAAAAAAACAGGATTTTGCTCGTCACATACATTACAGTGAAATTCTTTCTTGTCCTATTCCAGCTTGTTAGGAAGTTGGGGGTCAGAGCACAGGGTCAACCATGATGGCGTTCCACTAAAGCAAAGATGGTTAAGGGCCATGCTCAAGAGCCTGCCAGCTTGTCAGTGTTGGGGCTTGAACTTCTGCCCTTCAAATCAATGGCCCAGAGTCTTAAGCATTGTGTTACCCCTTTGCCCTTTATCATGAGCTTAGAGTTGTGGAGTGTAAGGAATACTTCACTCATGTTTAATACAAAACAGTGTATTTTTGGTACAGTGAACTGGATTTCGTAGAAACACCACCCCACTGTCTACTGAGTACTTCAGCTTCATTGCTTGCATGTGTTTAGAATCCTGATATGACCTTCTGAAGAGACAGGACTTTTCCCCCTTTAATTAGATTTAACAAATGATAACATTCAGCAATCAATCTTATTACTCTGGAGGGTGAAGTTTTAAATTCCAAAATGGTCAGAGTCTCACTTCTGCATCCTACTTGACTGTTGCCAAACAAGATCATGTAAATCTGTAAAGGAAAAGTGTTGCCAGGCCTGGCTTGTGATTTCCCTTTACTCAGCTCAAATCTGTTGTGAACATATTTATGATTTATATGTTATTCCGCTTGGCATTGGTTAAACAGATTTTGAGCATGTTGGATATACAGCGCCAGCTTTTGAAATGGCAGGTGCCTTGGGGTGAATTAACTGTTAATGATAAAACAGGTTTCTTTTGACATTTAGCTTGTGCAAGAAACATCCCAAATGCCTGATTATTGTTCAATTATTTGATTTTACATTGAGGAGGAGTTCGGTTTATAAAACACAGCATGCAGATGTCTCCATATTCTCGTTAGCTAGTAATCTTAGAAAATATCAAGCATTTTAAATTGAACATGTATTTAAACCAACTGGACATGTAACTTTATTTCATCCTCACTTGCAGACACAATACACATTCTGAGAGAATGTACTGCTTTGTCCCGGACTAAGTAATAAGCTTAAGCATCAATGACACCAATGCAATGCTAAAAAAACATGTACAACAGTATACCATTGTTTCTGGTAGGTGGCCTAAACATTTGTGACAATATGACTAACATTTCATCTGGATTACAAAAATATGTGTGGGGGTGGGGGGGATTTACAATACAATGTTTAAAAAAAAAAAAAAAAAATGTTGAAAATCTCATAGATTGTGGAAAATGTCATGAATCACAATTTTTATGAATTAACATTTGTGAATCGATTAGTTTAACCCTTATATACATTTTTAGGTATTAAAAAGGATTTGCTTAGAAACCAAAATGTAACTTAAATGCTGCAAAATAAAAGCCAAAGGCATTCCTTTCTTTGCATTAAAGCACTAATATTGGTAAATTGTTCATGTCTATATGGGTAGAACTGGGCTAGTTTAAAATAATAGCAATTCCAGCTATATACCAGATACCAAGGCAGAAGTGAGCAAAAACAGGATGTAGGCTTAGGCTAATCAAATAGCTAACAGCTAGGCTAACTGAAAGACAAACCAGAAGTTGGAATAAATGCCTTAATGCTAGGTGATGACACAGGTCGATATATAGCGCTGAAATAGACCATTAAAACAAAGCACAGTGTTAGTAATATAGGAAGGTACTGTAGAGGTTACATAGAAGGTAAATGTTGTAACTGGGGATTTGGGAAATGGCTCGAGAGCTGGCCATGTACTAATAATATAACACATTTCTTTGCTAGCATTACTAGCATTTTCTTGACACCTCACCTTGAAAGCACACCTTGAAGTGTAAAAATAAAATGTTACAACCTAATTGCGTTGTTAATCTTGTTATTCCTAACGAGGAAACTCCCTAATAATAATAATTTTAGCACCAAATCACTTTCACATTGTCAAGTCAAGTCAAGTGGCTTTTATTGTCATTTTTACTATACACAGTGGTACACAGTACACAGTAAAAACGAAACAACGTTCCTCCAGAACCCTGGTGCTACACTAAACAACAAAACAACATAAAGTGCATCGAGTGCAGCCTGGTGCAAACAGTGCAAACAAAAGAACAGTACAGACAGACAGAGTGCGGACAGACAACACAAGACAAGACAAAAGACAAAAACCAAATATAGCGCCGACTAGTAAACCTACTGTACTTAAGTATACAGTACTGTATGAGGTGAAATGTAAAAACTATACCCAGGAAAAAGTACAACAGAACAGAGCAATGTAGTGCAAAAAACAGCAGCAAGGAGGTGCAAAGACAGCATGTAAACATTTCTATTTGGTATTAAAGGTGCAAGAACAGCATGTAAACATAGTAAATAACACAGTATAAATAATAATAAATATATAAATGGTGGTGGAGTGGGTTGAGATGAGTGATGATTGTGTTTAGTCCAGGTTGTACAGTTCAGTAACAGTAACACACAGTGAGTGTGTGGGTGTGCGTGTGTAAGTGAGTGTGTGTGAGTTCTGTTCAGTTCTTTGTGTTGAGAAGCCTGATGGCTTGTGGAAAGAAACTGTTACACAGTCTTGTTGTGACGGCCCGAATGCTTCGGAACCGTTTTCCTGATGGTAGGAGGGTAAAGTATGTGTGTGACGGGTGTGTGTGGTCATCCACAATGCTGTGTGCTTTGCGGATGCAGCGTGTGGTGTAAATGTCCATGATAGAGGGGAGAGAGACTCCGATGATCTTCTCAGCTGTCCTCACTATCCTCTGTAGGGTCTTGCGATCCGAGACGGTGCAATTCCCAAACCAGGCAGTGATGCAGCTGCTCAGGATGCTCTCAATGGTCCCTCTGTAGAACATGGACAGGATGGGGGGAGGGAGGTGGGCTTTCCTCAGCCTTCTCAGGAAGTAGAGACGCTGCTGGGCTTTCTTGGTGATGGAGCTGGTGTTAAGTGACCAGGTGAGGTTGTCTGCCAGATGAACACCAAGGAATTTGGTGCTCTTGACAATCTCCACAGAGGATCCATCGATAATCACTGGAGATAGGTCGCTCTGTGCTCTCCTGAAGTCCACAACCATCTCTTTCGTTTTGTCCACGTTCAGAGACAGGTTGTTTGCTCCACACCAGGCTGTTAGCCGTTGCACCTCCTCTCTGTATGCTGACTCGTCGTTCCTGCTGATTAGACCCACCACGGTCGTGTCATCAGCGAACTTGATGATATGATTCGAGCTGTGCATTGGTGCACAGTCGTGAGTCAGCAGAGTGAACGGCAGTGGACTGAGCACACAGCCTTGAGGGGCTCCAGTGCTCAGTGTGGTGGTGCTGGAGATGCTGTTCCCGATCCGGACTGCCTGAGGTCTCCCAGTCAGGAAATCCAGGATCCAGTTGCAGAGAGAGGTGTTCAGGCCCAGAAGGTTCAGCTTTTTGATCAGGTGCTGGGGAATGATTGTGTTGAATGCTGAACTGAAATCAATGAACAGCATTCGTACATATGAGTCCTTGTTGTCCAGGTGGGTGAGGGCCAGGTGGAGGGTTGTGGAGATGGCATCGTCCGTGGAACGGTTTGGACGATACGCAAACTGCATGGGGTCCAGGGAGGGTGGAAGCTGTGTCTTGATGTGCCTCATGACAAGCCTCTCGAAGCACTTCATCACAATGGGTGTGAGCGCGACGGGACGATAGTCATTGAGGCAGGAGACAGTCGATTTCTTTGGCACAGGAATGATGGTCGTTGTCTTGAGGCACGTGGGAACAATGTTACTGCTCAGGGAGATGTTGAAGATGTCAGTGAAGACATCTGCTAGTTGTTCTGCACACTCCCTGAGCACTCTGCCAGGAATGTTGTCTGGTCCAGCAGACTTCCGTGGGTTAACTCTGCATAGAGTTTTTCTCACTTCACGTCACTTGTCGTCATTTCTCACTTCACGTCATTTGTCAGCAATTATACAAAATAATTAATTTTTAAAGTTTAATAATTAAAGTTACTGGTAATTTGGTATTTGTCTATTTAAGAGGGGATTATAAAGTTCTACCTGACAGGGATTTATGATTAAAGACAAAAATTTAGATGACAAACATTTGAGATGATTATATCAGATCAATTAGATCTGATCAGGATGAATTAGATCAATTAGAATGATTCTCATTCAAGAGACCGAACAATTTTCACTTATTTTTTCATTTACTCCTATTCAAACAGATAAAATGCAGAAAATGATCAGTTGGTTGTACTAAATCTTTTAAGGTACAATTTATAAAACCCCTAATTGGGTCTGGCGCTACCTATAGGCAGAGAAGGCAACTGCCTAGGGCCTTGGGCTTGGAGGCGGGGCCTCTATAAAAATAACAATTCTAAACACATAGTTTATCAGTTAAGACAGGCAGCGTAACTTGCTTGTGTTTGCTTGACCATAATGCAGCTTTAATCATTGATCATACTTTTATTTTTGATGAATAACGGGATGGACGTGTTTTATCTCACAGTCCTATGTGACCGATCATTATTAGGTAAAGTTAAAGTGTGTTTTCTTTCAAGGTTCTGTTTTTGCCTATTTATTAGTTTTTTTTATGTATATTCATTCATTATAAAATGCTACTAAAGCACTGAATAGTCTCACAGCACAGTACCTGAAAAAAATTCTTTAGATTATTTTAATATTTAAAGATTTGCCACAGCTACATTGATCCAAAGGGTGCAGGTCGTTTGTTGGTACCTTGATTAATAAAGGCTTCAGCACTGAGCAGAGCTTTCTCTTGTGCAGCCCCACAGTCTTTCGGTTACAACTGTGGTTGGCCCAAAAACACATTTAAAGAGTTCAGAAGCATTGAGTGTTTTGATTAATTGACATGTTTGGATGCTGTCACTCCCTCATCCTCCCTCTTTTTTCAACACCCCCACCTTCTAACCACTCAAAGTGAGGCTTAAGTTAACTTATTTGTCTGTCATCTGTTTGTGTATTCTGCACACTGGAATCAATAATTAATTAAAACTGATATACTAGACAGTGTGTTATATAAAAACTTGGCATAGTCAGTTGCCACCATTCTACCACAAGGCTTTTTTTGCATATGGATAGTCAGTAGTGTGTGGAAACATGCACACATTCCCATGCCTAAGCAAATATTGCAAATAAAGAAATAAATAAAAATAGAAAAAAACAAACCTGCATAAACAACTGAATGAGTCAACAGATCTTTCGTAAAAGATGAGTCGAGTCTATTACTTTGCAAACCAAATAGCACTCTCTCTCTTTTTTCTTTTTTTTTCTTTCAAGCTATACCCCTGAGCAACACAATTACCTCGAATGCTCTTGACATGCTTCTTCTCATCATAACTTGGCAAACAACAAAAGATAACTCCCTGCAGGAAAACCTTTCCACCCCCTCTCACTGTATCAACATCACCGATGACTGGTGTTGAGCTCCCATTAAGACTCAACTTGTCTTTAAACAAAACAAAGATGAGTTCAGCCAGTGTAGTTTGGCCATGATGTAGAGGAGCAGGTTACTTCATGTGAAGTTGCTGTAATAAAACAGATTCTGAGCCAAGTTCTGCACAACACAAGTTATGCGCAATTTGTTACATTATGAGCAAACTTGGGGTAATTAAGCATTAAACAAAATCATAAAAGTAGAAAAAGCTACTTTTCTAAAGCTTCATTCGGTCCTGTTTTTCTTTGATTTCCATTTTATTTTCTACTGAAACTCTACATCGAGTTCTTTTCAAACTCTCGGCATTGATTAGTTTTACTTTTGCTGAGAGTTGCGGGAGTTCTAAATAAAAAATACTAATGGATAAAATACAGAAGGCAAGTGTTTGGTTTACATTTTTTTAATCCTGTACTTGTCAGGCACATTCATACAGACCTTTGAAGAGCAACTCACATTAAATTGGTTGAGGTTTGGTCTTCACATTTGTGATTGTTTTTCCTTGAAAGTACATTTTTCTTATTCAAGCACAAAGTATCATGTTTGCGAGATCAAGCTACATCCTGTCACATCTGAAAAAACTCGAAGTCTACAAAAGTCCTCAAAAGTTTCTCAAAAAATGTAAGAGACTTTGGACTGTGGTATTTTCTTGAATCAGTGTATTTTTTTTTTTTTTTTACACAATTTCATCAACTGAATATGAGGCACAATATCTGCAGTCCACCATTTTACTTTTGTAAATAAAGTAGGTCACATTACCAAGTATGTGATTGTTCTTCTGAAAATACCAAAAACAGCATTTTTTTTTCTATATTTAAACATTTGGCAGAATTTCCCTAAAAAAAAAAAAACCCAATATTCACAAGAAAAAAAACTATGCCACAGTGTAAAAGCTGAAACATAGACAAAGATGTATTATTGAATTTGTAGATGAGGACATAGGGTGCAGGTGCTTTACTTCCTTCTTTGCTCAGGTGCAATTGTACTATCCATCCATTTATCTATCCATCTTTCACTTCCAAATAGAGTTCAAATCTTTCATTCTGAGTGTTGCAATAAATCGCAGTATTCATTTAATTGCAGGAAACTTAAACCGGTTTCAGAAATGCTAAAACCGTTTTCCTTGTAATGTCATTTAAGGGGAGTGTTCATGGATGAGACCCAAGTGTGCGGCTCGTATACATTTTCCGCTTTGTGTTTGGTTTAATACGCACTTTAATCCTCAGTCACTGTATGTCAAGTCAAGTCAAGTCAAGTTTATTTCTATTGCGCTTTTCACAACAGACATCGTCTCAGCTTTACAGAATTTAAAAGTAAAGGTGAACGATGTGTATTTACCCCTGATGTGCTGCCATGGTGACTGTGGCAAGGAAAAAATCCCTTAGATGTTATGAGGAAGAAACCTTGAGAGACTTCATCCTCATTTGGGTGACATCAAGAGTGTGATCATAAATCTTTAAACAACACAGGACACTGGACAGTGAGAGTCGCTGCTGCATGGACAACAATTGAGTTCTGTGGAACTAGGTGAGATCTTGGGAACTTCCACCAGATACAAGAATGCACATCACCTACAGATAAATAACATACAATAATGAGTGCCAATATAATGACTGTTAATAAACAAGTGAAAGTAAATTAAAGTTCCTGGTTTGAATACTTCTTATTGGTATCTCGGTTTCCCACGGCCCTTTTATGAGTCAAGTAAAAATAATTACTGTGTTGTCATGCAATTCAGATGCACTATAACAACGGTGTCAACTATAATGACAACTGACTCTTCCAGCCATGTGTGTTTCTTCACCAAACTGTTACCATAATGTTGTATAGGATGTATTTGAATGCAGTATCAGTAGATGGGATCGTATGGTCAGTTGTCCACAGACTTTTGTCCATACACTGTATGTTGCATTATTTATTTATTTATTTCTTTTTTTTTTTTTTTTTTTTTTTTTAATGGAAGGAAGGTCATGAGTTTAAATCCCAAAGCAACCAAGGTGCCCTCAAACAAAGCCCTTAAGCCCCAACAGCTCTGATGTATAAATAAGATAATGGCATCTTTGAAATTATGTAAATGTTGCCTGAGTAAAATTGAGGAATATAAAGGTATAAAAAAATCTGTTACATTATTTGTGGGAAAGGCGTGAGGTTTTTCTCTGTGAACGACTTTCAGCACTTCGGTTCCTGCCAACACACACACACAGCTTCCTGCTCTCATTCTGTCAGTCACTGGATTCCAACGAAAGGACAAAAATAAATGCGTAGGTAAACTAACCTTAAAATGTATAAATGAGTGTATATATAAATATATTCGGTTTTGACACGGTTTTGTATTTTGCTTAACAGACTGATATACAGTGCAAGATGCAAAATAGAAAAAAAGCAACAGCAGGTCCCCTTCCTATCTCACTGACATCACAATGGCCACACCTACACCAGCGGCCTCAAGTTTAGTTGCTTAAAACAATACACACAGAAAGAAAGAAGGAGAGTGTATACATATACAAAATAAGACGTTCTGAAGATCTCGTCCATATACAGAATAAGACGTTGGAAGTTCTTGAACTTGTCTTAAGGATGGGGAGGACCATCTTACTACTACTACTACTACTACCACCATTACTACTGACTGTAAGAATTCATATTTATAATAATTAATATTAGAGCAATGTTCCTCAAGGTTTCTTTTTTTCTTTTCTTTTTTTTTGCACAGAATCCAGATTTTATGGCTTGTCATTTGTTTGAAAATAACTTAAACAAAATGTTTGCCTTGAGGTGTTTAGATATTAGTTTGCTTTTAAATTTAGTGCAGTGTCTGAATTCTGTTTTAGGAAAAAGAAATATTCCTAATGTCTGTGAAATTCAAATTTTTTTTGTATAATTTTTGCATTGGGAATTAAGGTCACATGGCCAATGCTACAAAACTCAAAAATCAGGTTTGAGCTCTAGTCGATGAGGTGTGAAGTTACGATACGCTGCAGGTTCACTTTTTTGCTTGAGTTTTTCATCTTTTACATCCAGTGTGTTACTGCTACTGTTCTCAGGCTTGCAAATTTCCATATCTTCATTCAGTAATACCGAGCTTTCACAAAATACTTAAATGTATAGTTTTTTTTTTTTTAAAGTAATGGTTTGCATAGTGTTGTTTTTTTTTTTGTTTTTTTTTTTTTTTTATTGTTTATAGCTTGTTCTTATAAGGTGTGATACCAGGTCTGACAGAAACTTAACTTTTAATTTATTTATGTTTTCTTTGCAATTTACTCCACTGATACTTGATCATATGAAATATTAAACATTGAGTTGGAAAATACCAAACATTCTGATTTGGCTTAAAAAAAAATAGATAAATAAAAACTGATATTGGTAACATTTCAGTACCTTAAATTGGATTTAAATGCAGATTAAAACATTAAAATGACACTTGTTACAAATTATAAGTAGCTATGAATTAATACTCGATCACCACTAAGCATTTAAGTGACACAGTGAATGTGTTGGAACTTAAATTTGTTGTAATATAAACGTAAATTTCTTCGTCATACTGCATAAACATAATTTTCTTTCATATCAGTTTTAAAAAGTATTTGGTGTCTGCAATATTTTTACACGCTTTATTGTGGTAACCCCCAGTGAAAATATATTTGCAGGTGATTTACAGTATTAAGATTTACTTTGTGCAAGAAAAAAAAAATGTAATAAAAGTCCAGATGTTTCACTTAATCTTGAATAAAAAATCCTCCCTCAGCATAAAGAACGGCTTAGCTACATACATTTCATCCAAAACCTACTGTTAGTGCCTGAGGTGACAGAAAACTGTCCGTCTGTCTGTCTGTCTGTCTGTCTGTCTGTCTGTCTGTCTGTCTGTCTGTCTGTCTATCTATCTATCTATCTATCTATCTATCTATCTATCTATCTATCTATCTATCTGTCTATCTGTGTGTCTATCTGTGTGTCTATCTGTGTGTCTATCTGTCTATCTATTTGGAAAGGATGGACGGATGGATGGACAGATGGACAGGTAGACAGACAGTCAGGCAAATGGAAGGATAGATTGTTGGGTAGCTGGATGCACAGACAAGGAAATGGATGAATGTTGTTTTTAACTATAAAAGTCATCAGTGTTTTCTTCAGGCTTTATGGCACCACTGTACACTCTGTGATGCTCACACTGATACTGTATTTTTTTTTTTTATAAATAATTGTGTAACTTGTTATTTGCTTTTTGTCATCCATAATATCTGATACAAAACTGACTTAAACCTTTAGGTAATGAGAGCAAACGTGCCGCTTATGTAACAGAAAAACTGGAAAATGTTTACTCTCTCAATCAAACTTCAATACAAAGTGTTTGATCATGCAGAGTGTCTGCCATGCACGTTTCTGTATATTTGCTGTTACTGATTTGTATACTCTCTCTACACACACACACACACACACACACACACACACACACACACACACACACACACACACACACACACACACAAACACTATATAGACTATATAGACATGTTTTGGACACCGGGCCATAAGAATCATATTTTCCTCCATATCACAACTTACAGTGCCCTCCACAATTATTGGCACCCCTGTTTAAGATGTGGTCGTGGACTTCTAAAAATTCTCCTTTTTTTTAAAAACAACATGGAACCCATATGCAAAAAAAGAGAGAAATATCCAACCTATTATTTAAGTACATAACTTTGGTGGTTAAAAAATCACACATTTAGAAAAAGAAAAACCTTGAAATCATGTGTGCCACAATTATTGGCACCCCTGAGGTTAATACTTTGTACAACCTCCTTTTGCCAACAAGACAGCACTCAATCTCCTCCTATTACATTTCACAAGATTGGAGAACACAGAGAGAGGGATTTTTGACCATTCTTCTTTGCACGATCATCCAGTTTCCTGGGTCCTCTCTTATGCACTTATTCTCTTTAGCTCGCCCCACAGGTTTTTGATTGGGTTGAGGTCTGGGTACTGAGATGGCCATGGGAGGACCTTGAGTTTGTGACTGCTGAACCACTTTTGTGTAGATTTTGCCACATGTTTTGGATCATTATCCTGCTGAAAGACCCAATGACGACCCATCTTCAGCTTTCTGGCAGAGGCCATCAGGTTTTTATTTAAAATATCCTGGTACTTCAAAGCGTTCATAATGCCATGCACCCTAACAAGGTTCCCAGGGCCTTTGGAAGAGAAACAGGCCCACAGCATCACAGATCCTCCACCATACTTCACGGTGGGCATGAGGTGCTTTTCGGCATACTCATCTTTTGTTTTACGCCAGACCCACTTAGAGTGTTTGTTGCCAAAAAGCTCAATCTTAGTCTCATCTGACCAAAGCACACGATCCCAGTTGAAGTCCCAGTACCGCTTAGCAAACTCCAGACGTTTACGTTTGTGAGTGTTAGTGAGAAAAGGCTTTTTCCTTGCATGCCTCCCAAACAGCTTGTTGGCATGTAGAGAGCGTCTGATGGTTGTTTTGGAGACTCTGTGACCCCAAGATGCCACTCTTTGATGCAATTCTGTGACGGTGAGCTTGACACATCTGCCTTACTTGAATTGTGTGTTCTCTTGTCTTTGCCATGTTGACAAATGGTTAAGAGAATTAGGCCTCTGTGTCATGTCATATTTATACCCCAGGAAAAACAGAAAATCATGAATTACTAATTAAAAGTCCCTAGATACCCTGACCAACCTTAGCAACTACAGAAAAATATATATATAAAAAATAAAATTTAATTTTTCAGAGGAATTGCACACATGATTTCAAGGGTTTTTCTTTTTTCTTTTTTTCTAAATGTGTTATTTGTTTACCACCAAAGTAATGTACTTAAATGAAAGGTTGGATTTTTCTCTTTTTTTGCATTTGGGTTCTATGTTGTTTTAAAAAAAAGGAGAATTTTTAGAAGTCCACGACCACATCTTAAACAGGGGTGCCAATAATTGTGGAGGGCACTGTAATTTTCTCCTGATCTCAACATAACAATAGTTGCTTTCTCCCTCCCTCAGCGGTTATGCTTATTATCCATGATGGTGTGATGATGCTGTCTTGAGAACATGCTCTTATGTTGAATGCACAGAAAAATGAAGTACTGATCATGAGAAATGTTTTAGATGCAGCATAATGGATAATAACCATAACCTTTTGTAGCAACGGGAGCATGGAGAAAAGTGTCATGATCACGAGAAAACAAGAAAGATAACAAATTATAATGCATGGCGTCTTCGGACTTCTGTAGTTTTTTCCACGTTGGATTATAAACTCATTAGGTGACTTTAATCAACTTGCTAAAATAAATAGAAAATGAACTTTGGAACTAACTGTAACTATATTTCCAGCAGTGGGCTGAGGCATCGCCTGCCTACCTGAAGAGTCAAATGGACAAAGATGAAAGGGAAAGTGTATGTATCTACAAAGAAATCGATTTTCTCAATGGGATTATTGCTCTATTAATAGATTTGCATTCATAAATTCTCAGGAAACTTATATGCAAGAAAATAATGTGTAAAGACAACTAAAACATAGATTTATTTGTTTTTGCTTGGACTCTCAACCAATTAAAAAATAATAAATATTATGCCTTGAACCTTCTTTCTAAGGAGCGGGTGCTCATTCGGTCCAAAAGGAGATGGGTGCTGACTACGATTGAAATGGTGGAGGAGAGTCCTGGACCATTTCCTATGAAAATCACAGAGGTACCATCTTACAAAACTTTTAATCTCTGATGTTAATCGCCTAATATACATCATATGAGGAATGACATTTGTGGACCCCTCGGCATAAGATTGGTATGCGCTTCTTTCTGAACTTCTATTCCACATTTAGTCCCAGTTTGCTGTTCTAATAAGCTTCACTCTTCTGGGAAGATGTTCCACTAGATTAACCGAGGATTCATTCAGTCACAAGGGTGGTAGTAAAGACAGGTACTGATGTATGTGAGGTGAGGGGACTTGGGGTGCAGTCAGCATTCACTTTTATTTCAAAAGTGGTCAATAGGGTTGAAGCTGGAGTGAGTGTTAGATCTTCCACTCGTACTTATGAAACGATGGAGCTCTGTTTGGGAACAGGGACAATGTCATGCTGGAACAGTTTTGGTTTCGAGTAAAGGGAAATTTTCATACTACAGCATCTAAAGACCAAATTTGTGTGAAAAACACATGGAATATGAAAATATTTGATGTCCTAATACTTTTTTTCCATGTAGTGTTTGTGTGGGGGTCTGAGGGGGAAAAAATCCATTAGATGATACAATTGAAATTGGCTCTATAGACAATTTTAGGTAGCATATGTCAAAAATTCAGGCAATACAATGCTGAGTCTAATGAAATGTTCCCTTTCACGCATGATTTTCAGCTGTTCAACGATAAGCAAGGCCAGCACTCCCTCAGGTTCGGAATCACAGGCCATGGGGTGACGAAAGACCCAAAAGGTGCATTAGGCATCAATGAACAAACCGGTGAAGTCTACATGCACATGCCAATAGACCGGGAAAAATATCCCATTTTCCATGTAAGACATTTTTTTTTCCTCCTATAAATTTTCTGTGTAGTTCTGGTCAGTGTTTATTAATCAGCAGAGGTGGAAAGAGTAATAAAATAATTTACTCAAGTAAAAGTATTGTTAGGTCAATGGAATTTTACTTAAGAACAAGTTACTGGTCTAAAAATCCACTCAAGTAAAAAAAAAAAAGTTTAAAAGTCTTTCAAAGTAGAGAAAAAAAAATCTGTTCTAGTTTTCTTTATGATGATGAGAGAAAATCACAAATGCAGATTCAGAATTTAGACAGTGAGCAAACGCATTGAACAAACTTTCAATTCAACAGCCTTTTGCTTGGCTGGTCTGCATCGCTGGCGTCTGTCTTGTCCGTCTCCATCTTTCTTTCTTGTCTGTTTTACGTCTTTTGATCTCCGTCCATCAACAAATCAGTGCAGTAGTTTCCGGGGCAGGATTGTTTTCCCCCCTCGCATTGATTTAGCATTATTTTATTTTTTTTACGGGGTAACGTACGTGAACTTATTGCAAAGTAGAATCCAAACAAAAAATACTTGAGTAAAATTGCACATTTCAAAAATTACTTAAAAAAAAAAAAAACAGCAACTTGAGTAAATGTTATTTGTTCCTTTCCACCTCTGTTAATCAGAAAGTTAATGACGTCATTTAAATCTTCCACTGTTTATTTCATTAACTAAATTTTTCATATTCCTTTGTTACATGTTTACGACCAGGTGGAGTTCAATGTGTTTGACGCCAACACCGGTGAAGCCCTTGACAATACGTTGTCCTTTGACGTAGCCATACAGGATATAAACGACAATCGACCAGTGTTCACACCTAAGGTTTTACATGTGCAAGTTCCGGAGAACATAAAAGAAGGTGAGCACATCGCTGTTGGACTTCTGAACAGAAGGTCGTGAGTTCAAATCCCAGCACCACTAAATTGCTACTTGGCCCTTGAGAAAAACGCCTTTAACCCTGCCCTACTCATTCGAGTATGAATGAGATCATTATAAGTAACTCTGAACGCAGTTCTTTAGTCAAATGCTGCAGCATTTTTTTTTTACCAGATAGGAGGTGTTGAGGTTTTAGGGAGGGACAGGGGAGATGCGACATGGACACCCAGGAACATGGAGCTGCTTTTCCTCAGTGCCATTGGTGCAAATAGGGGTGTGTTTTTTCACTCCTTAATGATTTTACATTAATCCAAAATCACTTCTCTGGATTTCTTTGTGTTGGGGTCAGTTTTGGTCAGTTTGTTGTAGACGTGATCGTATTACTTTCTAAAGTTGTACTTTTCAACTACAACACAATCTTCCGCTTTTCAATGCACTTCTTTTTCTTCTTCTTGTGTCGGCTTCTCTCCTCAGTGGTCACAACGGCAGCTCATCCATCTCCATTCCCCTCTGTCCTCTACATCTGCCTCTTTCAAACCAACCTCCTCCTTGGTCTTCCTCTTTTCCTCCATCCTGGTGACTCCATCCTCAGCATTCTCCTACTGATATACCACATGTCCAAACCATCTCAATCTCGCCTCCCTCACCGAAACATGAGCTTTGCGTTGTTTTTCGTGGGAGTGGAGTATGCTCAATCGGCTCTCAAGAGAAACGATTGTCCTTGCTGTAGCTACATGGTTATCCACACTCTCCGCTGAAAGGGAATGTCATCAGGTTACGTATGTAACCCTAATTCCTTGATGGAACGAGAGCTGCATCATTGGGCCATACTTCCTGCATCCCTGCAGCGCTTACCTTTTCCTTTTTCAGAAACTGATGTCGCTCACATTGCGCTCCCATTTTGTGACTTTCTAGTTTGTGCGATGGCGCTCGCCAATGACGCCATGACTGCCTATTGGCCAGATTTTACACTTGATTCAAAGTGTGAACAACACAAGGTTTTCCCAAAGCATTTTCGATGCAAAAAAAAACTACATTTTCAGCTCTGCTCCCTCCAGCTCCACCTCCTGTCTTTTACTCAATGCCACTGTCTCAAAACCACAAAACATCTCAGGTCTCACCACAGTCCTATAAACTTTTCCTTTCACTCTCACAGATACTCTTCTAGCACAAATCACTCCTGCTATCACTTTTCTCCACCCACTCCACCCTGCCTGCACTCTTTTCTTCACTTCTCTAACGTGCTTTGAATTACTTTGCACTGTTGACCCCAGGTACCTGAACTCCTCCACCTTCTCCACCTCTTCTCCCTGCAACCGCACCCCTCCACTGCCCTCCCTCCCATTCACACACATGTACTCTGTCTTACTCAAACTGACTTTCATTCCCCTTCTCTTCAGCATGTACCGCCACCTCTCCAGGCTCTTCTCAACCTGCTCCCTACTCTCACAAACAAATCACAATATAATCCATAAACATCATAGTCCACAGAGACTCCTGTCTGACCTCGTCCGTCAGCCTGTTCATCACCACTGCAAACAGAAAAGGGCTCAGAGCTGATGCACTCCAACCTCCACCTTGAACCAGTCTGTCATTCCTACTGCACACTTTACTGCTGTCACACTGTCCTCATACATGTCCTGCACCAACCTCACATACTTCTCTGCCACACCAGACTTTCTTGTACAATACCACAACTCCTCTCTCCACCCTGTTGTATGCTTTCTCTAAATCCACAAACACACAATGCACCTCCTTCTGACTTTCTCTATACTTCTCCATCAACATTCTCAAAACAAATAATGCGTCTTTGGTGCTCTTCCTCGGCATGAAACCATACTGTTGCTCTCAGATGGTCACCTCTTCTCTCAGCCTGGCTTCCACTACTCTTTCCCATAACTTTAGGGTGTGATTGTTCAACTTTATCCCCCTGTAGTTCTGCAGGTCTGCACATCTCCCTTATGCTTAAAGATCGGTACCAGCACACTCCTTCTCCATTCCTCAGCCATCCTCTCACCTTCCAAAATCTTGTTGAACAATCTGGTTAAAAACTCCACTGCCATCTCTCCTAATTATCTCTTTATTTTTAGTGGTATGTCATCTGGTCCAACCGACTTCCCACTCTTCATCCTCCTAATTGCTGCTCTCACTTCCCCCCTACTAATCGTATCCACTTCCTGCTTTACCAACTCCACATCATCCAACCTTCTCTCTATCTCTTTTTACTTATTCATCAATTGCTCAAAATACTCCCTCGGTCTTCTCAACACACTCTCTTCACTAGTCAACACATTTCCATCTCCATCGTTTATTGATCTAACTTGCAGCACATCCTTCCCAGCTCGGTCCCTCTGCCTGGCCAATCGGTACGAATCCTTTTCTCCTTCCTTACTGTCCAACTCCTACAGCTCCTCATATGCCTTTTCCTTGGCTTTCGCTACATCCCTCTTTACCTTCTGCTGCATCTCCT
Source organism: Silurus asotus (assembly GCA_024362625.1). Taxonomy (NCBI): domain Eukaryota; kingdom Metazoa; phylum Chordata; class Actinopteri; order Siluriformes; family Siluridae; genus Silurus; species Silurus asotus. The sequence continues at coordinate 7,525,761 of MU564352.1, read as the reverse complement.
TGTCGATCCTCTCTGTCAATCCCAATTCTGGTTCACCAACCTCTCTCTCCTTATGCTCTCCAGCACTACCTCACCACCGCGTCTCTATGTTTTCCTTTCTATTTCCAGAAGTTACACCAAGTACCTTTCTAGCTGCCTCCCTTATCACTTCTGCAGTAGTTGCCCAATCATTCAGCACCTCTTTAGCACCACCAAGCCCCTGTCTGACCTCTTCCCTGAACCTCATACGACAGTCCTCCCCCTTCAGTTTCCACTAACTTATTATTTTTTTGGTCTTTACTCTCCTCTTTTTCTTCACCTCCAAAACCATCCTACAGACCACCATCCGATGCTGTGTAGCTACACTGTCCCCTGCCAACACTGTGCAAAAATATTTAGATCTGACAAAACAGGAATACAAATTTTATGGAATGAATATGACTATAATGAACCACATACAATACAGTGGCAATGACAATGTAAGGTCCTGTGTAAAGGAAAACTAAGCACAAGAGACTTCTGGGATAAATTAGATGGGCATGTTGCGTTTAGATTTTCACTATATTTCCTTTCCTTTCCTTTTTGTGAATCTGCAAATGAATTCAGGATATGCAGTGGCTTTATGTTATGGCAAATGTTTGCAGTTACATCAGTGACCTCCCAATGGCTGTCTGTTCCCACTGCATTAGGTATGCTTCCTTTTTCTCTGCAAGCAAGCGACAAAGACGAGGCAGGTAACGACAATTCGCGCATATCCTTGAACATCAAGTTTCAAGAACCAGCATGGCCAGTGTTCTCCCTAAAATCCATTGGGAACATCAATGACAGCACGATCGGCAAGCTTCTCTTCACTGGATGCTTCGATTATGACGTAAGTCCTAAATTCCCTTTCAGGACGTACAATCATCTCAATACAAACATGTATCGGTGAATCTATTAATTATACTTTACAATTTGTTGTTTTTCACACCAGTATTGTGATTTTTCAATTAAAAAGTAAAAAAAGCAGACTTAAAATTAAAGCAGATTTTTGAGCTTCATGTTTCATATACAAGCTCAATTTCAAAAAATGTTGGGATGCCATGTAAAATGTAAATAGAACCGAATGATATGCACAAACCCCTTTTTTTTCAACAGTAGAAAATAGAAAACATAAAAAAAATTGGGAAATGTTCCATTTAAAAGAAAAAAAAATGTTGGCAGCAACACATCTCAAAATTTGGGACAGAGGCAGCAAAATGCTGGAAAAATAAGCAGTACTTACAGGGTAGAGCTGAAAGAACATTCCGCAACTAATTTGGACCATTGCCAATGGGTCAGTATAATGATTGGGTATAAAAAAAAGAGCATCTTGGAGAGTCAGAGCCTCTCAGAAGTAAAGATGGGCAGAGCTTCGCAGTATGCTTTTAGTTGAAAACTCATATTTTTCTTTGTCCATTTTAGCTTTCTGACCTTTTTTTTTTTTAAATGGTACATTTTATTAGTTTAAATATTTTGTACGTTTTTTTTATTTTCTACTGTGAATAAAATATGGGTTTATAAGATTTGCTGAACATTTTATTCTGTTTTTATTCAAATTTTACACAGCATCCCAACTGATTTGGAAAAAATTTTAGTTTAAGTAAGGACTAAACTACTAGCATGCAGCTGTTCAAAGCTAATCAATACAGTGGTGGTGTGATGATACTGTAAAAAATCAAGGTGTCAGGAAAAGAAACAATAAGGGCAAGCGATTCCACAAAAATAACCATCTTTGGGTCTTTAAATGTAAAAGAACCAGGTTTTTATTATTGGCAATAAAAAGAAAAAAACAATTCTGGTACTTAAATGGCAAAGTATTTCTGCAACTCTATAAAACTGTTCTCCTAAAACTATACTCATTTAAGTTACTATAGAAACAATGACGCATTTTAATAAGTACACTATAGGAACAATGGTCTTGGAACACCTGACCTTCTCACCTCCCCTACATCAGAACCTGACTTTACTAAAGCCCCTGTGTTTCGATAAATCTCACACAGATTTCCACAAAATCTAGTGAAACATCATCTCAGATGAGTAGAGGTTCAGCAAACTAGAACATGTGTAATAGGATGTTCAAAAAGCACATATAGCCAGGTGTCCACACACGTTTGCCCCTGTTGTGTGCATTAATATAAGTCTGATTTGCTGTTGCACTTTTGTCACTACAGTTTTCTTGCCTGATTTAGAAAGTAAGAACGTTCAGGTTGCTTGTCGAAGCAGTGGATCATGGAGCTCCATCACTCTCTTCCACTACGACTGTTACCATCGATATCACAGACTCCAACACTCACTTACCCGTGTTTGCTGCACCAGTGGTAAGGATTTGCAGACTTGTACTGTTGCTAAGAACTGGATAAGTCAGGTGACAAAAAGAAAAAAACTATTTGGAGATTTTAATTAGGGGTTGGGCCACAAGAAACCATTGAACATGCACTATATTTCCAAAAGCACTGGGTCACCTGCTCTTTCCTACTGTATGTGGTTCTTTTCCAAACTGTTAACACAAAGCTGGAGGCACTCAATTGAAGAAACTGAAGAAAATAAATTTTGCATTCACTTGTACTTGGAAACCCAAACCTGTTCCAGCATGGCGATGCCCCAGTACACAAAGTGACTCTTTGAATGTCTGGTTTAAATGCTTTGGAGAGGAAGATCTTGCTGCTAACACTGACTGCACCCCAGGTCTCCTCACCTACATCAGTACCTGACTTTCATAACACGCTTGTGTCTGATTAACAATATCCATAAGCACACTCCAAAATCTAGTGAAACATCTTCTCTGAAGAGTGGAGGAATTATAAGAGCAAATTGGGACTAAATGTGGAATGCAATGCTCAAAAATCACATACCAAACTTATGACCAGGTGTCCAAATACTTTTGGAAATATAGTGTATTATGGATAGGTGGTAGATCTATGGTTAAGGCATTGCACTCTGGATCGGACCCCTGCTGGGCCCTAAAACAAGGCCCATAAACCTCAACTGCTCAGGTGTAGGATGTTCTGGATGAGGGCGTCTGCCAAATGCGATGAATGCACGTGTAAATAGATGTCTGTGGAGCTCTAAAAGAGTAATGGAACAATGCTCTTCCAAAAGACATTCCCTCACTTCAGTATCTGCTGGTGGTGTTCAGTTGCATTAAGAGCGGTAAACTATAGCATGTGATTAACATCATTTCCACCTCGTTAAGCACATCATGATACATTTTATTATAGGATCAATTACATGGATCAGGCATAAATTTATGACCACCTGCCTAATCTTGTGTTGGTACCCCTTTTTGCTGCTGACATGTTCTGACATGTCGAGCATTAAAAGCATTAAATTCTTCAGCAATTTGCGCTACAGGAGCTTGTCAGGAGATACTGCCCACTGCAGACCAGCAACACCCCACAAGCGCTGCAGTTTTGTAGATGCTCTGACCCAGTCGTCTAGCCGGCACTATTTTGATCAAACTCGATCAAATCCTTACGCTTGCCTATTTTTCTATAACATCAACTTTGAGGACAAAATGTTCACTTCCTTCCTAATATTTCCAACCCACTAAACAGGTGCCATCATGCTCATATTGTTATGCTCGGTGTAAATACAGCAGTAAAGCCTCCCACTGATTTGCATTGATGACTCCATCTAAGATGAGAATCCCAGCAAAAAAATTATCAATCGTCCTCACACCATTTTACAAACCCACCAGGTTTTTTTCCTTACATTTCTCACTTGCTTTGCGTATATGCTGTCCTTTGGTCCAGTACAATGCTCAGGTTATGGAAATGGAAACCAATAAGGAGATCTTAAGGATTCCGGTGCGAGACCAGGACACTCCGAACACTCCAGGATCCAGAGCAGTGTTCACTATCCTGCAGGGGAATGAGGAGGACAACTATAAGATTGAGACAGACCCAGTAACCAACGAAGGAGTGTTGACCGTCATTAAGGTAGATAAAGACAGGGGTGTAAAGACTTCCTGAAAATCCTTATATGTGTATAAAGCCATGAGAGTTTAAATACCAAAACAAGTCCAATTCAACAACCAATTTCAATATGACTTGATTTAAAGTCTTGTGTCAAAAGTGATGCCAGAATGAACCAAAGATCCAGCAAGTCAGTTAAAACAAGAGATCTTTAATAAACAATAAAACGAGAGAATCGTGCCACAAAGTAGAAGAACCTTTATTATTCAATGGACAAATACAATTAAAGTAAATAATTGTATATAAAGCCAAACACCAAAACCGTGATTTAATGCTCAGAGAGAAGCAATAATTATATTCAACTTTAACAAAAACTGGTTCTCAAAGATTTTGGAGTTGATTCGAGCTCTTTTTGGACTGAAAATGTGAGTTGGGGAGTGTTGAGCCTCACTGACATCTTTAACAGCGGTGCAGAATGTAATCTGTAACCCTCAGTGTCCATTTAAAGAAGTACAAAGTGCACACTTTAAATCATAAATGTAGTCGTTGTATTTATTGTACTCAATGTACTCATTGTGAGGCGTTTGATGCATGGATCTCCATTTTCTTGTTCCACAGGCAAAAGATTACGAGAGAACGACTCTAACCGAGCTGAAAATCGGCGTAGAGAATGAAGAGCCGTTATTCGTATGTGTTGACGGAAAGCCGCTCAGTCCTGTACCGGAGTCTTTTAAACGAAACAGCACGGTCAAAGTCGTCGTCAAAGTCATCGATGTAAATGACCCACCCGTGTTTAAAAATCCAATCCAGAGGATTTTCAGGGTTGAGGAGGAGGATCCAGGAGTAGTGTTGCACACACCTATAGTGATAGATGAGGATACAGACGCAGATAAAATCAGGTACAGTGTGTATAAAAATCACCAGGGTTTTACTCAATCAGCAATTTTTTTTTTTCGACACGACATATGTTTTTGGTTCAAGGTACGAGATCATAGACAATCCGGCTAAGTGGGTGTCCATAAACCCAAAGACGGGCAACGTTACTCTGGTAAGAAAGATGGACCGGGAGTCTCCTTATGTCGTCAACAGCACCTACACTGTCGTGATGCGAGCAACAGATGACGGTACGATCTCATAGCATTTACCTCAATCACTTTACTAGAGGACTCTTAAATAAATTGGGAAGTATTTTATAATGTACTGATATTATAGTATCATTGGATTTTTTTTTTACGTTGGCATTTAGAGCTGCTAAAACGTGAGCATTAACGGGATCTAACTTGCTTTGTGTTTGTTTTATGACATTGTACCAACCTGTAGTTCATAATAAATACAGAATCTTCATCTAATTGCAGTGGTGGATGAAGTACACAAGGCATGAAGTTGAGTTAAAGTAGAGATGCACTCAAAATATCACTCCAGCACAAAAGTACTTAAGTATGCAAAGATTATTTGTTTAATCAGCTCAGTTTATGTGAAAAGACTCTAATGTGACTCTCAGCACACTGAAATATTAATAGAATGATATTAATTTATTAAACACTGATAAATGGGGAACTTTCTGAATGATTTCTATTCAAATTATCATCAGCCCAAAACATTCTTTTAACTTGGGATTGAAAAAAAAATCACACAAATGAGGTAACGTGTTGTTGCGAGTTCTAGTTTGGGGTTCATCATTTGTTCCTCTCTAAATGTTCTGCTTGCTGTTGAACTGATGCTGAACTGTATGTTGATGATCAGTAGATTCCTCCAAGCATTAAGATCAGTTCAGTTTTTATCCACTCATTAAGATTACAGATTTTGCCAAAAGTACAGTAGTTGAGTAGATATTTCACTTTGAAATGTTGAGAAAAAAACACTAAAAAAGATTTACAGTAAAGTACAGATACGTCAAAAAGCTACAATTAAATTACGTTTACTTCACCACCGTGTAATTGTTGACTAACTCCTAGGAAAGTAATAAATAGATTGGAACATGATGTCATTAGGGAAAGTAGTATCTCAGTGGATGGACCCTCGCGAGGTCTGTTCCGAGTGGAACACGTCTTGGAAACCCTCTGTATGACCCTCTGTTTCATTTCTAATTCTCAAATCCTCAGAGAGTCTTTACCATGAGGTGGCATGATGAACATCCAGCGGTCAGTATGAGAGAATTGTACTTAAATCACCAAATTCGAACTGCTCTAATACATGATACACACTTGGTATGGTTCTGTCAAGCAGACAAATCATGAACATGATGAATTGGACATGAGGCATTGAAGGAACAGGTTTGGGTCTCCTAGTTCAAGTGGAGTGAAGGTTTCATGCAACCACATCCGAAGATGTCCTATACAGTTATTATATTCTTTATGTACAATGATGGGTAGATATATTATTATATAATAAACCACCAAATAAATTGAAACGTGGTGAATATACCATTCTGTTCAGTCTGAGTTTCTTTTATTGTTTGCTGATTTAGGAGAACCTCCTGGCACAGGAACAGGAACTCTGGTGATCCATCTGGGAGACATTAACGATAATGCCCCTCACCTAACCTCCAATACTACAATGATGTGTGGCAACAAAGTTGACAGAGTGAAAGTCACTGCGGAGGATGCGGATGCTTTTCCTTTTAGTGGTCCCTTCACCTTCACTCTTGTTGAAGATGATCAGGAGCGGACGAGCCTGTGGAGGATTGACCCGAGCACAGGTGAGTGGACCAGACATGGAAAATGTACAGGTTCATAGCAATGGTTTGCACTAAATAAAAAACCTTCATGATAGCTGTAAATGCTGTTAATTCCTGAGGGGGGGCACTACGGTTTTGGCAGCAAAATATGGACCAACACGATATTAGGCAGGTGGTCATAATGTTATGCTTGATCAGTGGCCATAAAACCTCGCCTGTTTGGTGTATATATTTCAACAAATAGGGGTCATACTACCGTTAGCACTTACTCCCAACTCTCAGTTTTGGGGGGTGGACTCTAGAACTTCTAGTCTGTCTTAAAGCTAAATACTGTCTTCTCTTTAGCATCGGTTTACATCTGAAATGTATATTTGTCTTCTGACTGCCATTTTATAATCCGCTTAACCCCCTGCATGTTCCCTGTGTTTCCAATGATCTGCTTTCTCGCAGGGCCCGAAACCTCATTGATCAGCAAGACGAGTCTTCCATTCGCGAAGTACTCTGTTCCACTGAAGATCGCAGACCAGCAGGGGGTGCTAACACATAGTGTCTTGGAAGTGGTGGTGTGTGACTGTGGGAAAGGAGACGTGTGCCTAAACTTGCTACCTCGATCATCTAGCCTTCATGGAGTAGCTGTAGGAATCCTATTGGGAGCGCTACTCTTGATGGCCTGTGAGTGTTTGTTTTAAAAGATACAGCTATAGTTATACTTCTGCGAATACTATTATCTGGGCAAGATTTAAAATGATCAATATAAAATGAAAGCATTCTAAGAACTTGTGTTTTTTGGGAGATTCTGAAAATTTTTCTAGGATTTAAACACTGATTTTTGATCTTCTATCAATAACAATGCTCTTAGTAGACACTTGTGCTTCTTTATGAACATCCCATTCTACATTTATATATAAAATATCCCCCACTCTTCTGGGAAGATGTTCCACTAGATTGTGTGGAGATTCATTCAGCCATAGGGTGTTAGTAAAGTCAGGTACTGATCTAGGGGATGTGAGGAGGCCTGGGGTGCAGTAAAACCGTGTTTACGACTTTGTGGGAACAGTTGGGAAAGAGCCAGATACATTTTGAAAAGTTAGGTGTCCCAATAAGTTTGGTCATAAAGGGTATCAATGAAAAATACAATTTTGTTAGTTAAAATTGGAAAAACAAAATATAGGTATCCAAATAAACAAAATTTGAAATGACCAGTAGGTGGCAGAGTAGTATGTATTAGAGTAGTGAGCACTGGAGCAATAATGGCCAAATTAATAGATAATTTTAAATCCTCTTAGAAGTATGTGTTTAATAATTAATTTATTTTGCATTACCAATATTTTAAACTATAATAAACAAAACATCGTAATTCAACAAATTTTTTGTAAAATTTTTAATATTATAACATTTCATTTTTTTTTTCTTCATTAACCCTCCATGCTCACCCCCACAGACAAACATGGAGGTGGAAGCTTAATGTTTGTTTTGGAGCAGGGATGCTTGGAGACTTATTTCGGATGAAAGGAACCAACATGGTCTCCATTTCATATTTGAACACAATGCAATTCCATCCAAGCTCTATAAGTGTTATGTAGAAACAGTCCAGTCTGAAGTAATATCTGCTCTGTGTTGAACTGGATTGTAAAGAAATCTCTAACTAGTGAAAAACATCTATGGGCAGTTTTACAAGAGGCACGGCAAATTATTTCAGTTGAATGTTCGGGGAAAGAAGCTGTCCGATGCCGAGAGGTTGTAAAGCTGTTCTTCGTTCTGAGGGAGGATTTTTTTGTGAAAACCTGGAAATTAGTTTGATCAAAATTCATCTTTATCCCCTTAAATTGCCTAATCTGTTGTGTATAAACAAAAGGACCATGCATGTGTCTGTTAAAAAACCATAAGAGCTCTAGGTGGTTCCAAACCTTAGACAGCCACCGGATGTACCATTTAAAATGAACTGAAATAAAAAGGAAATAAAAAACTGAAATACTAATGAAATAAAAAAGTGAAAATGATTATAAAACTGAACTGCTTTGTAGTTCTGGTGCAAAACGTTAGAAAACATTTTCTGTTTCTAATTTTGATTTGAAAGCATGCTGAGGAGTCTTCAAAAACATTTTGGACCAGCTGAATGAGTTAAACAGAGACAGGGTTTTCATCACTGTGCTAATTCATTCAACAGGTCCAAAATGTTTTTGGAGATTCCTCAGCATGCTTTTAAATCAAAAAATTAGATTTAGTATAGATTAGATTTTGTATGTACAAGTTTTCTTAGAGCGCATCTAAAGACATCCTTTTCAATTGAGTGCCTCCGGCTTTGTGGTAACAGTTTAGAAAAGAACCACATAAAGCAGGAAAGGTCAGGTGACCCAACACTTTTAGAAATATTGTGTATATGGATTGAGTTAATAATAGAGGCTATTTTTCCCCCCCACAGTGCTGCTCTGCTTTTGTTTCCTCTGTGAATGTAAAGAGAAAAAAAACTTCATGCCTTACATGCAATCTGATGGAAACCAAACCCTGATTAAATACAATGATGAAGGAAGAGGTTCGAGCTGCAAGGTGTGTTCATGCAGGTTTCTAACATTTCTCATTTGTTTTTCTTGACTTTGTGGACAGCATGTCTTTTAACGCCATTGATGTTGATGTAGAGTTGCTGCAGGCCAAGTTCTCCTAGTTGATTGAGCTCGACCCCAACTTTCAAATGATGATTGACATTCCCACCCCCCCCTCCTGACTGACAGGAGATCTGGCACGATTACAAAATAATCACAGAAAGGAAGTTGAGCAACTGGTGTCTGTGCAGTTACAGCTACCTGCTTCTTAATACAGTAGACTTGAGCAATTTAATATTTAAGTAGATTTTGAACTGATTACAGCTTTTAATTATGGATATTTACACTGAAGAAGCAGAACTTTAAGTCGAGTGTAGTACATTTTGAAGGATACCAGATCGAATGAGAACCCTGTGTGACTCTACCAGAACTTGGACTATATGTATAATAATATGCACTTGTAAAACAATTAAGGAAAACTATACGCATTTTGTGTAGAGGTAAACTGTCTCTGTTCTACTGTGACACACTGTCACAGTAGAACAGATCCCTTATTGTTCTGTATACCATGGTAAGTAAGGTGGTAGCTCAGTGGTAAGAATTTGGGATACTGATCGGAAGGTCGAGGGTTTAAGCCAAGCCCTGAGCAAAGCCCACCATTAGCGCTGTATTTGTGCTCAAACTCCAGATTCCTAACATCACTGGGATATGTGAAGAAAGAACTGTAAAGTGCATGTGACAAGTATAAAGCACCTTTACATCTAGCTCTTATGAGATGTGTATGATTATACAGAACATTTTACCTCAGAACATTTTACCTCAGAACATTTTACCTCTGAACTTTTTACCTGAGAACATTTTACCTCAGAACGTTTTACCTGAGAACTTTTTACCTGAGAACATTTTACCTCAGAACGTTTTACCTGAGAACTTTTTACCTGAGAACATTTTACCTCAGAACGTTTTACCTGAGAACTTTTTACCTGAGAACATTTTACCTCAGAATGTTTTACCTGAAAACTTTTTACCTGAGAACATTTTACCTCAGAACGTTTTACCTCAGAACATTTTACCTCAGAACATTTTACCTCAGAACTTTTTATCTCTGAACTTTTTACCTAAGAACATTTTACCTCAGAACGTTTTACCTCAGAACATTTTACCTCAGAACTTTTTATCACTGAACTTTTTATCTCTGTACTTTTTACCTGAAAACATTTTACCTCAGAACTTTTTACCTCAGAACTTTTTACCCAACTGTAACCTGCAACATTATGCTTAATTTCACTCTCTCCTCAGGCTGATCCAATTTTCCAGAGCCCATTTACCAGTATTTCTTCCTTGAAGACTGAACAGGTGTGTGCTGCATATTTAACATTCTTCAAAATCCATGTACCAGTAACATGCACATATTAAAGCTGAATTTAAGCTCACTTGATTTTAATTCTAAACTATTACAAACTACTTCATTATGTTTATATTTTATATCCTTTTTTTTAACACACACTATATGGACCAAAGCATTGGAACACCAATTTTTCCAGCCATATGTGGTTCTTAACAAAGCACATCATTAGATGTTGTAGCATCAAATGTTCCCTTTATTTAAACTAGGAGACCCAAACTTGTTTCAGCATCACAATGCCCCCCTGGAATATCTCTTGCTATAGAGCTTGACTTTTCTAACAGCCTTGTAGCTGAATGAGCAAAAATTTCCAAAAATATCTAGTAGAACATCTTCCCAGAAGATTGGAGGTTATTATAACAGCAGATGAAGACTAAATGTGGAATGGGAAGTACATACCAATCTTTTGCTCAGGTGTCCACAAACATGTGTCCATATAGTTTCTGTTTATTAAAGAATATGTTGTTTGTGGCTATTTTTTTTTTATTTTTATTGTTTTCTATTGGCACTTTTTTAACTTACCTCATCTTATCCTTTTTTCTGTCTTTTCCACACGACTACCTTAAACCTCCACATCCTCTATTGCAGTGGTCTGCAACTCCCGGGCCGTGGACCGGCACCGGTCTGTGGGTAAATTGTTACTAGGCTGCACAGAAAGAATACATAACTTACATTGTTTCCGTTTATTATCTGATTTTGAATTATTTATTTTGGAAAATGACCGGATTCTCTCCACCACATCTGTCCTTGACTCACTCTTGATGCATGTCATGATTCCTTGGTCACATGTCTTACCTCCATCCACTACCTTCTTAAAGGCGCTGCTCTGGCTGCTAACACATAATACATTACTGCTAAATTCATACCCCCAAGCGAGCAAAATTACCAACAAAAAAAAACAACACAGTGGATTCACGTTTATTATTATATTTGGAAAATGACAGTTTTTATGGCGGTCGTATCATTTTATTTCACGTTCCGTGAAAATATTGTCTGACATTAATCCAGTCTGTGGCACAAAAAAGGTTGGGGACCACTGCTCTATAGTGTACAGTACCCTATCAAACCTTACTTAAGTGACATCCTTTCCTATACACCAGCAAAAGGTGGTCTTTAAAACCAATTTTTTTTAATGTGATCTTGCTTCTTTGAATTTCAGAAGATCCCCAGCGATCATAATGACAACACGAAGACGGCGAGTATTCAGGTGTGTGCTGTGTGTTTGCCTTCTTTTACTTATCAACTTACTGACTAGGGATATTATATTAAAAAAGTTGTCTCTCAGACGCTTGTTTTTTTGTTTTATTACAATAATCTGTAATGCAAAAATGTGGGACAATTTTGATCGCATTTTTTCAACCCTACATTTCTATGCATTTCTGTAGGTTTTAGAGGTATAAAGAGTAGCTAAAAATCATGTCTAAAACCCTTACTACAAAAATGATTATTACTACTCTGGTAGTATCTGATTTGAACAGAGTGTATTTGACTCTTATTGAACGTAGTCCTCAACACCGAGACACATGTTTGTGAAAAGCCAAAACAGTTCATTTGTGAGGTTTTATTTCCTTGAATATGAAACAAATTGTACACCTTAACACTGCATTTACCATCAACATAACAACCTCTTTAACATGCCTGAATGAAACAAAGATCAAACAAGTCGGTCGAAAAATAAGACAATGTAGTAAAGCGATCTTTCAAAAAGGCATCTTCAATTAACAAATAAATAAAATTAGTGTTGTGCCACAAAGTGGAACAATATTTAGTATTAAAATCAAATTGAATAAATTCCAATAAAGTAAAACCAAAAATGTATAGCTGACTGTTATTTGATGCACACCTCAGTCTCAGATGGACAATATTGTTATTCAGCTTCAACAACAATTTTTGGAATTTATTCGACCTCTTTATGGCTGAAAATCAGGTCAGCTGTGCTCAAATGTCTCTCATAGGCAGCAGATGTGGGTCAGGGAGTGTTGAGGCCTAATGAGCTCTACATGTAATTGTTAACACTCGTTGTTAATTAAAATATAGTGGAGTTAAAAAGTACACACATTGAATCATAAATGTAGTTGTATAGAGAGTAAAAATTGCTAATATCTTTAATACTCAATAAAACAGGAAAAGTATCCAAAAATTACTTAAGTACAGTAACAAAGTACATTTTACTCAAATACCTTACACCACTAATTGATTTTATGAAATAAATCAGTTAAGCTATAACTTTTAATCATAAAAACTTGGATCTTCTGCTTTGGCTATCTGGCGCCTTAACCCATAGAGGACTTATGCCTTATTTAGATCCTGAAGTTTTTATGATCAGCTCTAGACATTATTTTAAATATCTATAGTATATTAATGGCAAATCTCTTTTATTATACTATATTTAAAGCAAGTTCTGTGAGCTAAGAAACTAAATTTGGATATGAGATGGGTCCATAAAACATGGATCATCATCATCAAGACTTTTAAATCATGGATTATGAAGACTAAAGAATGGGTTACAACATTGTTCTGAAAACCATCTGGTTTGTAGTACCCTATCAAACAATACAATAATTTATATTTGCGAGAGACCTTTTGCTTTAAAAAGCGTGTGTGCAAGAGAGTGTCAATAGCCATGAATATGGATGTATTGTCGTACCCCCAGAGACGAATTATTAACCCTCTAATGGGTCCATCAAGGTGGAATTCTGTAGATTAGAACCTCTATGCAGTGGGAATTTGATGTTAAGTAAGAACCTTGCTTTTCTGTTTCTGGACAGAAACTACAATTCCCTGCAGCCACTGCTCTCCCATGCCTTAATCACAAATCCCTGATCACACACCTGATTACAGTTCATTGCTCATTAGCACTTAAAAATAGTCTCACCTTTCACAGCACTCACTGTCTCACGTTTGTCCCCAATCTTTTTGTGACTTTTGCTCTACAGTTCAGGTTATGTTCATTTCTTTGTTTTGTGTGTTCATTGAGATTATTTTGTACTTTTGCACTTTTATCTGCACTTCAATTTTTCATGATTATCCTTTTCATTATTACTTGACAGATTCAAGTTAATTTCATGTACTTGGTTTTACTGTTAAATTTGTGTAAAAAAAAAAAAGTTGTGTAAAAAAAAATGTCAAAACAGAATGCAATGATTTTTAAAATTTGAAGGCTGCAGGACATCTAAAAAAAAAGTTTGAACTCTGCATCTCAAGATCTCAAAAAAGCAAGTTTAACAGTTGGAGAAAAACTCTGCAACTAATCAGGTTAATTGACAACAGGTCGGTAAGATGATTGGGTATAAATAGTGTAGCTTTGCAAGGCAGAGTCTCTCAGAAGTACAGATGGGCAGAACTTTACCATTCTGTGAAAGACTGCACTTACAAATTGTGGAAAAATCTCTGAATAATGTTCCCAAACATAAAATTGGAAATCTTGCACGTTTGGAAAGGCTCTATCAATGTTAACGGGATCTACAGGTTTTAGAGCTACAAATGCTTCCATCCAGGGAAGGCCTTGCATATTTGAACTAGACAATGCTTACTGCCTCTAGTACAATAGCATGAATTCATAGTAGAAGAATCCGAGTGTTGAACTGGTCTGCCTGCAGTCTAGAGCTTTTCCAATTAGAAAACATTTGGTGCAGCATGAAACGATAAACACAACAAAGGAGACCCAGAACTCTTGAGCAGCTAACATCCTGTATTAGACACTTATAGTACAGCGTTTCTATTCCAAAACTTTAGCAACTGGTCCCCTCACTTTCCAGATGCATATGAACATAAGATGTGATGCTACCCAGTGGTAAACATGGTTTTGTCCCATCTTTTTTGAGACATGTTGTAGCAGTCAAATTCAACATATTATATTTCCCGGATAAAATTGTATGTATTCTTTGTTTAAACGTGTTTTTTGTTTTATAGTGAATAATATATGAATTAAGGAGATCAAATCAAAGCATACTGTTTTTTTTTTCTCCATGTTTTACACAGCGTCCCGACTTTTTACAATTGAGATTGTACATAGTAACACATTTACCTGGAATACTGTTCACAATCTTTGTCATTTTTCATGTTTTCTTGTGCTGTATACTATAGTTTTCACCGATATCCAGTGGAGTTAGAAGTACAAGTGGGTCAAGGATCTTTTACAGCATGTCGACGGTGAGTTTCATGAACACAATAGCTGGAAAATTCTCACTCTTGAGGTTAATTCAGAATGACATTCATTTTATGGTAAAAGGTTTGTAAGGTGATGATTTTACCTATACAACTGAGCAGTTAAGGTTTATTGGCATCAAATTGGCAGCTTAGTGGTACTGGGATTTAAACCCTTGACCTTCTAAACAGAAATCCAATATCTTTTTCATGGCTCTGAGCTGCTCATGATCAGATGCACCCATATCAGAAAACCCAATCCCAGATTTATTTGGCCTTTGCGGTTATGGCAAACTACACTTTTCTGGAAAGGCTTTCCACTAGATTTAGGGGTACCATGTCTATTTAGACACAAGAGCATTAAATAGTTAAGAACTGATTGAGGAAAAACAAATGGTGTTCCAAAGTATCCAAGAGGTGTTTAGTAGGGCTGAGGAGGTCAATGCAGGACACTCAAGTTCTTTTACGCTGACTTTGGCAAATTTCATCTGCTAACATTGTCATGCTAGGGAATTTTTTTTTCTCGTTTCAGTGAAAGGAAACGTATATAATGTATAGACTTATAAAGTCATTCTAAAGAACTTTGTGCTTCCAAATGTGTGGCAGAAGTTTGGGAAAGAACCGCTTGGGTGTGATGATGGAGTGTTTTTTTGATCCTATAATTGATTATATATTGTAGTTAGAAAACAGTGGTTGTGGTAGTCAAGGGGGTTACATTTCTGGTTTACTGTTTTAAGTCCATACATCCTTGTACCTTGTACTTCCTTTTGTGCATCTAAACATATTAGCACTTAAAAAAAAAAAAACACCTTATTGTTATATAATGTATTTTCTTGAATCTTGTCTTAATACCTTTTTTTCTTATTCTGCATTTTTACTTTGTTTGTGACAAAGAATACCTTTAAATCTTTAGTATCGCAAACCTGCTATCTTTAGCCCTTGAGCCCTTAAGGCCCTTAACCCCTTTAGTGTTCGAGGGGCACTGTATCATTGCTGACTCTGCACTCTGACCCCAGCTTCATAACATCACTAGGATATGCAAAGAAAGAATTTCGCTGTGCCGTAATGACAAGTGAAAAGCCTCTTTGCCTTTAGACAGACATTAATAAATAATAAATAAATGACATTTTGCAAGATAGTGCTGTCAAGGTGCAATGATTAAATGGCTGTGTGAGTGTGCTGTTCATTATAACACTCGTTTCATATCCATTTAGTCAAGGGTGAGAAACAGTATGAACAGTTCAGAGACTGTTCGGGTAAATAATTTTAGATACTTCAATACTAAAACAGTGGAGGAAATTATTCTTTGATCCCCTGCTGATGTAGTGAGTTTCCCCCTTACAAAGAATTGAAGAGTTTAGGTTTATTTTAAGAGAGAAAGAGAGAGAGAGAGAGAGAGAGAGAGAGAGAGAGAGAGAGAAATAAAAAAAATCCCTAAAAAAAGTAAAAAAAAAAGGTTATAAATTAATTTGTATTTGTTTGAGTGAAATAAGAAAGTATTGGACTTTGAAAGGGGGAAGCAGGGGATCAAAGATTTAATAATAATTTCTATATAATCATATATATATATATATATATATATATATAAATACTTTATCTTAAATCAGCACTTAATGTTGTTACACACAGTGTTCTTGTACTCACTTATTTGTGCTTTCCAGAGCGGGTTAAACAGATCCTTCAACTTTAACATAGAACAACACCTCCAAATGGTAAAACCTCTCTCTTTACACATAAACCTCCCCTTTACTGAAGTTACAATTCTCTCTCTCTCTCTCTCTCTCTCTCTCTCTCTCTCTCTCTCTCTCTCTCTCTCTCTCTTTTTTAATGATCATTAATTCTTGATTCTGATTGGTCAGAAGTTGCATTATTCTAAGTGTTCCATGATATTTCAGATAAAATGTCGTGTTTGGTATTTATAACATTCTGAAGCATTTATAACAATGGTAGAGCAGTTTAATACATATAATTCTTATGTCTCTATGGTAACCATAAAACACAAAATATATAACAGGAGATCTTTCCACTCCAACCTCTAGGTTGGGTCTCAGGTTTGGGTCTCCTAGCTCAAATGAAGGGAAATTTTTATTCTACAGCATCCAAAGACGTCCTGTACAATTGTGTGCCTCTGATTTTGTGGTAAAGTTTAAGGATGAAGATGATTTGGCTGGAAATGTCACGTGTCCCAATACTTTTGTTAATAGAGTGTAATTCCAATAACTGGATGGATATATTGTAGAGTAATTACAAGATGAGCATTTGCTACTTCATATCCTGGAAACATGTTTTTTATAGAATCCAGAGATGATGGTAGAAAGGAAAATAATTGTATGTATATAAAAGAGCCTTCTGAATTGTATTTATTTATTTTTGTTTTTCCTAATTGCTGCGGCCTGGGTTCAATTCCCGGTCAGGGAACCGACCCCAGCCATTAGGGTTGCACATGCCAGTGCACTCTCAGTGTCAGCTCCAAGCCCAGATAAATAGGGAGGGTTGCGTTATGAAGGGCATCCAGCGTAAAAACATGTCCCAAATCCAAAATGCGGATCATGAATACGGATGATCCGCTGTGGCGACCCCTAATGGAAGAAGCCGAAAGAATATACATCCAACATCTATATCCTTATAATACATGTCTTTTAAATAAGCCTTTTAAGCTGCAGTGGAGATTCTTCTTACGGAACTCAGTTTAAGATCTATTCAGTACAATCACAGGAAACCTTTGACATCACCTCGATTAAAGGTAACCAAATCAATAATTGTTGATATTTTGACTCCAAACAACACTAGTTAGATTGTGACCACTGGATCAGAGCATCTCCAAAACTGGCCCCTGTGTTCCGATCCAACAGACGATCTCCTGTAGCTCAAACTGCTAAAGTAGTTAATGCTGTTAATACTTGACTTTCAAACTGTTTTGGCAGCAAAAGGGGTTAAACACAATATTATTTAGGTGGTCATAATGTTATGCCTGATCAGAGTGTGTGTGTGTGTCTGTGTGATATATATATTTATTCTCTTCTTTTTTTGCTGACAGTGCTTATGGTATTTATATTAACCATCTCCTCTCCTAATGATTCATTTATTGCAGAAGCTCTCGAAACTTTCCAAGGACCAGCAGGACCTTCCCGAATACCACCCACATGATTACAGCTCCGAAGGGCCCAACAGCAGGACCGTGTCACTGGACAAGCTCTCGTTCCACACTTCTGCAAGTCATCTGGAGATTCCGCAGAATTTGGGGCCGAGTTTTAGCACTCTGGGTAACGTGTGTCGACAGGCACTGAAAGAGAAAAACATTAACATATAATTTTTCCTGTTGTCTCAAAGGATCTTACTTTATTATGAAACGGTCCTCCTTCCTGTGTCCATGTTTGGTGGATGATCTCATGCATCATGGCTAGACACTGGATTTTTGCAACTAACATCAAGACAACAGATTTTCCACAACAGACTTGTGAATAATTTTGGTGCAAAGTTTTCTTTTTCTTCTGGCCAACAATCTGAGGGTTTTTGGTTTCAACTTTATATTTTAAATCAATTTTTCTTCAACTCTGGATTGTGGCACCTGATTCTTAGTTCCTAATGTCCATATTTGGTTGCAGCTCTTGGTAAACTGCTGTATGGGGTGATGGGGAAAATACTCCATTCCTCATGTTTTGCTTCTTATTTCAGGTCTTAACCTGATGATTTTTAAGTGCTTTCACATGCTAAGCTTTTGTTCCATTTGAATAGAGCCCTGTTTTTTTACCCATTCAATGGTTCTTTAGGCAGGTGAGAACAAAGTTAAACGCAGGTACCGGACATGACTCCTAAGCGGTGTTAGTCCATTTCCACCTCTAGCACAGAACTAGGAGGCACAATGCCAGTTCCCTGAAGATATGTTTTGCATGGGTTATTTTCTACTATAGTGCTCTGACCTCAACCCTATTGAACACCTTCGGGATGATTTTGAACGCTGATTCTTGAACGGACTTTACCCATGTGTAAACACATTTACTTTGAGGATTGTTTTATAATAAAGATTAAAAGAGATGTTGTTTCACACCCGGCTCACACAGCGCATCACTAATAAAAATACCTTGGGTGTTGAAACACGTCCTGCAGAGAAATAATACAATAAATTGTTCAACCCAAATAAAGTTCCTGCTAACTGTATTTCCTGCTTATGCAACACACAAAGACACACACACATTTTTTTTTATATATATATATATATATATATATATATATATATATATAAAGAAATTAGCTGTGAGTGTAAAAGTAATGTCCTTTCTTTAGTCTCTAGTCAGTTGGAACCAGGTGCTCCTGAGTGACAGACAGACAGACAGACAGACAGACAGACAGACAGACAGACAGACAGATAGCAAGTGTGTATAGGGTCACACACAGTTTGAGGTCATAATGGATGTACTGAAGCTTTGAATGGGAGTCAGAGATAATACCGTGAGTGAGTAGGGAAAAACCTCAGGAACATGTTTAACGAGAGAGAGAGAGAGAGAGAGAGAGAGAGAGAGAGAGAGAGAGAGAGAGAGAGAGACATGTATATAAGGAATGTCAATCGACTAAAATATTGAATCACATTATTGTCCCAAGTGAACTCGTGATTAATTGCAACTCAATTGCACATTCTTATCTATTCCAAATGTACCTTAAATTAATCTTTTAATTTGTTTACGTTTTTAATATTCTAATTAACATAGTCATGGACAAATATAGATGCTTTATGCAAATGTACGTTTGTCAATCGTAAAACCAGACTCAACAGAGAACATGAAGACAAAATATTCTTGTAATTGTTTTAAAGTAGTTATGAGGTTTTACAGATACAAAAATCTGTATGGTTCTGTGACGCAGACAAAAACATGAACATGATGAATAGGACATTCGGCTTTGCACGGTGACACGACGTACAGCTCTTATCACTGAGGGTGTACTCACTTCTGTTGCGTTATTTTGACAATAATGGCTGTATTTTCAGAGCACAGTAAATCTGTTCTGCTATACAGTCTACACATTTAGTCAAATATATGAGGCACAATATCTGTAGAGAAAGAGGGTATAGAAATTAGATTTACATATATGGATCATTTATATTATATCATTTTCAATATGGATTCAACACCAACTTCTCCATGCCAGAGCTTTTAAATGTCCGATGTTTGAGAAACTGCATCTAAGGAATGGAACTGAGTATTGATTGAGAGGTTGTTTAACCTCAGCGGTGAACAACAGTGAGTTCGTCTCACTTCGACCCTTATTTCTTGCATGGCATTACCTCAACTGAGGCTGAATAATACATGATGGAAGTTATATTGTGAATAAGGGCTCATGAGCAGTGAATAGTCTGATCATTACAACTCAAGCTAGATGTACTGCAATAAGCTATAATATAGACAATCCGATTCCCTTTCATATACCAGTTTTTCTTTTATTTAAATTGTTTAATTTTTGCTTCATCATACTTCATATGATAGCATAGAAGGCCAATTTACCTCGTTTTAATTCTCCCCATGCTCTGTTCTTGTAGAAACCTGCTGTCATGGTGGAAACCAAGCAAACCTACATTTGAGATCGGTTTACTTTATCAGTACAGATCAGCTGTGACAAGAAACAGTTTTACATGCAACCCCAAGTAACCCCAGATAAAAGATAAAACTGTAGTAACATGTTTTGACTCCAACTACGTGCAAATGGATTATCGCACATCACCTTAATAAGCAAGATGACCTTCTAAATCCTATTAATGCATCATCACCATCATCATCACTGTCTGGGATTCTTTAGAAGCGTACAATCGAGTGATAATTGCATGTTACAATCCTTACTATATTAGTGGCAAAGTTAAAAGCAAGTACATGCTACAACACATTCATGGAAGGGGAAACAATGTTAAGTGACCTCCCTATTCCCCTTCCAGCAAAAATGGTGGGAAGGAATGTTTTATGCTCATGAATTAGGTAACATTTTGGAATAGAAGTAAAACCCCATCAGTTGAGCCCGAGCTTTATGTGCTGAACTTTCAAAGGAAGGAAAAAGTCTTTGCTAATCTTCATTTGTTTGAGGGAGCCGCTGTCTGTCGATTCCTAATAAAGACCATCAATATTGGAATCCAATCTGCTGCATCAGGATTGAAGTTTGAGCAGTTTGAGATGCCTTTCTGCTGACCAAGTTTGTCAAAAGTCGGTTTTTGAGTTGCCTTAACCTTCCAGTCAGCTCGAACCAGTCAGACTTCTCCTTTTGTTTCTGCAATAAGGAAAATGCTTGTCATGTTAGCAATGCTCTTGGACAAGGCGAGTTTAGTGCAAAACAGGTCCACGAGTACACATTTGTGACACAAGAAAAATACATACTGATCATTTGAATATATGGCATTAACAAAACACAAGCACCGCAAACTAAATACTACTCTCTTGTGCACTCATGCAATGCCAAATCTCTAGAGCTGTTAGTATTTAGGGAAGGTGAGGTGCTGGGAAAATGCTAAGAACTTGACAGATGAGCTAATGTGTAGGTAGTTGGTCTTGCTACAACATGTAGAATATGTTCTTATCATTTACAGCTTCTTTTATTCACACAGTAGCTCCAAGTGCATCAAAAAGTACCTGGTCATGGCCACAGCATCTCGATAGGATTCAGGTCGGGACTTTGACTAGAACACTCCAAAGTCTTCATTTAGTTTTTCTTTAGCTGTTCAGAGGTGGACTTGCTGGTGTGTGTTTGGGATCATTGTCCTGCTGCAGAACCCAAGCTGCTTTAACTTGAGGTCAGGAACAGATGGCCGGATATTCCCCTTCTGGATTTTTTATTAAACAGCAGAATTCATAGTTCCATTTATCACAGAAAGTACTTCAGGTCCTGAAGCAGCAAAACAGCCCCAGACCATCACAATCCCACCACCATATTTCACTGTTGGTATAATGTTCTTTTTTCTCAAATGTGATGTTACTTTTAATGGCAGATGTAATGGGAGACACACACCTTCCGAAAAGTTCAACTTTTTTCTCGTCAGTCCACAGAGTACTTTCCCAAAAGTCTTGGGGATCATCAAGATGTTTTCAGGGAAAACTGAGAAGAGCCTTTATGTTCGTTTTGCTCAGCAGCATTTTTTGTCTTTGAACTTTGCCATGCAGACCATTTTTGCCATCTCTTTCCTGTGGTGGAGTCATAAACACTGAGCTTAACTAAGGCAAGTGAGGCCTGCAGTTCTTTGGATGTTTTTGTGGGGTCTTCTGTGAGCTCTTGGATGAGTCCTCGCTGTGCTCTTGGGGTAATTTTGTCCATGAACATGTTGAGTAATCGAAACTTAAAAAGTATTCACTTTTTTACTCTACTTCTACTTGAGTGAAGGATGTGTGTATTTTTGCCACCTTTGCCCTGTGCACAAAGCTCCATTAAGATCTGCTTTGCATGGGTTGGAGTGGAAGATCTTGAGTGGTCTGCTCTAGAGTTCTGATCTGAACCCTACTGAACACCTTTACGATGAACGTGAATGCTGACTGCACCCCAGGTCTCCTCACCTTCTCGCCTACATCACTACCTGACTTTACTAACAGCCTTGTGGCCAATAAACAAAATGTCCTCAAGCATGCTACACAACTTAGTAAAATCTTACCAGAAGAGTGGAGGGGAATATAAAAGAATGTTTCATTTACTGTTTATTGAGTTTACATAACCACATAGTTTTTGCTTTCTAAGATGTCTATATCATGATGTGTCTATATGATATGGGTTTGATAATTTGCATACTTTGATCAAACTGCTACATGTAACTGCTTTGGCTTTAGTTCTGGTCTGGGCAAATGTCCATGTCGGTATGCTTGTCATGTATTATTCTTTACTGCAAAGCATCTTTGAGTGTGGGAAATGTGCTGTATAAATAAAACCATTATTATAATTATAATTATGATTATTATACATCTTGCTGATGTTCAAGGCTTCAAGGCAGTCAATTGTTTTATATTTATGCACTTTTTCAAATGTGTGTGTTGTAGCTCTGACTTTTATGGATGAATTCCAAAGACAGCAAATTGCAAGTAGAAAGTAAAGCAAAAGAAACGCTTCAGGACTTGCAGTCACAAACTGCCTTTTATTTATTTGACATTAGTCTTTTAAAAAAGTTAGTTTTGCTTATGTGACATAAAAAAAAATGTCCTTGCAACTATTTGCATTTTTAGAACTACTTGTCATAAATATATATATTTGCTGCAGAACCCAAGTTCGCTTCAGCTTGAGGTCAGGAACAGATGGCCGGATATTCTCCTTCTGGATTTTTTATTAAACAGCAGAATTCATGGTTCCATTTATCACAGAAAGTACTCCAGGTCCTGAAGCAGCAAAACAGCCCCAGACCATCACAATCCCACCACCATATTTCACTGTTGGTATAATGTTCTTTTTTCTGAAATGTGATGTTACTTTTAATGGCAGAGGTAATGGGAGACACACACCTTCCAAAAAGTTTCCATGTCGGTATGCTAGTCATGTATTATTCTTTACTGCGAAGCATCTTTGAGTGTGGGAAATGTGCTGTATAAATAAAACCATCATTATAATTATAATTATGATTATTATACAACTTGCTGATGTTAGATTAACTTCAAGGCAGTCAATTGTTTTATATTTATGCACTTGTTCAAATGTGTGTGTTGTAGCTCTGACTTTTATGGATGAATTCCAAAGACAGCAAATTGCAAGTAGAAAGTAAAGCAAAAGAAACGCTTCAGGACTTGCAGTCACAAACTGCCTTTTTATTTATTTATTTATTTATTTATTTAAAGTGTTTAATTTAGAACTTTAATAGAGCGTTTTAGTCAAATTATATTCCAATTTGACATTATTCTTTAAAAAAGTTAGTTTCGCTTATATGTGGCATTAAAAAAAAAGTCCTTGCAACTATTTGCATTTTAAGAATTACTTGTCTTTTTTATTTATATATTTTTTTTATTGAAATAATAATTGTTCAGTAGTTACATTTACAAATTAAATTTCAATTACATATGCTTAAAATCTTTGCCTAAGGCCATCAATGTTGCGTTAATCATCATTATGAATAAACCCACTTACTGTATATTCATCATGTATTTAATTTTCGATTTAGATTGGAACAGTGTCCATTGTTAAAAGTGCTATTTAAATAACATTCAATTGAAGTTTTTAAGGATAGCAACTGTAATATCACTCGCAATGTAAATACAAGTATTTATAAAACAGCACAACTCAACATAGTATACAACACGGCCCTATTGTCTATTGGAATAAATCTGCATTACTAATAAGTTATTACAATCATTTAATAACATTAACATAAACATCCTAATTATATATATATATATAAAAAAAAAAAAGCACCGAAGAGCAGCAATGAAAAACATTTGGTGAACAGTGTCTTCCATGAAATTAGGCTTGAAAAATGGCAAACAATTAATAATGTTGTCCTCAGTTTTAATTTAAGGTTTTATTTATTTGTATCTTTTGTTTGTTTTTGGGGCTCTAATAACCTCCACTTTTCTGGAAAGATTTTTTTGTGGAAATTTATTCAGCTACAATGATGTTAGTAAAGTCAGGTAGTGATGTAGGTGGGTGAGGAGTCGTGAGGTGTAGTCAGTATTCACATTCATCCCAAAGATGTTTAGTAATGTTTGAAATGTCTTCCAGGAGATCTTCACCTCCACCCGAGGGAAAGCAGATCTTCATGGAGCTGGCTTGGTGCACAGGGGCAGTGTCCTCCTGGTACAGGTTTGGGTCTCAAGACATATAACATTTTATTTTAGTGATAAAAAATGTGTATAAATAATGACAGAATTAATGATAAAAGGCATTACAGTTCATTATAAACATGGGTTTTACACATGCTACCACAACGTTTAATGTAAATTTAATTCAAAGTTCATTTATTAAAAGAAAGTACAGTAAAAAAATTCAACCTGTGGTAATAATAGCTATAAACCTTTTGGGCGTGCTGTTAAAATATTATGCCTCAGAGACGTAGAAACATTTACCCAACATTTATATAATGAATAATAATGAATGTATCCGCATTAAAACTACCACTGATAATATGTTTATGTGATATGCTTCCTATTTTTATGTCATCACTTTGCTTTATTTTATGATCTGGCACACACTATTTGAGTTATGGTTTACTTGTGGTGTGTAATCACTGTGTAATCACTGGAACCAAACTATTTTATTACATTTTGGTTTTAAATTTCAGCAGGAATTATAGTAATTGCTTTTTGGGGTTTGTTTGAAGACTTTCTTACCATTGCAACATCCCGAACCATCTAGAGACGTACCAGTGCCAATTGGATCCCACTTAACGTGGAGTTTTAGACACTGGACCTCCTTGAGTGTTTGAAGGCTCTGGCATGGTGAAGCTGGTGTTGGATCTGTGATGATCACAAATGTTGAGCTATTTTTGCCACCTTTGCCCTGTGCACAAATCTCCATGAAGATCTGCTTTGCATGGGTTGGAGTGGAAGATCTTGAGTGGTCTGCTCTAGAGTTCTGATCTGAACCCTACTGAACACCTTTACGATGAATGTGAATGCTGACTGCACCCCAGGTCTCCTCACCTTCTCGCCTACATCACTACCTGACTTTACTAACAGCCTTGTGGCACCACCCTCTCTCCCCTTTTACCCCATACTGCTTTAGAAATAGTCAGTGCAGTTCACGCGGAATAAAATATTACAGACAAAAACAATATAAATATTACTGATAATAATAAAGCCTGGAATCATAACCACAACACACACACACTCAAACGGCTTTTTGAACACACACCTTTTGACTACATGTAATAAAAATGATTACGAATATTTATATTATTAATAATAATATTTATATAATATACATTTTTTACATTATAACGTTTAAGTGTATGTATGGACTGAACCATTCAAAGTGCAAACACGCATCAAAGACGTTTACAACATCCACAAATTACATCTACCTCTGTCACAAACATAAATAAAGAGCCTGTCGAAAGTTTGGAAACTCTTTTATAGTTTTTGAGAAACATCCAGTACAGACCAAAGGTTTGGACACACCTTCTCATTCAAAGAGTTTTCTTTATTTTCATGTCTATGAAAATTGTAGATTCACACTGAAGGCATCAAAACTATGAATGAACACATGTGGAATTATATATGGAATTATATACATAACAAAAAAGTGTGAAACAACTGAAAAATGTCATATTCTAGGTTCTTCAAAGTAGCCACCTTTTGCTTTGATTACTGCTTTGCACACTCTTGGCATTCTCTTGATGAGCTTCAAGAGGTAGTCACCTGAAATGGTCTTCCAACAGTCTTGAAGGAGTTCCCCGAGAGATGCTTGGCACTTGTTGGCACTTTTGCCTTCACTCTGCGGTCCAGTTCACCCCTAAACCATCTCGATTGGGTTCAGGTCCGGTGACTGTGGAGGCCAGGTCATCTGGTGCAGCACCTCATCACTCTCCTTCTTGCTTAAATAGCCCTTGATGCCTTCAGTGTGACTCTACAATTTTCATAGTCATGAAAATAAAGAAATCTTTTTGAATTAGAAGGTGTGTCCAAACTTTTGGTCTGTACTATATATATATATATATTTTTTTTTTTTTATTAGAATTGTTCAGTAGTTACATTTACAAATTTTATTTCAATACATTAATTGCATTTGTCACGGTTGCAGAGTGACTGAAGCAAAAAACCCAGGTTTAGTGAAGAAACAGGTTTTAATTAAGTATTGATGCAATTTTATTAAAAGTTCATTCATTAAAATAAAGTACAGTGAAAAAAATTCCACCTGTGGTATTAATAGCTATAAACCTTTTGGGCGTGCTGTTAAAATATTATGCCTCAGAGACGTAGAAACATTTACCCAACATTTATATAATGAATATTAATGAATGTGATAGCGTTAAAACCACTGATAATATGTTTATGTAATACGGTTTCCATTTATATGTCATCTCTTTCTCTCCCCATATCTTTCTCTCCCTATCCCGAGGCTTCCTGAGGTTTGACCAGCTCCAGTCACGTCCCTTCTCATGAAGATTATGGACTTTAAAGAAGTAGATGCGGAACTTGCAAACATCCTGAACCATCTAAAGACGTACCAGTGGCAATTGGATCCCACTGCATGTGTGGAGTTTGACATTGGACTTCCTGAAGTGTTTAAAGGCTCTGGCATGGAGAAGCTGATGCTGGATCTGTGATGATCACAAATGTTGAGCTCAGTAGCTCCTACTTTTATACCAAAGACTGTAGAAAGAACATTTACTTATAATCTTATACTTCAGTGCTCATGTTAGTTCTCACCCTCCAGTGTTCTGTATTGCTGAAAGATTTATAATCAAACTCTTGATGTCACCCAAATGAGGATGGGTTCCCCTTTTGAGTCTGGTTCCTCTCAAGGTTTCTTTCTCAGAACATCTAAGGGAGTTTGTCCTTGCCACAGTCACCATGGCTGTTCATCAGGGATAAATACACACCATTCACCTTGATTGTTGATTTCTGTAGTGCTGCTATAGAAATAAACTTGACTTGGCACTTTGCTTTATTTTATGATCTGGCACACACTATTTGAGTTATGGTTTACTTGTGGTGTGTAATCACTGGGACCAAACCATTTCATTACATTTTGGTTTTAAATTTCAGCAGGGATTATAGTAATTACTTTTTGGGGTTTGTTTGAAGACTTTCTTACAATTGCAACATCCTGAATCATCTAGAGACGTACCAGTGCCAATTGGATCCCACTTAACGTAGAGTTTTAAACACTGGACCTCCTTGAGTGTTTGAAGGCTCTGGCATAAACAAGCTGGTGTTGGATCTGTGATGATCACAAATGTTGAGCTATTTTATGATTTGCTCAGTAGCTCCTAGTTTAATAACCATAATGACTGTATAAGACTGCAGAAAGAACATTACTTATAATCTTACACTCTAGTTCTCATGTTAGTTCTCACTCTCCAGTGTTCTGTATTGTTTAAAGTCTATAATCACACTCTTGATATCACCCAAATGAGGATGGGTTCCCCTTTTGAGTCTGGTTCCTCTCAAGGTTTCTTCCTCATAACATCTAAGGGAGTTTTTTCTTGCCACAGTCACCATGGCTGCTCGTCATGGATAAATACAAATTGTTCACCTCAACTCTTAAACTCTGTAAAGCTGCTTTGAGATGATGTCTGTTGTGAAAAGCGCAATAAATATAAACTTGACTTGACTTGTCTTGACCATTGTGTGACTTTTATACAAGGACGATCCAATTCGCTCCGAAGTAAATTAAAAGCTGCTTTCTGGTAAATGTCATTGTGGTGCTTCACTATTGCCTTGTTTGGATTAGCTTTGAAAGATGTTCGATTGCGTAATTATTGCATGTACAAACCTTACTGGCATTACCGACAGCTGGGGATGCAAATATCTGTTGCGACACATTTTTTTTCTCCTCTTCCAGTAAAAATGGTTCAAATGTTTTTCTTTTTTGCATTAAAAAAAAAAGATCAGATTTATAATATTTGGCAGATGCCCTTTTCCCACAGTGGCAGCTTGGTGATGCTGAAATTTGATCTCAAGACCTTTCGATTAGAAGGCAAACATCTTAACCATTGAGCTACCAATTCCCGAGATTCGTCCATGCCCAAGTGTAATGAAAAAAAAACCCTGTAATGACTACTGAACTGGATGTGATCATATGCAGTATTGCAGAATTCACCGATGCCTGATCAAATTCAAATTTTATGTCACATACACATACATACAGAGTACGACATGCAGTGAAACTCAAAGAGTTTTCTTTATTTTCATGACTATGAAATTTGTAGATTCACACTAAAGGCATCAAAACTATGAATGAACACATGTGGAATTATATATGGAATTATATACATAACAAAAAAGTGTGAAACAACTGAAAAATCTCATATTCTAAGTTCTTCAAAGTAGCCACCTTTTGCTTTGATTACTGCTTTGCACACTCTTGGCATTCTCTTGATGAGCTTCAAGAGGTAGTCACCTGAAATGGTCTTCCAACAGTCTTGAAGGAGTTCCCTGAGAGATGCTTGGCACTTGTTGGCCCTTTTGCCTTCACTCTGCGGTCCAGCTCACCCCTAAACCATCTCGATTGGGTTCAGGTCCGGTGACTGTGGAGGCCAGGTCATCTGGCGCAGCACCCCATCAATCTCCTTCTTGGTCAAATGGCCCTTGATGCCTTCAGTGTGACTCTACAATTTTCATAGTCAGGAAAATAAAAAAAACTCTCTGAATGAGAAGGTGTGTCCAAACCTTTGGTCTGTACTATATATATATATATATTTTTTTTTTTATTAGAATTGTTCAGTAGTTACATTTACAAATTTTATTTCAATTACATCAATTGCATTTGTCACGGTTGCAGAGTGACTGAAGCAAAAAAAAAAACCCAGGTTTATATGTGTGTTATGTGTGTGTGTTATTTATATATATCTGTGTGTGTGTGTGTGTGTGTGTAGATATATTTTTTTATAGATTTTATATATATTTTTTATTATTACAATTTAAATGGTATATATTGTGCCTAGATTATAATAATTATAGAGATATGTATGATATGTTTTTGTTGAGCAATTTTTTTAATATGAAATACATTTATAATATTTTTCAGATGTCCATATCCAGAGCGTGTCAGCAGTATTTGTGCAAAAAAAAAAAATAAAAAATAACGCACACAAAAAAACCCTACACTGTACACGAACACCTGTTTTCTCAAAACTGTTGCCACATAGTTGGACACAGGCCCGTTTTTAGCCTTTTTGGCATTCTAGGCCAATCCGTGGTACTTCAGGGGCTCCACACTTCCACCACAATGCTTCACCCCCACACTATACAGATAATTCGCAACCTTCCAAAGTTAAACACATTTAATAATCAATGTAAAAATTGCCTGAACAAGGTTCCCTGGTGGTCTAGTGGTTAGGATTTGGCGCTCTCACAGAGAACCAACCCCAGCCATGATGGTTGCACAAGCCAGTGCACTCTTAGTGCCGGTCCCAAGCCCGGATAAATGGGGAGGGTTGCGTTAGGAAGAGCATCCAGCGTAAAACGTGCCAAATCAAACATTCGGATCATGAATATGGATGATTCACTGTGGGGACCCCTAATGGGAGAAGCCAAAAATGTATGTATGTAAAAATTGCCTGCACTCAAGTATGTAAACATATACTTTATATCAAACTTCTGTATGAAAACAGGTAAATCATTTAAATGGGCGAGGGTGAAAGCAACAATCAGGCAGGGAGCGCTCACTGGCACACCCCAGCTGGATGTGCTGAGTTTGTTAAATGAGTATATACCCACAGCCATGCTCAAAATATCAGCAATAGTGAAATCTAGAGATTTAAATCCACTGATGCTAGAATACAAAGCCAAAAAAACAGACCAGCATAAGTATCTCACTACATGCTCCACCATGATCCTTCCATCCTCTACTATTGTTTGTCTGGTCCCTCTATCACTCAGGGTATGAGAAAATAAGATTGAAGGCTTTTGTCTTTTTAAGCAACAAGGTGGTGGAACGAGGGTCCACTTGATCTACAAACAGCTGACTTATTAGCAGTCTTTGCCCGACGTACCCTTTCCAGCAATACTTTAACTAGAACTTGCTCAGTCGATATTCAGTTCTGAGGCAGACTGTATTATTAGTCTGTGTCCTAATGTACCAGTATCAGAATTAATATATTGATAAAGACTTCAAAACAAAAGAATCAGATATTTGACAGATGCCAGAATTATAGATCTTGCCAGAAGAACTGATGTTATTAATAACAGCAGAGACGAACTAAATTTGGAATGGGTTGTCAAAAAGCATATAGCATTACGCTCAGGTGTCCACATACTTTTGGTCAAATTGTGCATTTCAAATCATTTTTTTTATTCAACATAGAAATTTAAATATGGCTAATTAACATATTAGACGTGTTCGCGAAAATATTGGTCATTTATAGCAGTGTATAAAACCAGATATATTCAGTAGCTGTGTAAAATCATTCCAATCTGTATTATTGTATCTGTGTGTTGAATCTTATTGGATCTTTTCAGGGATCTGAGAGCCCAAGGATTATAAACCTCACTCAGGAAATTCTATAAGCTCATACAAGTTTTTGTGTTGTATCCCGAGAATGATCTATTACGAGTTCTTCACACAACCTGCTCTAGTTCCATCAGACATCAACAACTACAGACCGGTATCACTTCTCTCCTTTCTTTCTAAATCTCTGGAACGCACTGTTTTTAACCAACTGTCTGTCTATCTCTCACAGAACAACCTCCATGATCCTAACCAGTCTGGGTTCAAAGAGGCACATTCCACAGAAACAGCCCTTTTGACTGTTTCTGAAAAACTGCATGCTGCTTGGTCAGCCAAACTGTCATCTGTACTTATCTTTCTGGACCTTTCAGCAGCATTTGACACAGTCAACCACAAGACACTTTTGTCAACACTCTAGAGCCTTTGTATATGCGGAACAGCATGGGAATGTTTGCTTCCTACCTGGAAGGTCGCTCATACCAGGTAACATGGAGGGGCTCCACATCTGCCCTGTGCAGATTCACCACTGGTGTCCCACAAGGCTCAGTACTTGGTCCCCTCCTTTTCCCACATGGATTTTCTTATCACTGCTATGCAGATGACACTCAACTAATCTTTTCTTTTCCTCCATCAGATACCACATCTTCCGCTCGGATCTCGGCATGCTTGACAGACATATCTTCATGGATGAGTGCTCACCAACTAAAACTCAACCCCAGCAAAACAGAACTGCTGGTCATCCCAGGCGATTCATCTCCAGGTTAAAATCTCCAAATAACACTTCATGACTCTCTACTCTCCCCTTCAGCCACTGCTCATAACCTTGGGGTAACTATGGACAATGAACTGTCCTTCTTCCCAAATGTTGCTAATGTGTCTCGTTCTTGGAGATTTCTTCTCTACAACATCCGAAGGATTTAACCATTTCTGTCCACACAGGCTGCCCAGGTGCTTGTTCACTCATTTGTGATTTCAAGACTTGACTACTGCAACTCTCTGCTGGCAGGTCTTCCCCTGAATGCTATTCATCCACTGGAAATGTTTCAAAACACATGCATGACTTGTGTTTAATCAGCCCAAGTTCTCCCACACCACCCCACTGCTGCGCTCCCTTCACTGGCTTTCCAGTAGCTGCACGTATCGGATTCAAAACACTGATACTTGCCTACAAGACCAAAAATGGACCAGCGCCATCTTACCTCAGTGACCTCATTACATCTCGCACTGCACCACGCTGTCTGAGATCCTCCAGCACTGCTCGACTGGTACCTTCTTCTCTCAGAATGAGAGGTAAGTACACTTCAAGGCTCTTCTCTGTTCTGGCACCGAGGTGGTGGAATCAACTTCCCCTAGATGTCCGTACAGCAGAGTCCCTGACTATCTTCAAGCGACGACTGAAGACCTACCTCTTCCTGAAATACTTAAAAAAGCACTTTCCAAGTTTGTAAAATTCGAGTTATATTTATATTAAGTTTGTAATCTGGTGTACAAGTGTAGAATTATTGATTACTAGAGATTTAAAGCACTTTTTTACGTCGCTCTGGATAAGGGTGTCTGCTAAATGCCGCAAATGTAAATGTAAATATAAGCTGTGTGTTTGGATACTTTATGCTTGTGTACAAATGGCACAGAAAGCGCATACGATAAGGTGTTAACAGATGACTTATGACACGGTTTAAAAAAGAAAAACAAAGAAAAACATTGTAAATCAAATCACTGGCACAAAGTCAACATTCATGATCTCCAGTAAATCAACATACAACATTTTAGATGCCACAGAACAAACGAGAGGGAAGAATCCTATGTCAGAGGAAGTTGTACAGTATTAAGAGCTATTTTTGTAAAATATAATGATATTATATGCCATTGACAGGAGAGTGGAATAGCTACAGTGGCTGTACAGGATGTGCTGAGCAAAACAAGTTCACAGACAGACTAACTGTTAAACAAAGCGCTAATCAGCGGCTAATTTTATGCATTTATTGTCTGTTAATAAGTAGACTGGGCTGCTAGCAAGGTAGCGCATTTGAATCTAAGTATTATATTGTTTATAGCAGTAGCTCACAGGTTTGATAGCAGGTGTTAAGTCTTATCTGCTGAGATAAGGCGCTAGTGTGGGCTAGACGGCTAGTTCAGGGTTAGAGCAATTAAACATGGGAATCAGAATTAAACATGTTGTGAACGGCAAAGATGGAAAACGGAGACAAAGCACAATGGAGACAGTGTTGTCTTCAACTGTTTTTAGTTATTTATTTGGTTTTAAACACAGGCAACACAGTTATTTAAGACAGGCTAGCAATTTAGCAAAGAGAGGAGAGCTGCTCCTGAAGGTCAACTGCAAATTCTCTTCTTTTGTGTGTTTGTGTTTGTGTGTGTGTGTGTGTGTGTGTGTGTGTGTGTGTGTGTGTGTGTGTGTGTGTGTAAAAATGCTTTAAATCAGTGATCTCAATTGGTCTTACATAATATGACATGCTCACCATGATCGTCTTGAGGAGTGTGTGATGGACATTAGACAGGGGATGCTTGATAACTTTCTTCTGCTCAACTTGTATAAGACAGAAATACTTTTACTAGGACTACTAGGACCACCTGCAGCTAGAAGTAAACTTTCCGATTCCGTAGCATCTCTGGATGGTGTTTCTGTTTCAGTGTGTACAGCAGTTAAAGACCTTGGTGTGATTATTGACCTGAGTGTTTCCTTTGAGGCTCACATGAATAATATTACCAGGATCGCCTTCTTTCACCTTAGAAATATTGCTAAAATTAGAAACACGCTGCAGTATCTGAGTGAACTTCTGTATCACGGCTACTTAGACCAAAATTGCAGGCTATTTGTTGGTACCTCAAATAATAAAGACTACAGCAGGGGGCAGATGTTTCTCTTATAAACCCCACAGTTATGGAACAGCCTTTCAATCAGTGTTCGGGACACAGACACAGTCTCAGTGTTCTTATTTATTTATTTATTTATTTATTTTTATTCATTTAATCAAGCCTTTATTAGTAGGTGTTTCTGCGGTAAAGAAGCAGATCTGGAGGAATCATAGATATCGAGTGTTTGTTGATATGCTGCCATAGCGAGTTGCTGGAATCCCCAAATGCACAGTGTTTTTAAAGTTTATACAACAATAAGGATACTAAATAATCCATATCTCTTTGTCTCTCTCTCTCTCTCTCTCTCTCTCTCTCTCTATCTCTCTCTCTATCTCTCTCTCTCTCAACATTGTTTATCTGTAATAAGTGGACATTCGGTGCAACCCAGATGAGGACGGGTTTCCTACTTGAGTCTGGTTCCTCTCAAGGTTTCCTTATGCCATCTCTGGCATGAGAAAGAAACCTTAAGAGGAACCCGATTCGAAAGGGGAACCTCATCCTCATTTGGGTGATATAAAGAGTGTGATTATAAATCTTAAAAAACAATAAAACACTATTTTCACACACTCACACACACAGTTTCAGAGTGAGAACTAACGTGAGTACCGGAGTGTTTGATTATGATTAATGTCCGTCTTATACAGTCCGCATGTGCAATTTTATGATCAGGTGTCCACAAACTTTTGGCCAGCTAGTGTACATCTTGTTGTGTGGAAATAAAAATTGACAGACTTTAAGTTAATTGGCATTGTTCAAATTGAAAATATATTTCAGTACATATATTATGTACATAATGTGATTTATATAGTACTTTAATGGAAATTTGGCATCAACATACCATAAACAAACAAGGCAGGTTACAGCACACTCCCAAGGGGGCAACACTGCAATAGAAAAATAATCTATACTATAAGTCAAATCATACATGGGAAAAAATCTGGTACAAAAGCGAGTCAGATTTAAATTGGATTATAGATTCTATAAAGTCAAAATCACTCTTCCTGTTACTCATCCAGTTTTACAACATGGATGTTTGTTATTGTGGATTTTACCTCAAGGCGATGTTTGATTAAACTCTCACTAACCGGTCTTCCCTCTCATCCAATCTGATGGACTGTTTGCTAATGTTTAAACAGA
This sequence comes from Silurus asotus, assembly GCA_024362625.1. Taxonomy (NCBI): domain Eukaryota; kingdom Metazoa; phylum Chordata; class Actinopteri; order Siluriformes; family Siluridae; genus Silurus; species Silurus asotus. Next base: position 7,491,015 of record MU564352.1, on the reverse strand, counting down.
TTCTATAAAGGTCCCCAAAGTTCATTTCTACCGAAATCATTTATAGCAGCATTGATAGATCTTTTATTTATACAAGGTGTAAAATGAAAGCTTGTTTTTTTTAGAAGTGAGATTGTGCGTACACACAGATCAGGGCTGTGGCTAAAGCGTTGTTGGATGGGTGTGGAACAGATGTGCTTTCATTTTCAGCGTCTTCGTGTCGTGTACATCGTATTGATTGTGTGTAGTTGGTGGGGGAAGGAAGAGGTTGGATAAGTTGAGCCAGTTATATATAGGCTAGCTAGCTCAGCTAGTTACATACCATGCTAGTTTAAAGGTGCTAAATCATTCTGAACTCATGAATCTTGTCTAAAACAAATCGTGTAGTCCAAATTAAACAAATGTAATATTTACTCGTTTTATGTGAAATTTTAAAATGATGACCGAGCATGTTGGATTATTTTCCAGAAGTCAGTTTTGGAGGCAAAATATCCCCAACCATACTTTGTCATGTAACAAAAGAATACATTGCTCCTAGGCTAGGTTTTATCACACATTTGTGTGTTAAAAAAAGTCTGATCGTGCTTTTTGTGTTCAATATTACACAGGTATGTAAAATCCATAGTAGCCATAGTAATAGCTCGGGGATGTGTCTGAAATGTACAGGTGTGTGTGTGTGTGTGTGTGTGTGTGTGTGTGTGTGTGTGTGTGTGTGTGTTTTGTCAGGGCAGAGGTCAAATAGTACACAGCAACATGACAACCACACCTGAGCTGCTCTTCAAGTGTTAACCAATTCAGTGCTAGTTTATTAGAACAGTTTAAACTTTTGGTGAGTTGATCTGTATTTATGTCCCAAATGCAATTTTTGCTTCTTTGTACAGCAGTTTACATTAAACATCTCAACACACACCCAATTTAATCCGTATTATACTAGAAATATTAATCTTCAATTAAAAACGAATGTTTAAACCAATTAGTTTTACTAATTGGAGTTTTATTCTGAATGCCAGAACGGAGAAGATTCTCATGATATACTGTATAAAGTGTAAATAATCAGACTCTGGGTTTTACCCAAAACCTATGATCTTCTATGATATAACTGGGCCATAGTTCAATTCCAGTCTATAGGACCTGAGTTTCGGTCTGTTGTTGCCTCAAATCATTTAAAAGAGTCTCACGGCATTTCTATACTTTAATCTATAGACTCTTGTCTTTGAATGTGTTGGCGTGAAATTTTGAGCTAGTAGACCCAAACCCGTTCCAGCATGATGATGTGAACAAAGTCAGCTCCATGAAGGTCTGCTTTTACATTGTTGAAGATGTGGAAGATCTCCTGCTATAAATCTCCAACCCTATTGAACACCCCAGACCTGGCTTCCATTACATTAATAACACCCTTGTGGCTGAATGAGCACAAATATCCACCAAATCTAGTAGAACATCTTCCCAAAGGAGTGGAGGTTAATTATAACAGCAAATGTTTATGGTCAGGTGTACACAAACTTTTGTTTATGTATCTTCAACTATGGATTTATAAAAAACCGGTCTAGTTTGTGTAGATAGTTTTTTTTTAAAACCAAGCCCAAACAAAATGTTTTTTTAGAACAGGTGTGTCTTGACAACAAACCACACACCAGAGCTGGATGTAGACGTGAGATGCATTAATCTTACGATCTTTATCTACTTGTTAAAAATTCCAGCTTCATAGAAAAGTTTCAAGAAACCACAGAAGTGTCAGCTTAAGAATTACAGAAGTTCCACTAGCTTAATGGTTAAGGGGTTGGACTTTGAATCTGAAGGTTGTGAGTTCACATCCCAGCCGCACCATGCGATCACATCACTGGGCCCCTAGGCAAGGCCCTTAACCCCATAGCTGCTCAGTTGTATGAATGAAATCGATTGTAAGATGCTCTGGAAAGAGCGTCTGCCAAATGCCATTAATGCAAATGAGACATGTCTGGATTTGCATTTTACTGGTAGACTTGCATGTGTTGATAAACAAAACGACGGTTGGTTAATGCATGTTATTATGTAACTGAAAAATCCGATAGAAAAACAACACTTAGTGTAATGGTTTTTTATGTGAGATGATGGATTTGTTGTGGCGCTTTGAAAAAAAAAATCTTTCACATTCTTTCCTTCCTTATCCTCATTTAAATAGGAATGGGCAGTGGTAGCTCAGTGAATATGAATAAGAAGGTCATGGTTTCAAAATACCAGTACCACCAAGCTGCCACTGCTGGGCCCTTGAGCAAGGCCCTCAATTGTTCAACTGTAAAATGTCAATTTACCACGGCATCTTCTATACTTTATCATTTTAGATATACTCGAAAATATACTCATCCAGCTCACGCTTTATCACAACTAATATATTTTTGTACCTTACAGTTCTATTGGTACAAACAATTTCACACCGCAGAGCAAATGTCAATATCTATTTTCTCATGAAAAGCCTCATGGATGCTTTTAAAATGTTTTTTTTGTTTTTTTTTCCAAGATTGTGGGAATTTTTTGGCATTGGAAACCCGAGCTGCTGCTTACGCTGAAGTGTTTGGAACCTCTGTGGGCTCAGGATCATGTAAATGGATAGTTTAAACCATGCCTCCAAAAACAAATGCTTGGGAATTGCTTTAAAACGTACATATTGAGTGTCTCAGGAAAAAGTTTCAAGCAATAGGCTTGGTTGCTCTTATGTTTTGTCTTATTTTTTTTATATTTTAATGCACATTTGATGAAAAAAAAAGAATAAAAAAATGACCAAAGTTCTTCTGTTTATTGTGTTAACTGATGATAATCCTCTTGCAGAACATCACCCAGAGCATCACAATGCCCCCACCAGCTCACCCTTATTTCCACAATGCATCCTAATGCTATTTCTTCTTCAGGTAATTGACGAACACACACCTGGCCATCCATACAATATAAAAAAAAGAAAAATCCATCAGAGAAGACACATATAAAACGGTACTATGGTTTCGATGCTCATGTGTCCATTGTAGGAGCTTTGGGTGGTGAGCTGGGTTCAGTAGGAGCACTCTGAGCTCTATATGTGAAGCTCTGTGTGTTCTGACTCCTTTCTATCAGAGCCAGCAATGTCTTTTACAGTCTGTGGGATTGGATCAAACAGCTAGACTTTTCTCTCCACATTAGTCTTGAGTTTGTCCTTTCCTGGAGCACTTTTGGTGGGTCCCAAAGCGATTTTGTGGATAAACTCTACTTATCTAGACATCACAATTTGGGCTTTGTCAAAGTCGCAAAGATCGCAATAGTCTCTAAAATCAACACTTGCCCATTTTTTCCTTCTTCCAACGCATCAATTTCGAGAACTTTTAATGATTGAAAATAAACAAATAAATGTTAATTATTAAAATATGCATTATTTAAAAATATCCCCTAAATATTGTAGGTTAAATGAAATCGATTTTGTATTTAGTCAGTTCAATTTCGCTACAGTTAGAGGGGAGAAATGCAAAACATTATATTGTTTGTCGTTTTTTTATTAACGCAGTTTATTATTATTGACATCGAAAGTTTAAATTTTAAAAACTATTTTAATAAAATCCGACCTTTTTTATATATTAAATAAAAAAAATCTAAATAGCAAATACAATAAATCCATGTAATGCAATATATATATATTTTTTTATTATTTTGATTAATTAGCAGACGGCTGTGAGTTTAATTCCCACCACCCCTAATCCTACACTGCTGGGCTGGGCCCTTAAGCAAAGCACAAACCATTAATTGCTCAGTTGTATGAATTAGATAATTGTAATTCCCTCTGTATATGGACAAGTGCCAAATACCATGAATGTAAATGTAACGCAGGGGATCTTGTGTTGATTTAATCGCATTTTTTTTTCTCATCACATTTAAAGTGGATGTTGTAACAAAGCAGCTTCACAGAAATAAACAGATTTCAGAATATTTCACATGAATATATTGATCCTTAATGAGCGAACCAGAGGCGAGTGGGGGATTAAAGAATCCCTTAAAAGCTCAAAAAGAAAATCCACTCTCATCCCTGTGACACCGGACAGTACGATTATTAATAAACCCTTCCTATAACTGTGGAGCCATAAGCCCATGAGCTCAATTATGTAACCCAATTCCTTATAAATTCATTTTAACAATGTTCTCAGCAACAGCTCCAACAAACATGGCCGCCGAAGGACAAACAACTCGCAGCCATCGCCTGTGTTCTCACCTTCACGTTCACACAATTATCTCCACTCAATCACACTTGCGGAGTATGAGCTTTCTGCACGCCCTGAGTTGTTTTCTCACCTCGCACTTACTTCATCTAACGCACACTGGTTCTTAATCACCTGACCTTTCCTGCACCTTGACTCTGTCTCTGGATTATGTTGGTGCTTTGAAAGACCTGTTTACCTGCACGTGTGCCCTCACCTGCATTCCTGACGCCTGGTACAAGATTCTTTCACGTGTAAGGTGTATTTTTACCTCCTGCTCTCTAATCAAAGTAAAAGTGGGTTTACTGGCTATAATAAACTGTGAATGAGTGAGTGAATGAGTGCACATGGGGTCCTTTAATGAAATGTTTGGGCTGTTGGCGTGCCATGGTTTTTACACAGAGCTCTGATTTTAGCATAGCGTTCAATAATATTTTGTTATATGACTGGGTTTTATGGATTTTATAAAAAAAAATATATTCAATTCCAGGGTTATTGATATTAAGTTCTTTGTTTGCTAACAGCAGGTGCTGTTATCCTTTCAATTATACAACTGAGCAGTTGAAGGTTACTTAAGGGCCCAGAAGTAGCAGATTAGTAATGGTGGGATTTAAACTAATGACCTTCTAAATAAAAGTCCAACATCTTAACCATTGAACTACCTCATTTCCTTTGTCTGTTCAGCCCATAAAAGCACTTTGATCGCCTTGTCTTCGGCATTCCAGTTCGGCCTAAAGGTGTTTGGTGGGGTTGAGGCCAGGACTCTTCAAAAACCATTGTGTGGTCACAGTCAAACACTCCCGCGTTCACATAGGGGCAATTAAGCATAACCAGTTCCGCCTACCTGCACCTTTTTAGACAGCAAAAAACACTTAATCAAATAAACACCTTCAGGATAAACTAGAACAGCAATTACATGGCGTCAAACTGCTCTCATAGGCTGAACGAAATCCCAAATCACAACAAACACATTCAAAGGTTTAGTAGAAGAGCCATTGTTTAAGTCTAGAAACTGTTATAAAAACCAGTGCATGAAAACAGCAGAATCTGGAAGGATTTGGAAACAGGGAATTATGTATGTGGGTAAAAATCGACACAGTTTACACAAAAATAGTAAACAGGAAACTTTGTTGTTCACAAATATGAAATGGAATAATTAAAATTAAAAATAAAATCCAGTCATAAACTGTATTTTTCGGTCTATAAGCCGCTACTTTTTTTCCCACGTTTTGAACCCCGTGCTTAAACAACAAACCGGCTTATTTATGAACTTTACCTGGGTTTTTCCCGGTTTCACAAACTTCAAGCCAAAAAAATGAGCGACATAACATTAAAACAATGAAATTTCCGAACGGAAACAAAAAAACGTACCTTACCTGTGTTCTGAGCTGCACGGCATCGGGAGAAAAAAACGTTTTTTTTTAAACACACGACGATGCCAAAAAAAAAACTTGAGAGAAATAGTTGTGAAAGGAAGGAGGAAGACAGTGAACAATGACTTTCTTGGTCGGCTACTGTTTAGATACAAGCCGTTGTAACGCATTGAGTGAAATCCTATAAGCACAGACAGGTTTCCAAAACTCATGATTTTAAATTTTTCTTGGCAACAGCATTACAGGTTAGTCAAAGAAAATGAGCATCAGAAAATAATAAGGACATATTCCTCAGTCTTGCACACATGCAGTAATAAAACATGCGGCGGCAGGCTATTCCCAAAATGCCGCACTGCTCTTAAATGAGCCACAACATATTTCACCCGTTACACCGTGTAACAGACACTGTCTTTTGTTAAAGCCTGTGTAAAGTTCATTAGTTTCATTGTAGACACCTGCGGCTTATAGTCCGGTAATTACGGTAAGATTTTTTATTTGACAGTAGAGAAATGTTGGATAAATGTAGCTTATATCATCCAGCATTTTTTTGTATTCAGCCTTAATTTCAGCGTTATTAGTCTCAGATGTTGTAGTCTAACAGTAATTATGTAAAGATGCTTAGTTGAGTAAAGCTGAGTGAAGGTATAACCTTCACAAATGAATCTATATATAAGCAAAGTAAATAAATGTGTAGTAGAAGTAGTACAAAAAAGCACAAAATGAGTGTAAAACACATCAAAAGCCAAAAAAAAGGAGATGTTTTTAAACTGGCTATTGGGGATGTTTTTCAAGTCGTCTGAGCGACACAATGTACAACACACACCACACACACACTCACCAGTGTGTATATACTCTAAGCACCGATCATGTAACAGAAGCTCTTCATCTGACACTGGAACTAGACAGTCCTGTTTTTTGCATGGATGGATGAATATCGAGTGCAGGATGCACAACAGCCAGCCTCTTTCATCCCTCACTCATGGCAGCGTGGCCACACCTACACCAATGGCTTTGAGGTGAGGAATTGACACAATGCACACACACACACACATACACACACAAAGAAAAGAGAGAAAGTGCACACATGGTATGAGGAACACTTCGGCGGCTTCTTGTACAAACTCCAGGATGAGGAAAAGCATTGTTTTGGTTCTCTTTCTTCTGGCTGTGAGTAGGAATATTTCTGTAGGACAGTTGGTTTTGCATGATCAGTGTTGAATGTTAACTGCTGAGCTTGGAGGAGTTTTCTGCTCTCATGGGATTCTAGTTTGCACATGTCAGGGTCTGTTTACTGGGCTGAGACATTTCTTCTTGATGTAGTCTGGGGTTTGATTTACATTTTACTTCACTTTTACTTTTAGTTTCAGAAACTATTGTTTTAAAAATAGACTTTTTTGATGAATGCATTTGACTGATTAAGCAACTAGTGTAGAATATTTGTGTGGTGGCCTAAGCAACTAGTGTAGTATATTTGTGTGGTGGCCTGGGGGAACACCTTCACACTGTGAAAGGAAATTTTGAAATGTTCTGAAAACTGAGTTTCCTAGTATCTCAAGCTGGTGGTAGCTTATGGTTCACAGCATTGACTTTGGATCATGAGTTTAAATTCCAGCCACACCAAGATGACACTCATGGGCCCCCTGAGCAAGGCTCCTAACTCCATAGCTGCTCAATTGTATGACTTAGATGAATGTAAGTCGCTTTGGATAAGGGTGTCTGCCAAATGCTATAAATGTAGATATACTCTATATGTGTATGTATGTATAAATATATACTGTATATATATAATATACAATATACAATACTTTTGTGTACATAAATAAATCTAGCAAATCTAAATATACATATGTATATACAATAAACAATAAACCTATTATAGGATTGCAAAGTGTGAGGTGCAGATCTACAGCTCAGTGCTGTTGTCTAAAACAATAAATACGGTGTAAAGTGCAATATTTATTATTAATAACATGGTACAATGTGCAAAAGGGAAGCAAATAAAGCCAGAAGGTCATCAGTCAAAATAAGGTGTGTGTGTGTGTGTGTGTGTGTGTGTGTGTGTGTGTGTGTGTGTACTGACCAGTGAAGATAACTACAAAAAGGCAACATGAGGAAGTGTTGTGTTTAATTTGTGCAACAACAGTATTAGTAGGTATTGACAGGCAGTTTTTATTCACTAAACTCCATGTAAAATTGTGTTTCGAGTAAAGACGGCGTCTTTATATAAAGTCCTCGATTTACTTTAAAAAAAATAAATAAAAATAAACACTCCTTTGCATGTAGCACATCATTATTATTTAGCTCATTAAATGCATGAGAAAGTGATCTAGTGACTCCTAACCTCATGCTATTAAACCCGACAGCGTATTTAGCGCGTGTCGGAAAATCAACACATCTGGAACACCTCGGCCTAGGGGCAAATGCCACGGTTTGTTTTATAACTTAACTATTATATTTAGTATTGTTTTGTAACTATTTCCCATGAAGCAGGTAGAGCATCCAGACAAGAAGAAGCCTCGAGGGCTCGAAATCGAAACCAGTTTGTAAATCTATGGTGCCTGTAAGCTTTTTTTAACACCTGGACATTATGTTTTATTAAAGGTTAATAAACTGTCACCATGATTAAGTGTTCAAGAATGGAGAAATGAAATAAGGAGGAAATTGAACATTGCATGAAGCGCATTTTAGATCCTAATGCGAAACTAAATGACTCTAAATAACATTTAATTGAGAGAAGTAAAACTGTTACGCCTGAGGCGGTAAACCTTGGATACAGGGTTGCGATTGTAACTATAACACATAAAAATGATTTGTGACTAAAATGCCTAATTAAAGCGAGGTGTGAATGTCAAATATTTTAAGATGATGGCTGTTCTGAACGCTATTGAACCCACTCAGGTGTTGGTTTATGGCTTGGAATTGGAGTTTTGCACTCAGGCGTCTATCAGTAAACATTAGATAATCGTAACAACGGAACGGTAATCAATGAGCATTTGATCTGATGTGTCTGATTGCTTTCAAAGATTCTTCCTCATACCACCTCAGGGAGTGTTTCAATCACTTTTAACACCACTGGCTCACTCATTAAATATAAACTTATATGGACTATATTCGTACAAATGTAATCCTGTAACGCAGCTTTGGGGCAATTTTTCATTGTTAAAAGTGCTAAAAAATTCATAAAATCAAATGTATTAGTTATATGGAGTTACTTAATAATGATCAAATATTCTTGTAGAAATTTCTGCAAATTCTGGATACATTAACAGCTTCAGTTTTAAACACAAATCACTTTGTATTATATCATTTATACATCATTACACATCATTACTATATTCCCTGCTCATATCTCATATCTATCTAAGTACTGCACAGAAACTGTCCATCATCACAGTATCTGTATCTGTTACACACACTATGGCTGCTATATACTGTACAAAGCTTTATAGCAAACTATATATAGCAAACCTGTCACACAATACTGTCATTTACACCACCATGCACTCTCATACTTTATGTACATTATTGGTCTGTATCCCTATTTATTACCCACACTGTTTATACTGTCTCACATTGTCTGTATTGTCTTGTCGTGTCTGTTTTGTCATGTATAGGTTTTATTTATGTCTGTACTTTTGAGTCACTAACAGCTGGAAACAAATTTCTTGTGTGTGTCAACACACTTGCCAATAAACCTGATTCTGATTCTGATTCTGATTCTGATTCTGATTCTGATTCCTTTGTTTGTTGTTGTGGTGTGTGTTTTCAGCTGTGGGCCGAGAGTTCACACGTGCTACCAAGCAAGAACAAGATCACAAAAGAGACCGGCGTATGTATAAATTACTAACTTTCTCCCAAAATTCATTCAAAGTGATTTCCATAAAATTATAATATCCAGTATATTTTGTGATTTTCAAAACTTGAACATTGCCTTGTGGCTTTCTTTCTAAGGAGCGAGTGCTCATTCGTTCCAAGAGGAGATGGGTGCTGTCTACTTTTGAACTGGAGGAAGAAAGTCCCGGACCCTTTCCTCAAAAAGTTACAGAGGTTTGGCAACTTGGAAATCAATGTATTGATTTGTAAAATCGCTTTAAAAAGGAAAAAAAAAGAAAGAAAACAAGAAAAACTAGTAATACACTGCCACTGTCCAGATGCAAGTCGTGTAATTTTTTTAATTAATGCATATTATATAAGAATCATATTCTGAACTTGCAAATGTAAATTAGATGAAACCAAAGAGACCCTTGATAGTAATAAAAAAGTAATAATTAAATATGCAAAATATAATTTATGTATTTTTTTTTAAAGAATTACATAAGAGAAATGCCACCAATAAGAATACTAATAGTATTAATAATAATAATAATAATAATAATAATAATAATAATATTAATAATAATCAATTCTAATTAATTCTAACTAAATAAAAAAGACCCTTATTATTATTATTAATTATTATTATTATTATTATTATTATTATTATCATTATTATTATTATTATTATCATTATTATTATTATTATTATTATTAATATTAATATTATTGTTGTTATTATTATTAATAGCAGTAGTATTAGCAGTAGTAGCAATAATAACAAAAATAAATTAAAATGTGAAAAAAAAAGTTGTAAGTGTAAAAGTTGGCATGTACATTTTTATTTTTTTGCCATGTCATCGCTTTTAAGCTGTGTAACCTAAAGCATGAAACAATGGAAATATAATCGTCCTGTATGATGGTGAACTCAATATGACGCTCGATATCACCTTTTATTTTCTCCTTTTCTTTCCAAAAAGCAGTGCACACCTACTGTCCTTCAGCTTTATTCTGTCATTTGTTTTTTTTGGGGTGGTTTTGCGGCTAACTTGTTTTTCTTTTTTTCCGTATCATAACGAGTCAAAACGTCTGCTTTGGACAAATTCCTGTTCTTTCACAATTGAGAAATCTTTTGTGTTGCCAGCCGTCTGCATGCTTTACCATTTATGGTGTTTTGTCTGCATATCTGTGTCAGACACATGCACTGCAATTTACAGATGATTTATTGGCATTTCTGAAACCGTTTTCGTTTGAAAAGCCATTTTAAGACAAGATGAAGCGTGTTGTGTTTATCTATTAGGATCTGGAGAATCAATATATTGTGGTCTGGGAAAAGTCGAAGTCATCCAAAAGTTCCTGTGGATTCCAGTTCCAATCATTTCAGACTGTTTACCAGAATTAATTTATTGATCTATTAATCAATCTACAGAAGAAAGACACACGTATAGTGTACTTACAAAATGTAGCATAATTAATATTACCCGAACCAGACCACACATCTCAGGCATTCACAGCGTTCACAACACAATATTCACATTGCTGGTGTTCTACATTTATTAATGGAGTCTTTGGTGCTACAACTTCTCCTGCTTGCACTCGCTCCCCACCCCCAACCCATCGTGTGGATAATTACCAAGTCTATAGCGAGTTTCTTCCCTTGTCTGGTCTTGTCTATTGTTTGGTCTAATCGTCTGTCCTGTATGTTACATCTCACTCACCTCCTCCACACCCGTCCTCTAAAACTACCTCTGAGATACGAAGCACAAACCCCTCAAATATACAAGTTAAGTAAACTTAAAGTTGAATAAATAATCTCATAACTTTCATAATATACAAAAAAATTATTTTTTTTGTAAGTTTATTTTTTGTTTATTTTATATAAGTGAATAAATAAATGTATTTCTAAACATTTATTCATTCATTTTAAATAAAGTTTGTTGTTGAAGGTAGTGTTTCAAAAGGTTTTTTGTACCTGTTACCCCCCAAAAAAATAAATAATGAAAGAAAAAAGAAGCAAACAAGCAAACAAATAAATCTAATTTAATCATTTATATTTTTTTTACCTGTCAGTCCCACTAAAAAGAAAGAAAGAAAGAAAGAAAGAAAGAAAGAAAGAAAATAAGAAAGAAAGAAAGAAAGAAAGAAAGAAAAAAAGAAGCAAACAAACAAACAAATAAATACATTTTAATCATTTATATTTTTTTACCTGTCAGTCCCACTAAAAAGAAAGAAAGAAAGAAATAAAGAAAGAAAGAACAAAAAAACAAACTAATAAATAAATAAATGTTATCTTACATTTTTTTTACCTGTCAGCCCAAATAAAAAGAAAGAAAGAAAGAAAGAAAGAACAAACAAACAAACAAAAAAACAAACTAATAAATAAATAAATGTTATCTTTAATTTTTTTTACCTGTCAGCCCAAATAAAAAGAAAGAAAAAAAGAAAGAAAGAAAGAAAAAAAGAAAGAAAGAAAGAAAGAAAGAAATTCAAATACATTATAAAAAAGTGAAAGGAGACGTGTTAAATTGTGATCATTGGCTTTAGTGATGAAGTTTATTCTTACTGTCTGAGCTCCTGTGTGTGATGCAGCGCTCTGTTCTACTGCGTCTCTATAATACTGATGCTTTCTGTAGCCATCGCATCGTAATGCTGCTATTAAGAGGTGGACTGATTCAGGTAGAACATCACTGAAGGTCTTGGGGTGAAATACACGACCTGATACTGCTCACAGTGCAGCCAATAACATCCACTGCTATTGTTTTTGCTCATCAGACATCCTGCAGAGTGGATGATAAAATGTATGAATCATTAAATCCCATTTTTCTGTCTCCAGTTGCACAACGACAGGACGCTGACTTACTCTGTGCTCTTCAGCATCAGCGGGCAGGGGGTGAACTTAGATCCGCGGGATGTGTTCACTGTTAACGAGAAGACGGGCGAGTTATTCGTGCACAAGGCCATAGACCGGGAAAAGTACCCCATCTTCCATGTGAGTAACCAATCAAATCGTTCAGGGGGTTTTCAAGTTTTTAAGTTTATTTCATATTTCATTTTCAGTCGTTTTATCTTGAGTTGTTTTATTCCGCCAGGTGAATTTTGATGTGATGGACGAAAAAACTGGTGAAATTCTGGACAAAACGCTGGCGTTCAATGTGGCTATAAATGACAAGAACGATAATCCACCGGTCTTCATACCTGAGGTTCTACACGTAACAATTCCAGAGAACATAAAAGAAGGTAAGCAACACAGAAACACACACACACACACACACACACACACACACACACATATATATATATATATATATAAAATGAATTTAACCAACATGAAGTGAGAATCTCTCTTATACACCACACATGCACACACACACACACACACACACACACACGCACGCACACACACACACACACACACACACA